>OY856410.1:1299842303-1300442303 GCA_963693085.1 Alisma plantago-aquatica
ATGATACATACTATGTATTGTGGTGATTGGATATGTATATGTATATAAAAACCAAATCCCTCATTAAATATTAAGTTTTAGATGCCTTCCAAATGCGACACACGTAAAAAGCTTGATCGACCAAGTGTGGGCATGCCAAGCGTGGTGCACCGTCTATCTCATGGAAGCGTGAAGGATGAATGTGTGGGTCTGCCCAAGCAGGGTGCATATTCATCGTGTTTGCTTTGGGTCGGACTTAACAAGGTGACCTAGATAGGATCTAGCACCTTGAGGCATGGAGATGATCATGGCAAGGAGTTGCATATGACATCTTATCAAGAGTTGCATATGATGCAATTGGCAAGAGTTGCCTACTTGAGAGATCTATGTTGTGGGTGACAGCCCAAGCTGGTCCATGACTTAGAGGATTTCAGGATCTTGCCCACTAGAAGGTTGTACGCTGCAATCTTCCGAATTGATGGTGAGGGCTATCAATTTGAAGTAAAATAGTGGGAGCGATAATTAATTAAAGGCCTAATTTTATCGTCACTTTTCAAATCAATCAAATAAGTCAAAAATGAGTTTTTGGACTAAAATTGCATACTTTTCCTTTTGTTAAAATAAATGGTTAATCAACAATAATCACTTTAGTTGCGATCGGTCTTTGAGACCAACAGATTAAATGGGAATAATTCCATGATTGGTTAGGATGATGAGAAGTGTTCTCAATCAAAGAGTGAAAGCTCTAAGTCCTAGTTATACCAGAACCAGATGAACTCAATCCCACCACATCAATGGATGAAAGTATGCTTATGGAAGCATACCGAGGAAGACATTGATGAGGAGTGCTTGATGTTGTGTTCTCTAAACTATGAGTTGCGGAGACAACATGAGACATATGATGTCTCCAAGACACTATCCTAGTATGTCATGACAGAAGGAGATCCAGTAAGGTATTCACACATTCAATGTGATTGGGTATGTTGAAAACCTGACTAAGAAGGATTCCTTATGAGCCAAGGGTTGGCTATTGGTATGATACTGCAAATGTTGCCGAATCATACAATTCATGATAAGCTACAACATGAACAACTTTGACAAGTGTTGATAGAGTTGTTGGACATGTTGATGATAGTAGAGGCAAAGATGAAGAAAGATAAACCATAATCTTTGATGTGATAAAAGAGAAAGGTAATTCTTAAGGGCAAGGATAAGGGCAAAGCAAAGAAGTGTTCTGATGCTAGCCAGCAATCCAAGCCGTCTTTAGCCTCAAGGCACATGGGGAAAGGGTGTATGAGGGAATTGCCCTCTATATCTGGAAGAACAAAAGAAGATGAAAGGAGGGGATGGAGATCTCCACCTAAGGTATCATGAAATGAACCACTTCTTAATCTAAGGTATATGATACCAAGATATGGATATGTCATATATGATATGCAAGATCCACAAAGAAGTGATGGCCTTTGTGAAAGGACCAAGAAAGAAGTACCCATCATTGGAGCAAGTGTTGCTGCCATAGATAGAAGTATCTTTCAGTTTATTTCATCCTAAAAGGGCACAAAATATAGTTATGAACTACTATTTCATATTTGCCAATAGATAGAAACACTTTATTTTTGCATATTGTATGAAAATGATGGCAATTAATAAAGTTGAGTTTTCAATCTTAAAGATATGATCTTTGTGGCAATGCCTTGTTTATCTAGTGGTATTTGATATGCATAAGATAAAATGATACCTAAAAGTTATAGATAACTCAAACAATAAAATTAGCATCAATCATGAGAAATTCATTTCTAGTTTCCATGTGATGGATAAATCTAGACTCTTTTGGTTAGAGAACCAGCAAGAGACATGAATATCTTGGACATGATTAATCAATCTTCACTAATGGTAGTGGGAGAATGATTATCCTATTAGGTATAATACATGTGATGTATTTACATACCTATTGGACCAAATGCTAATACTTCAAATGGTGTTTAGAGAAATACCAATATGAATATCTTGAAGTGTTCAAGATTATCATAGATGAAGTACAAATTTGGTAAGGTGTTAATTCTTGATGAGATCAATGAATGAAATACTTGGACCAAATGTTTGAGATCCTTATGAGTGATTATGATAATGTATCATATTGAACTCATGATTAAGGCATGGTGATGTCTAAATCAAGAAGGAATCATACTCTAAGGAGTTAGAGAATGATTATTGAATAACTGATTCTTCTTAATAAAAGAATAGCCCACACTAATAAAGGACATAGAGAATCACAAGGAGTTGTGAGTTCTTATATCTTTAACAGATAAACCTCAATTATCTATGTGATAAGTTGTTCATGTGATGAGTCAACTATATAGATAAATATGAGGAATCAAATTCTAAATTATGGTTTATGACCATTACATCCTAAATGATATCCATGTGAACCATAAGGTATGACCTTGATGGTAGCACTCATTGGATGAAATCCATAAGTGCAAATGAGTCTTGAGTGTTAAGACACATGGATAACATTTTGAGAAGGATGATGCTTGTTGATTGCAACTTAATGACTAAGACATTTGGCAAATGGATACTAAAACCATATTCCTATGAGGAATAAAACAAGGATGTATACATGACACAACCTATAAGGTTTATGAATCCACTAATGCAAATGAAGTCTATAAGTTACAATGGACTAATATGATTGATTGAGTATAAGCAACTCAAAATTGGATCTTTACTTTGATGATATAGTCAAAGGGTTTGACTGATATGTCAAAGATAAAGAAGGGATCTGTGATTTAGTGGGAGCGTATTCACATTCTACATGTTGATGTGAAATGGAAATGTTCTAGAATGGAAATCCAAAAGTGGAAATTATCTTTAAGGAAGATAGAGATGTTTCCCATGTGATAGGTATAGAGATCTATAGAGATAGTTCTCGAAAAACCTCTTGACCTGAAAAGAGAAAGCATACATTGGCAATCTGTACTGAAGGGTTCAGTATGCACAGATTCAATGGGAGAAAACTTGTCCATGTTATATGGAGTTAGTATCCCAAGGCCTAGTGTCCAATTCTTATGAAGAATGGGAACACTAAGAATGGATATGGATCTATCATGTATGTAATCATCCCATTATCTTGCATGTATCGACATGGCAAGAACAAAAATGCATTCATCATCTTGTATGTATGACATGGCAATATGATGTGCTCATCCTGATAACTCGTATGTGGGACATGACGAGTGGATGTCTGTCTACTTCCAGTAAGGGTTACTGGAATACCATGAGAACTTGATAAGTACTAGTTCTATGGAGATAAGGAAGAGTTCAATGTAAAGAGTTACATTGATGCGAACTTCCGAAAGGACAGAAAATTAATCGCAAAATATATACAGGATATATAAAAGTGAAAGTTTGTTGATAATTAGAAGTGTTCCAATAAAACCATTTAAAAGGAAATGCCGAGTATCTATGTGTTAGAGAACATCAGTGGATACTATATGGATCTGAAAGTTCATGAGATGAACTTATATTCTGCTCATTGATGACAAGTCTGGAATCCTTGATCATGCAATGTGGCTAAAGGTTAGCAAAGGAATACTAGATCGCATATTACGGCAACCCCATCTCAGACGTGTGATGTACAGAGAAGAGATGTGAGACATGCAATTATACTAACTTTGGCAAGGTGTTGCCATTACTCACTATGTTCACACTAGAGCACAGTAACATGTGGGACATGTTTGAAGATCACTATGAATATGATTCAAGAGTGATTGGCTCGCAGTGCAAGTGGGAGTCTGTTGGTATGTATGCCCTAAGAGCCAATCATGAGATGATTGGTGGGATACATTAAGATTGATTTGATAAACATCAAAGGCAAGCTTCCAATTCTCTCTGGTTCAGTCATATGAGATAGTGATGGAACAGATTGAATGTCTAGAGAATGACAATACTCAATGACGTATGCCTTCAGGTTCATGACCTGAACGATGAGATCATACTGATGCTAAGAGTTTGTACATTCTTGTTATGTCCCTAGTCGGATGTCATTGTGGAAGGTAGATAGACAACAATGACACACAAGACTAGATTGTGGTGTTGGTTGATGATAGAATCTCATTAGTCATGATATAGAGATATCAAACCAAACACATAGGTACTTGTTAGAGAACAAGTGTACCGGACAGACCCACCATGAGTTTGATACATGGAACCATGACATGGTAGTCACAGTCAGTACTCACAGTGAAGTGATGGTGGTGAATGTGATTCTTTGACCTGAAATCACTACACTCAACACATGTCGTTGGGAACACTTTGACATCATCAAACGCAGTCCTGAAACATGGGTTGTTATAAAGGTGATGATTGGGTGGCTTTGACACATGAGGCTTTTGAGGGGTGAGTGATAGATATGGGATTTGTCCCTCCTGAGGGAGTTTGATATCCAAGGCCACTTGATGAGTAGGATTGAGATAGGGGTGTGCACTCATGTGTGAATCAGTATGTGATATTGATGTCATACATATCTCGTTCAATCTACTCTGAGATCAAGAAAGTGAATGAACGTTGACAGGATGACTGTTCCATGCCTCGAGTTCATTCAGGATATCAGTGACAAAGGAATTATACATTCGATGTAACACCATTCACGGATTGTAGGATTGAAATTTGTTCTCCAACTTTCTACTTTCACTTGGGTAGCACTGATGTGTGACTAGGCACCGCTCTTTTCCTGTGAAGTCATAAGTGTTATGGACTTTCACTGCCAATGTGAAATGGACCTGCAGTGTCACACACATAGGATTTAACATGGAAGAGGAGTTTTGTCCACAAGCAATGTTTAGATTGATTACTAAAGGAGTTTAGTAGTTCAATTAAACACTCAATCAGTTGATAGCTCAATATCATATTGTTCAATGTGTTGGACACATTGATCGGAGTATCAGATTGATTGAAATCGCAATTGACTGATTCTGCACAACCTGTACTCCCAACCGATCGGCTCATGTGATGAACCGATCGGCTGAGGTTGCTAAACCGGTCAGCTCAAGTGTTGAGCCGATCGGCTCAAGTCCAGGGTGAACCGATTGCTTCAATTGTTGAAACGATCGATTCAACTGGTGCAACCGAGCAAGTTGGGAAAATAGGATTGATGAGAATTTTCCTTTCGTTTCAATTGCCCAATTTGATTGGGAATAGGATTGGTATTCGATACCAATTAGGAACAAAAGAAGGAAAGTCAATCGGGAATCGACCAGGACCACCAACCGACCGGTTCACTTGTGAACCGACCGGTTGAGGTGTCCCAACTGATCGGTTCAGGTCCCCAACCGATCGGTTCACTTGTGAACCAATCGATTCAGGTTGCGAGTTGGTTGTTTTTGTGGAAAATCTCGAACCCTTCTACTCCTGCTTTTAGTCCCGCATTGCCCGAAATAGAGAACCCTGTCCCATAACCCTCCTATATATATAGGGGTACTGGGGGCTTCTCAAAGTACAACTCAGTGCAACCAGTTGCTCTGGAAAGTTGTCGTTCTCTCTGGTTTTGGTAACCGAGAGAGAGCCCGAGCAAGTGCTTCCCGCAAAGGGAGGTGCAAAAAGGGAAAGACAACTGCAGTTGCAACTGGAGGCAGGAGAGTGTGTTGGCGACTAGTACGTCAACAGGAGGGTGCGACTCCTTCCACTTCCTTGTAGGACAAGTAGTGTGGAGTTCCAGGTGGTCCGTGTGGACTACTTCAGAGGTGGGAGGTTTCTTTCGCTCGGAGGACAGCTGTCAATCCCGACAGTCCTAGTGAGAGGAGGATTCATCAGTCCCAGTGCGACCAGGAGCTGCACAGACACCGTCCAAGACCGGAGTTGAAGACCGCGCAAGGCGCAAGGCATTGTCACCGAGCAAGCCTCAGGACAAGGTATGATTCCACAAACCATCCTTTCCTATTATATAGACGTTGACGTGTTTCCTTGTTCCGGGTTTGGGAGAGAATTTTTTTTGTTTCCGCTGCCTTCTCTACCTCCCCTAAAACCCAACAAACAATATGTAATTCTAACCTTCAAGAAAGTTTAGCATGTAATAGATTGCTCAAGTGTGTATCCAAAGTGTTCATCGTCACTCCTATATATAGGAATTACTTAGGAATAGTCAATATAACTGTTTAGGGTGCTTAGACCAATTCAAACTTCAAACTAGTCATTGGGACATCAAAAAATTGAGTTGCAACAAATAGAAAATAACTATTGCAAACTAATTCTTGGTCCAAAAAGAGTTAGACTAAAAGGAATTTGGTCCAAAAAGAGTTCAACCAAATGTCAAACTCTTCATAAAAATTACAATGGCTATTTTCTACTATGACTCTTTTTCTACAATGGATATTTCTCGATCCAAGAAGAGTTCCACCGAAATTAATTCGGTCCAAGAGAAGTTTGATCAAAAAAGTGTTTGTAGAGTCATTTCTAAAAATTATAAAACATGTCAAACAATATTTCTAATGACATCTAACTATCCTAAAGACTAGATGTAACTGTGTCAAAGGATTTAAGATAAGATAGGCATGATCATCACCTGCTTTTACATCGTTCCTAAAAGGTTGTACAAATTACACTTGTACATAGCATATACATGGTACAACTTGACCTACAAACATCCAAACACATACATATAACATGTAATTTGATGCCGGGTTTTGTCTAAGTTCCTTGATCACCTGAAATACTAAATTAGACATATTAGTGACAAAATTGGGAAATATTTACACCATCGAAACTAAAATGTGGCATACTAAAAGTCCAACAATCTCCCGCTTATTCATGATGACAAATATTTCTATAAGATAATTGGAAAGCAGACAATTTAAATCCAAAATATCCATGAAGATAAATTTGGCTATCTACAACAATTTAAAGGTATAAAGATCTCAGTTGGTATTTTGAACAAACAATTTCTCATTTCAATTGATATATCCTTACTTTTTTGTTGGCTATACATTTTCTTTCTCTCCTACATGATTAGTTGAGGGGAAGTGTCTCGTTGAGGGGGAGCATTGGTAAGTATAATCCCTTTTTGTCTTCAACAGGGGGGATCCATGAAAATAGACAATTTAGATCATTATACATTTAAATTATTGTACATAGCTAAATTTGTCTTCATGGATTTTTCTCCCCCTTTTTTGAAGTAAAAAAGGGATTATACTTACCAATGCCCCCCTAAAGGATACAATCCCCCTCAACAATATAGTCATTTTAGAGGAAAAAATTTGTATACCTGACAAAAAAGTAAGGATGTATCAAAACTAATGAGAAACTATTTGTTGAAAATACAAATTATAAGCATATACAATTCATCATAAGGATCTAGATGAAAAGCCATATTTGATCAAGTAATGTCAAAAAAATTTCCAATTACCAATGAAAGGAATGTTAAATCCTTCATGATAAAAATATCCCATTAAGAAAAAAGCATCAAAAAGATACTCTAAGCCCATGGTAAGGATGTTGAGTCCACCAGATATAGAGGTGCTATGAAAACACTCAATATCAATGTAAGGATAGTGAAGTCCTCCATGATATAGAGAACCCATTAAGCATAAAATGAGGTCAAAAAAGAATTTCTAGACTAAAAACAAGGGATGCTGAGCCCATAATTGATATAGAGAATTTCCAAAAAATATATATATATATATATATATATATATATATATATATATATATATGCAAGTTATATCATATAACTTTGAGCTCCCCCTTAATCTCATACTCCTAAAAATGAGCTCAAACAAAGAAACTAACAACCACAATAAAGATATCCTAATTAAGAGCAAAACCACGTTTGCAATATGTAAAACATATAAAGATATACATGTTTAAAAGAAAATATATCATGATAAAAAAATTAATATAAAAAGAACCCCATTATCATTCAAAATCTCATCTACAAAGAGGTATTAGGTACTGAAACAACGTTACTATCCTTTTTATTTCTAAATGGACATGCAAATGACTAATGTCCAAATCTCCCACAACCGTAATAAGTAACGTGATCAATAGGAATGTAAGAGCTTGATTTTGGTTTAACAAAAATAGGATCTTCCTTTTTCTTTATTTTATCATTTTTAGGAATATAACCAAGACCATGAGTACAACATTGTTATGAGAATGCAACATATTATTCAATATATTTCTACTAGTCAAAAACTTGTCTAAAACCATTTTCAACTTTTCATTTTCTTTAGCAAGAAATAGAGTCTTTAGTAGTACAAATTAAAAAATTTCTTGTACTGGAAATATTTTCTTCAAGAATATCAATTTTATCATTTAAATCATCATTTATTTCAAGTATAAGATCATAATCAAAATGTGATAAAAAAATAGGTTGTTTCTCCATATTACTCAATTATCTAAAAGAGTAGTCACTGAGTTTGCAAGGAAACATTTTGAGAAACGAGTTCATCTATATTTTCCCTTTCACTTGCATATTGATCATTCAACTCATTAAGTTTTTCATTTCAGGAATCAACAATATTTGCTAATTTATTTTTCTTTTTCTTATACTTTTTAACTTCATCTGAAGTCAGTTCAGCAAGTTTAATGAGTTCAATTTTTTAAAAAATAGGGAGATATACCTCATCATCACTACCTTGTGCACCTTCTTTTGAGCACTTTCTTCTTGTTATTCATCATTTTCATGGTATTCGGAAATAAAGTATTCAACTGAATGATGACATATTTCTTCATCACTTGCATGTGAGTTTGAAGAGTCATCCCAAGTAGCATGACAAGCGTTCTTCACTTTGTCCTTGGAGTTCTTCTTCTTATTCTTCTTGAATTCTGGGCAAACATCCTTCCAATGTCCTTTCTCTCCACATATGTGACATCTAGGGGAAAAAGATCTAATATAGTTGTTAGAAGAAGAATGTATATATATCTTACGGTTATGATATATTTCTTTTTCACCCCTAGACAAATCGCTAAATGACTTGGAAGCTCTTGCTTTGAATGTCACATCCTTTTTCTCAGCAAGCTTTTCTTCTTCTTCTTCTTCTATTCTGATATCTTCTTGAAGCTAAACTACATGTGTTTCCAAGTTCCATATAAGTTGTTGTTGACTTAGAGGATATACATTGCCTATATTTTGATAATGACTTAACCATTCCATTCATATGTATCTAATATGTGTGTTTAAGATTGTTTGCAGGCATTAGGTACATGAAAAGGATCCAATATCCAAAGCCCTAGAATGGGTCAAGTTCAAGTCAAAATAGCTACAAGTGTGCATTTTGGGATTTCTATGTAAATGACCTTAGAACATATTTGTAATCACTTGTAATGATGAATTGACTTGTAAATAAGGTGAGAAAATTGATTGGGACATAAAACACCAATGTTTGATCACTTTTAGATGCAATATAGAAAATTGATTTCAGGTACTTGGTCGGTCGAGTTTCCCAACCTTAAAACTTGACCGATCATCCTTAAGTCAATTTTCTAAAGATAGCATCGGTCGAGTTGTGTTTACACAGAACTCGACTGATCAAGTGGATGACCAAAACGATCTTTAGGGATCGGTCGAGTTTTCCCAGGACAAACTTGACCGACCGTTTGAATATCAGTTTTGTCTTTTACTTGATCGGTCGAGTTACCTTTATTGAAACTCGACCAATTGCACTGTACAGAATTTGTAGAAAAAAGTGATGTGACCATTGGTGGGTTATTTGATCACAAATAGAGACATTTTCTTGAGGTAAAACGGCTATATTTCGGCCCAAGAGTTCACCTAACTCAAAGCAACACCCTCAGTTATATATAGGACACTTGGAGTTCATTCCAAGGCTACTCTTTCATTGCAAACTCAGTCTTAGCATAGCTGAGAGTGTTCTAAGCCTTTGAGCCCCTTTCTTTCTCTACCTTCAAGTCAAATTTGTGAGTATGAGTGAGATAGGTTCCTGTGTAAGAGAGCTACTCCGTGTGTTGATGTAAAAGCTCTCCTCCTCCATCTTCCAACCTCCATTCCTTTGAAGATAGTTGAAGATCCCTCTCCAAGTGAAGGAGAAGGTGGTGCTGTTCTTTAAGGTTGAAGAAGGCAAGCTGCTCCAGGTCTCCAAGTGAAGGAGATAGGTGCTCTAGATCTCCAAGTGAAGGAGAGAAGTAAGGCAACACTCAAGGAAGATAGGTAATCCCTTGAAGGTAGAAGACTTGAAGAAAGGAGTGGGTAAGTCCATGTTGATGGATGAAGACTCCAAGCTTCAAGTGGGTAAGCTCCTTCTATAGGTTGAAGATCTTTGCTTGAGGTACTAAGCCCTTGGATGTGTGATTGTTGTATCTTGTAATCTTATTGTGGAATATAAGAGTACCAAGATTACAAATCCTAGAGATTAACCCACTCTAGGTAGTGGACTGACATTGCTCCTAAGTTTAGGACATGGAACCACTCTAAACCACATGTCCATATGCTTGCTCTTCCTTATCTCTCATCCTTGGTGTGCATGTTAGATTAAGTCACCAAATTGTTGCTTGTTTAAGTTTTTGCAATTAATATAATTTGGTGGTCTAATCAATCATGTGAGAATTGTGAAGCTCTATTCAACCCCCCTTCTAGAGCCCATTGATCCAACAAGTGGTATCATAGCAGGTCTTCTCCAAGCTACTTCAACAAGTAGGAGAAGATGGGTGATTCAACACTTGGTTTTCTTAACCTAGAAGGAAGCTTCTCCATGAGACCTCCGGTCTTCGATGGCACCAACTTCCTCTATTAGAAGAGAAGGATACAGTTCTACCTTCAAGGTGTGAGCTATGAAATGTGGAAGATAGTCCACCTCAAATATGAAGATCCAAAGGGGGACATCACCACATGGATAGAATTTGAAATGAAGCATGCTCAACTCAACGCCAAAGCTGTGAGCATCATATACGCCGCCCTTGCTCCATCCGAGTTCAACCGGATCTCCTCATGGGACACCACACATGAGATATGGCACAAATTGTGTGTCACCTATGAAGGAACTGAGCAAGTGAAGGAAGCTAAGGTCTACATGCTTGGTGGTCTTCTAGAGAACTTCAAGATGGGTAAGAATGAGAGAGTGGTTTATATGTACACTAGGCTCAATGTCATCTTAAATGGTTTGGTAGCCCTTGGGAGTGTGATGGATAGAGGTACTATCAACTCTAAGATCTTGAGATCTCTTCCTAAGAGATGGGAGCCTAAGGTTACTTCAATTGAAGAGGTGTATAAGCTAAGTGAGTTGTCAATCGAGGAGCTGGTTGGTAACCTCCAAGCCCATGAACCTAGGCTTGACAAGCAAGAAGAGGAAGAGAGGAGAGAAGAAAAAGAGTCCAAGAAGATAAAGGACACGACCTTCAAAGATCAAATTGAAGAAATGGTCCGGCAACAACAACTCACCTTGTAGTCCCCCAACCCTTCCTCAAGTGAAGATAAAGGTTCTAATGAGCATGAGACAAACTACTCAAAGGGAAAACACTTTAAGAGCAAGCCCTCCTCTTCAACTCCAAGGTGCTATGAGTGTGGTCAAAATGGCCACTACAAGAGTGACTGCCCCAAGGCCAATAAGAGCCAACACAAGAGCAGCCACAATAAAGATAAGGAGCACAAGAGAGAAGGCAAGTACAAGAGGAAAGATAAGAAAGAAAGAATACCAAGAGATGCAACCCATGCAGCTTTGAAGGAGTCTTCTTCAAGCTCCTCAAGCTCTGAAGATGGAGAATGCCATCTTGCTCTCATGGCCTGTACTAGTGAAGATGTATGTGAGGTCAAAAAGAGATGGATTGTTGATAGTGGCTGCAATTGTTGATACTCGAGGATGGCTCTCGACTCTAGGGTGATTCAGAAGGCGACTCAAGAGGTGACTGGGAAGCCAACGGCGGAGCCAATCCTCAAAGGCAATCCTGTAGGCATGGTGGTGCAAATCAACACGGAGAGGCCTAGGGATCCAGGCAAGCCGATCGCGCAAGGAAGCACTTCTTCAGATCGGGTTGCGGCTGAGACCAGTGCACGGTCGATTCATCAGGCATCGCATGAGGTGAGTGAGAAGCCGACGATGATGCCAGTCCTTGGAGGGATTTCAGTAGGCGGGGCGGCCAATGCGGAGAGGTCCAAGGAGCCGGACAAGTTGGGAGCGCAGAGGAGCATTTCTTCAGTCCGGGTGGTGGCAGACACCTGCTCATGGGCGGATATCATTTTGAACAAGCAAAGTCAGGGGATGGATCTGCTTGAGAAGAAGAAGGTCCAACTGACGGAAGGGAAACTGCTCTACCCTAGATCGATCGCTGAAAGAAATCTCAGTAGATGGGGGAAAACGGCGGCAGGATACATTATAGGGATGGTGCCGCATTGGCCATCTCTGGTTAAGTATCATGCTCACATCTGGAAAGTGAAAGGTTCTCTTGAAATCAGATCTAGGGGGAAGGGATACTTCATCCTCATGTTCTCTAATGATGATGATTTACAGACAGCTTTGGATGGAGGTCCCTGGTTTATTGCGGGAAGGTCAATGCTGATTAAGAAGTGGGATCGTGGAGAACCGATGGAGAAATTAAAGCTGTCGGAACTCCCTATATGGGTGAAGATACATGATTTACCATTGGAACT
This sequence comes from Alisma plantago-aquatica, assembly GCA_963693085.1. NCBI lineage: Eukaryota > Viridiplantae > Streptophyta > Magnoliopsida > Alismatales > Alismataceae > Alisma > Alisma plantago-aquatica. The sequence goes on from OY856410.1 coordinate 1,299,854,878, forward strand.
TTGGGATGATGAGTTGTTTGCTTATATTCGATCGTTCTTGGGGAATCCACTGAGGGTGGATAAGCTTACTGCAGAGTTCACGAGGCTGGAGTTTGCAAGACTTCAGGTCTTAATTCCGTCTGACTTCTCCTTTCCTAAAGAATTAGATATCCAAAGTGATGATGGACAGGTGGATAAGATCCTGTTTGAATACGAATGGGTGCTGGTGAAATGTGCAGATTGCGGAATGTATGGACATGAATCTAGAGTGTGTAACACAAAGAACAAAACGAAAATGGGTCTCAGTGATGGCAGGAAGGCAGAGAAACATGTGTGGTTGCCTAATGCTAAAGTTTCTGAGTATATGGAAGAAGAAGTTGACGTTTTCATTGACGCTGTTGAGATTATCAGCAGTGGAAATGCAATTCAAGATAGCCAGAACATAGAGGGGGTGGATGGAGATAAAGATACAACAGTTGTCAAAGAGGTTACTGTCGAGATTAATAGGTCGAAAGAAGATTGTCCTGTGATTCAGGTTACTCTGTCTCCCTCTCTAGAAATTGAATGGGAAATACACAGGAGAAAATCGAAGTCTCCTCCAAGACTTGTACCTAAACCGGTATCTGGGGTTAAGAACATTCTTATGTCGCCTAACAAATTCTCACTTATTGCTAATTTTAATGAAGGTGATCAGCCTGATGGTAGTGTCCGTACTCCTCCCGACATATTGCCTAATGGATAGAACCCTTTCAATAATTTCATGGAATGTGAGAGGCAGCCATAATAAGATCTCTCGCATCCATAAGGAGATAAATAGAAATAAAGCGGACATATATATCATTCTGGAGTCCAGAACAAACAAGGCAGATGTTGACTCTCTGGTTAGATCTATCTGGTGTGGTGCTAGTTATGTGTCGAATGTTGACTTTTATTCATATACTCATATTATCATTCTTTGGAGGGACCCTCTAATCAGCATCAATAAAATTATGGATAATGATCAACTGATACATTGTGAAGTTTCTATTAGTAGTGTTGGGCTCATATTCTTTCTCTCTGCTGTGTATGGTGCAAATGGTGATGCTGACAGAAATATTCTCTGGAATTCTCTTAACTATATTAGTTTGAATATGGCTGCTGCTTGGTGTGTTTTGGGGGACTTTAATGTTGTCAGGTTCAATAATGAAAGGTTTGGAAAACAACCACCCTCTAAAAGGAGCATGGAGGAGTTTAACCAATCTTTGGAAGTCACTAGTCTGATGGAGGTTACTGCCAAGGGACCTTTCTTTACATGGGATAGTCACAGTAGGCATGGTATCAGTACCTATTCAAAGATTGATAGGGTCTTCTGTAATATTGAACTCCTAAGATTATTTCCTTCATTATGGAGTGTAGTTATTCCTAATTCTATCAGTGACCACTGCTTACTTGCTGTTCATCTCAATATTTCTAAGAAAAGAGGCAGTCCTTTTCATTTTATCAATGCCTGGGTGAGGAAAGTTGACTTCAATGAGGTTGTCAAAATAGCTTGGTTAAGTATGCAACCGAGTGGTGCCCCTATGTTTAGGGTGTATCAGAAGCTCCAAGCTGTAAGGGAAGCTCTTATAAACTGGAATAGGAACAATGTTGGGAATTACACCTCCAATGTTAAAGAAGCAGAAGTTAGGTTGCGTGAGCTCCTTATTCAGTTGGGGATGTGTCCTGACGATGTTGGTGTGCATCAAGCTATTACTCAGGCTAGAGAGGATGTTAATAAAGCTATTTTTGAGGAAGAGTCATTTCTTAGACAGAAATCAAGGGTGCTTTGGCTTAAGGAAGGTGATAGAAACTCCTCCTTCTTTTATGCCTCACTTAAAACCAGGCGTATCTATAACATTATGTATATACTTTATGATGATGACGACAAAGCGATTGCTGAACCTACTGCTATCTCTGATCATGTAGTTGGCTATTACAAATCTCTCTAAAATTCGACCAGCACTGATTATGTGCCTTGGAAGGAGGATTGGATTCTTCCTTGTCTTACTGCCACCGAGTTTGATTTACTCAAGAGCAAAGTTACAAGGAAAGATATTGATACTGTTATTAGTAGCTTGGATGTGGAAAAAGCGCCAGGTCCTGACGGTTTTAATGGCATGTTCTTTAAGTCTTGTTGGTCGTTGATTGGTGATGAAGTGTCTAAGGCTATTCTCTGTTTCTTTGAGTCTGGTAAAATGTTGAAGGAATGCAACAAGTCTTACATCACACTCATCCCCAAGGTGCCTGGTGCTACTAAGTTGAAAGATTTTCGTCCCATTTCTCTTTGCAATGTGACCTTCAAGATTATAACAAAGATTTTATCTAATCGTTTAAGTGAGGTCTGCCCCTCTTTGATTGACAAAAATCAGGTGGCCTTCATTAAAGGTAGGAACATTGGTGATGCAGTCCTTCTTGCAAATGAATTGCTTAGTAATTTTACTAGCTCGAGCCAATCTCTCTTGTGTGTTAAAGCTGATCTTTCGAAGGCTTACGATACTGTAAGGAGAGATTACATTCTTTTTCTCATGCAAAGGATGGGTTTCCCTATGTGTTGGTTGAGATGGATTCAAGTTTGTTTCGATTCTGCCTCGTTTCAAGTTCTTACTAATGGCTCCCCATCAGTTAGTTTCAATGCGTCAAATGGAGCGAGGCAGGGGGATCCCTTAGCCCCTTACTTATTTGTGATAGCGATGCAAGGGTTTTCGTCTATCGTTAATGCCTATGTCAAGAATGGGATTATTAATTCAGTGATGGCTTCCAGTAGATTTGGTATCTCTCACGTCATTTTTGCCGATGATCTTCTTATGTTCTCTAAAGCTGATGCTTCTAATGCTAATGCGTGGAGCAACATTTTTAAGACTTTTGGTTTGGTTTCTGGGCTTCATCTTAATAATCTCAAAAGTCATATTCTTCTCAGTAAGAATGCTGCTGACCTAGCTGATGACATTTCTAATATCTTGAATATTGATGTTGCTTCCTTGCCCGTGAGATATCTGGGGCTTCCTCTCTTTACTGGTAGACTTACCAAGGCCATGTGCGCCCCCATTCTGGATAAAATTAAGAAGAAGCTGGATGCTTGGAAAGGGAATCTCTTGTCCACTGCTGGGAGAGTGGAGTTAGTTATCTCAACTCTGTCAGCTTATCATATGTTCTGGTCCTCTGCGTTTCCTTTGCCTAAGGCTGTTATCCTGGATATTGAAAGAGTTATGAGGGACTTCATTTGGAGGGATACGGAGAGCCAAAAGCATATGCACATAGTGCCTTGGGATACTATCTTTAGAACCAAAAGTGAAGGAGGTCTTGGTATTAGGAAGGTGGAAGATTGGTCGAAGGCTGGTCTTCTAAAAAATCTGTGGGATATTGCAAATAAGAAGGAATCTTTGTGGGTCAAGTCGTTGCATGAAAAGTACATAAGAGAGGAATCGTTGTGGTCTGTCATTCCTAAAGCTAATGCTTCATGGATGTGGCGTAGACTTTTGGGTATAAGAGGGAGGCTGAAAGCTAATGTCAGTTTTTGTGTTGGTAATGGAGACAGATTCCTTCTTTGGAAGGATCCCTGGTTACATTGTAAAAAATCTCTCCTTGAGGTGTGTGATAGTCAGCTTGTTCTACGTCTGGGCAAAGGCCTGAACTATAAGTTGAGTGTGTGTGCTACGGATGGTGTTTGGAAATGTCCGGACATCAGGGGTGGGCATTTAGTTCAGCTGCAGCTGGATAATATCGGGAAACCCAATAGCTGTGATGACCATATAGAACACAAGGATAAAAATTCCTTCAGTTTAAGAGATGGTTGGAATGTTGTTAGAGCCAAGCATCCTAATGTGGACTGGGCGAGCTGGGTCTGGAAGGGGAAACAACCTAGAAAGATGGATGTTCTTCTTTGGAAATGTTTCTTGAATAAAGTGGCCACCCTCGATTATCTGAAAAGAGTCAGTTTCTCTCTTGCCTCGAGATGTGTATTATGCAAGGAACACGAAGAAATTGTTGAGCACCTATTTTTTAGTTGTTGGTATAGCTGTCTTGTTTGGGAGAAGTTTGATGTTCAGTTGGGCTATAAGCCTAGGTGTTTTCGTGATCTTCTAAGACTCAAAGGAGAAAGGAAGATTACAGCTATCTTTGTGATTTATAATATCTGGATTCACAGGAACTTTTGTCACTTTGGTGGTCCGGTGAAGGCAGCTGAAGACACTTGGAAGAAAGCTTGGACTGATGTGAGGTTTTGCAGTTAATAGATAGCTTAGTGGTTTACTGTATAGTTTTGGTTCTGTTCTTTTTTTTTTTGGTTGGTCCATCCTTGGTACCTTCCTTTTGACTATGTAAATATCCTTTTTGCAATATAATAGAGCAACACGCTGGGTTCACCAAAAAAAAGATAGTGGCTGCTCTAAGCACATGACTAGAGAAATCAACCATTTCAATAAGTTTGTGAAAAAGAAAGGAGGATCGGTAACCTTCGGGGAAAACAAGAAGGGTAAGCAGGTAATAGAAGAATAAGAAGAAAAAAAGAAGGATCCCACTCCCCACTTTGCAAAGAATCATCCCAAGGAGTTGATCATTGGCAACCCATTCGAGAGAGTGAGGACATGAGCTGCTCACAACAAAGAACAAGCAGATAGTGCCTTCATCTCCCAGCTAGAGCCAAAGAACATCAAAGAAGCCCTTGGTGATTATGAGTGGATCCTAGCCATGCAAGAAGAGTTAGAGCAATTCGAGAAGAATCATGTGTGGACTCTAGTGCCAAGACCAAGTGATAGAAAAATCATTGGCACCAAATGGATCCACCGCAACAAGATAGATGAGCAAGGAAAAGTGGTAAGAAACAAAGCAAGGTTAGTAGCACAAGGTTACAACCAACATGAAGGTATTGACTTTGACAAAACTTATGCTACTGTTGCAAGATTAGAATCTATTCGTATGTTACTCGCCTTTGCTAGTTACAAAAATTTCTAATTATATCAAATGGATGTTAAAAGTGCATTTTTGAATGGTACAATCGAGGAGGAAGTATTTGTTGCTCAACCTCCGAGCTTTGAAAATGACAAGTTACCCAATCATGTTTATTTGTTGCAAAAAGCTCTCTATCGACTCAAACAAGCATCTCGAGCTTGGTATGAGAAATTAAAGAACTTTTTCTTAGATAATGGGTATGTCATGGGCAAAGTTGATTCTACCTTGTTCCTAAAACACACTTCTAACCATTTTCTTATAATTCAAATTTATGTTGATGGTATCATTTTTGGCGGGACTGATCTTGATCTTTGCAAAGAGTTTAGTTCTCTTATGCAGAGTGAATTAGAAATGAGAATTATGGATGAGTTGACTTTCTTCCTTGACTTTCAAATCAAGCAAACAAAAGAAGGAAACTACATCAACCAAGGCAAGTACACAAATGAACTGCTCAAGTGCTTTGGGATGGAGAACATGAAGCCGATGGATACACCCATGTCCAACACCACCAAACTTGACAAAGATGAAGAAGGTGAAAAGGTAGATGAGAAACTCTATAGAGGTATGATTGGAAGTTTACTTTATTTAACTACCTCTAGACCTGATATTATGTTTAGTGTTGGCTTGTGTGCTCACTTTCAATCTAGCCCTAAGAAGTCACATCTTATTGTTGTTAAGAGGATTTTGAGGTACTTAGCCAAAACCCAAAATTTTGGACTATCGTATCCTAAATCAAGGGATTTTACTCTTAGAGCATATAGTGATGCGGATTACGCAGGGTGTTTGGTTGATAGAAAGTGCACAAGTGGCACTTGCTTCATTCTAGGACCATGCTTAGTATCTTGGTTCTCTAAGAAACAAAGTACAGTGGCATTATCAACTAGTGAGGCTGAATATGTTGCAGCCGAGAGTTGTTGTGCACAGGTCCTATGGATGAAGCAAATGCTCAAAGACTTCAACATATTTTTTGATGCTTCTCCTATCTTTTGTGGCAATACTAGTGCAATTAATCTATCTTACAATCCTATATTGCATAGTAGAGCCAAGCATATAGAGGTTCACCATCACTTTCTCCGTGATCACATTGCCAAGAAGGATATTTATATCACGCATTTGGACATGGAAAATCAATTGGCGGATATCTTTACAAAACCTCTAGCTAGAGATAAATTTAACTTTATTCAATCTAAACTGCTTATTGTTGATTTGAATGAAATTGCCATGTGATCTAGCTAGTGGTCTCTTTCCTATATGTTTGCTCATGTCTTTCTTCACCTTGTTTTTTTAGCTTATATATGCTTAAATGTGCCTAACTTGCTTGTAAACATGCTTAGTTTTTACTTATTTTTGGTTTTTATCGAATTCCATGTTTTATCGCAAAATAGTGCCCAATGATGAGCTAAATGATCCTAAGTATGTTAATGATACATAATAAAATTGAAAAATAAATTTAATTGGCATGTATATGGCTAGAAACTAAGAATGTGATTTTTAGGTCAAGTTGACCTTCGGTCGAGTTTTCACCCTGAGAAACTCGACCGATCAGGAGCCGAGAGAAAGTCTTTAGTGGACCGTTCGGTCGAGTTTTCCATACACAGAACTCGACCAATCCGTAGGCAGAGCCAACTTAAAAGTTAGGATCGGCCATCTTTTTTCCCTCTCAACTAGAAAATAGACGACCGATTCCTCACCTCTTAGCCCTAAGCTCTCAAACCCTACCCTAAACCTCCTGCTCCTAGCCCTAGATTGACCTAGAAACCTTGATCTTGACCTCCCCGAGCGTCACCGGTGGTGTTTGGTCGGCGTTTGAGGTTTGCCATTGCTTGTTTGCACGTTTTTCATCTCATTTTCATTCCCATGGCTTCTCATAGACGAAAACGTCCTACTCCAAGAAATGCTCCTTCTTCCTCATCTAATAATCATTTGATTCCGTTTAATAATACCTCCTTTGTGTCAATTGAAGCTGTAAATAGGTACAAGGACCTTCTTCCCCGAAGCCCTTTACCATTTTGTGCTTTGATCGATCCTTCCCCTAGGTATCAAGCGATTATTGCCTCTGTTTCTCGGCTTCTCGCCTCCCACCACTTGTCTACCCTAGAAATTGAACGTGACTACTTTCACAACTCCATGTCAAGCACTAAAGTTGTTCATGAGTTCTACGCCAACTTGTGTTGGAACTACGATTCTCTCATCCCACCGCCGAATACTCAAGTAATTCTTACTTCTATGATCGCCGATCATCGTTTCCAACTCTCTGAGGATACTTTAAATGTCTTTTTTGCCGGAGACGAGGAAAATGACACATGGCGCAAGGATTATGGAGAGTATTTCGATCTTCTTGACACAAAAGGTTTTTACAAACACCATGAATTGACGTTGCCGGATATTCATCGGTTTTTGAAGAAACCTGACGTGGCCTATAAGAAGAAGTACACCCTACCCTCCTCTTCTCTTGACCTAAAGAGGCACATACTGGCTTTGGTGATTAACTGTAATGTCCATCCAAAGTGAAATCAAATGGACATTGCTGAAAACACCACAATAATTATGTATTGTTTGTTAAACAATATCGGTGTCAAGTGGGCCAGGTATATCTTACATCACATGACCTGCTTTGACACTGGAAAGAACACCAAAGGCACCCACCCACCCTACTCGGATTTGATATGTGGTTTTTTCAAGTTCTCCACTGAAAAATGTCTCTTTTCTGACTTCCATTATCCGGTCGCCAGAAAGGGTGTTTGTATTAGTGAAACCACCCTTCAAAAGTCTGTTCCTGTTCTTTCCTCTACCTCTGGTGCTTCCGCCTCTGCAGCCGCTTCAGCTACCCCATCCTCCTCCACCTGAGATCCACCACCACAGCCTCCTCCTAGACCCAGCCGTGCGTCTTTTTGTGTGTCTAATGAAACCCTTATGGGCTATATGATGCATCAACATGCGTACAATCAATAGCTTCATGACCACCTGCACCAGGATCTGTGTTCTATAATGTCTCACATGAACCTATCATTTGCATCACCCTACCCCACCTACCAGCCATACCCCAGTAGTTCCTATGCTTCATATGCATATGATCATTACTACCCTACTCTCGAGCCTTCCGCTGATGCTCTGCCTCCTCCTGCTGCTGGTAGCTTCGCTCCTTCCATCCTGTCGTTACCTGCTGGCCCCCTGGACACCTACTAGCCTCATTGGGTGACTCTGCTCCGTCTTTCCCACAGGCCAATGAGCTTCACACTCTTGGTATGTCTTGGGCTGAGTAGAATGCCCACTGGCCCGGTCTCTCCTTTGAACCTCTTGCTGATGAGGAGATGCCTGACCAGGCTGAGGATGTTGAGGATGATGAAGGTGATGATGGTGAGGACGCTTCCGATGATGGTGATGGTGCTGGTTCTGATGCTGACACTGTTGCTCCGCCTTCTAACGGGGATGAGGACTACACTCCTGGCGATGAGGACATTGTTGATATAGATAGCCTAGATGTTTAGGTGGTTTCTTCATATACATCTTTCTAGACTCTTTTGTATCAGAAACATCTTGGCACATTCTTGTGAGATGTACTATTTCTTATCCTTGTTTTTATCACCTTTATGTTTGTAGTTGATTGTATGTGGATGTCTATCTGAGTTGTAATATCTTTGATGTGCACTATGGCTCTTTCCTATGGTTTATCCTATGCGTTGGTGCCATCTTGAGTTATATTTTAATCATGCCTTGGATTGTATGTCATCTTTTATCTGTGTGTGATATATGCTTTTAAATTGTTGTTTAATCCATTGCATACATGTTTGGTTGAGTTTTGGAGAAGACCTAGCTTTTACTCTTCTAACCCCCCTACATTTTTGATAATGTAAAAAGGGGGAGAGATATTTCAAGTGATAGCTCATGTCTTGAAACTCAATCATATTGGTTTTTTTGTGCTATAATATTGCTTTTTCTTGTGAGATCCTTTTCTTGTTCAATTCACTGTCCTTTATGTGAACTTGCAAAGGACTACACATTACATGTATATTGTTATTGCTATGTGTAGAGAAACTAACCATGCATGTTAGAGGAAGCATAGATTGAGGGGGAGCAATTCACATTGTTCGTATCATGAATCCCCCTAATTCACAAGGCAAAGGTATAACTTTCATATCCTTTTCAATATGTTTGAGGAATGGTTTTTCATTGTCAAAAAGGGGGAGAATGTTGACCTAGAGGTTATACATTGCCTATATTTTGATAATGACTTAACCATTCCATTCATATGTATCTAATATGTGTGTTTAAGATTGTCTGCAGACATTAGGTACATGAAAAGGATCCAATATCCAAAGCCCTAGAATGGGTCAAGTTCAAGTCAAAATAGCTACAAGTGTGCATTTTGGGATTTATATGTAAATGACCTTAGAACATATTTTTAATCACTTGTAATGATGAATTTACTTGTAACTAAGGTGAGAAAATTGATTGGGACATAAAACACCAATGTTAGATCACTTTTAGATGCAATTTAGAAAATTGATTTCAGGCACTTGGTCGGTCGAGTTTCCCAGCCTTAAAACTCGACCGATCATCCTTAAGTCAATTTTCTAAAGATAGCATTACACAGAACTCGACCGATCAAGTGGATGACTAAAATGATCTTCAGGGATCGGTCGAGTTTCCCCAGGACAAACTCGACCGACCATTTTAATATCGGTTTTGTCTTTTACTTGATCGGTCGAGTTACCTTTATTAAAACTCGACCGATTGCAGTGTACGGAATTTGTAGAAAAAGTGATGTGACCGTTGGTGCGTTATTTGATCACAAATAGAGACATTTTCTTGAAGGAAAATGGCTATATTTCGGCCCAAGAGTTCACCTAACTCAAAGCAACACCCTCAGCTATATATAGGACACTTAGAGTTAATTCTAGGGCTGCTCTTTCATTGCAAACTCAATCCTAGCATTGCTGAGAGTGTTCTAAGCCTTTGAGCCCCTTTCTCTCTCTACCTTCAAATCAAATTTGTGAGTATGAGTGAGATAGGTTCCTGTGTAAGAGAGCTACTCCATGTGTTGATGTAAAAGCTCTCCTCCTCCATCTTCCAACCTCCATTCCTTTGAAGATAGTTGAAGATCCCTCTCCAAGTGAAGGAGAAGGTGGTGTTGTTCTTCAAGGTTGAAGAAGGAAAGCTTCTCCAGGTCTCCAAGTGAAGGAGATAGGTGCTCTAGATCTCCAAGTGAAGGAGAGAAACAAGACAACACTCAAGGAAGATAGGTAATCCCTTGAAGGTATAAGACTTGAAGAAAGGAGTGGGTAAGTCCGTGTTGATGGCTGAAGACTCCAAGCTTCAAGTGGGTAAGATCCTTCTATAGGTTGAAGATCTTTTCTTGAGGTACTAAGCCCTTGGATGTATGGTTGTTGTATCTTGTAATCTTATTGTGGAATATAAGAGTACCGAGATTACAAATCCTAGATATTAACCCACTCTAGGTAGTGGACTGACATTGCTCCTAAGTTTAGGACATGGAACCACTCTAAACCACATGTCCATGTGCTTGCTCTTCCTTGTCTCTCATCTTTGATGTGCATGTTAGATTAAGTCATCAAATTGCTACTTGTTTAAGTTTCTAAAATTAATATAATTTGGTGGTCTAATCAATCTTGTGAGAATTGTGAAGCTCTATTCAACCCCCCTTCTAGAGCCCATTGATCCAACGACTGCTACATCAATAATTTTGAAAGGTCACTGGTGTCTTCTATACCTGTGACCTTATCTTTGAATCTTAATGGGAATGACCAAAGAATCTTGGAAACCTATTCTTCTTCACTTATATTCTTTCCTAAAGAACTTAAACCATCTATAAGAGTAGAAAATCTAGCATATATTTCAGAAATCATCTCATTATTTTGCATACAAAATAATTCAAATTTATGCTTTAACATGTTAATTTTTATACTCTTAACTTGACCAGTTCATTCATGTGTAATCAAAAGTTTTTCCCATATACCATAAGTGATTTTGCAAGAAGAGATTGCATTAAATTCATTAGGAGATAGATGTAAGTATAACATACTTACTACTCTAGCATTTAGAGTTGCCATTTTCACCATGTATGTGTCCCATTCCACCATCTCTATTGTCAGAAGTTTATAAGGTAAGGCAATCATATTCCAAAGGTTGAAGTTGATGACTTAAAAGTTGAAAGTGATAATTCATCTGTATCTTCTGATATGATTAGTTTGTCCCGATGAGCACTAGCGGTCAGCTTATATACAATCCTTCAAGGTTGAGTTGGTTGACTACTTTCTCCCCCATCTTTTAAGACTTGTAACATCTCCTTAGAGACCTACTCTAATACCACTCATTGATCTATAAAGGAGCGTGCATAGATATAATATAATACCAATAAAATTTCAAACACAAAGGAGGTTAGATTGCAACTTGCTTAATAATACTGTAAAAAAATGTAAAACAAGTTATTTGATAATGAAAGCAACCACAAAAACACCAAATATAGAGTGGTTCCGTCAAATGACGTCAGTCCATTACCTGGTTGTTTCCAACCAAGATTTTCAAACCATGTTTTTCATTCCTTTTCCAAACCGATACAAAATACAAAAATCAACTTGTGTCTTTTGTAGCTCAAGACAACCCTCCTTTTCAAGCTCAAGGAGAACTATAAATTTGGAGTATATTGCAATCTACCTCCACACCTTGGTTGCAGCCTTCTTACAAGAAGCAGCTTCAGTAGCTTCTCGACATCCTTCACATAAGAAGTAGTTAGAAGCTGCAGAATAGAAGCAACCCGAATAAGAAAGAGGAAGAAAATATTATAACTCATTCAAAGATTATCAAATGAAGCTCTCTATGAAAAAGTGAGTATCAGCTTTTCTACAAGGAATATGCACGATGATATTTGGTGGAATAGGACACTAGTTTAGACCAGAACATAGAAATTTGAAATTCTAAGCTTTGAGAAAGTTTAACATGTAATGAATTTCTCAAGTGTGTATCCTAAGTGTTCATATGCACTCCTATATATAGGAAACACTTAGTAATGGTCAATATAGCTGTTGGGAGTGTTTAGACCAATTCAAACTCAAAACTAGTCGTTGGTATATCAGAAAATTGAGTTGCAATGCATAGAAAACAATTATTGTAGATTGATTCTTGGTCCAAAAAGAGTTCGACAAAAATAAATTCAATCCAAAAGGAGTTTGGCTAAATGGCAAACTCTCCACAAAAATTATAATAGCTATTTCTACAATGGCTATTTCTCAATCCAAGAAGAGTCTGATTGAAATTAATTTGGCCCAAGAAAAGTTTAACCAAATAAGTGTTTGTAAAGTCATTTCTAAAATTAGAAAATATATCAAATGATATTTCTAATGACACCTAACTATCCTAAAGACTATATATACATGTGGAAAATGATTTAGGATAAGATAGGGATGATCATCCCTTATTCTTACATCATTTCGAACAAGTTGAATAAATTACACTTGTACATAGAATATACATGGTACAACATGACCTAAAAATATCAGACACACACATATATAGGATGTAATTTGATGTCTGATTTTGCTAAGTTCCTTGATCACCTGAGATACTAAATTTCACATATTAGCGACACAAATGGGAAATATTTACATCATCAAAATTTGAGTGTGGCATATCAAAAAGTCAATAATCTTCCCCTTTTTGATGATGGCATATATTTCTATAAGATAATTTGAAAATAGAAAATTTAGATCCAAAAAATTCATGAAGATAATTTCTCTATCTACAACAATTTCAAGGTATGATGATCAAAATTGGTATTTTCAACAAATAGTTTCTCATTTCATTTGATACATCCTAGCTTTTTCATTGGGTATACATTTTTTCTCTCCAAAATGAATTGTGGGGGGTGTCTCCTTGAGGGGATCATTGGTAAGTAAATCCATTTTTGACTTCAACAAAGGGGGAGAAAAATCCATGAAAATAGATAATTTAGATTATCATACCTTTAAATTGTTGTAGATAGCCAAAATTATCTTCATGGATTTTTCTCCCCCTTTGTCAAAGTCAAAAATGGATTATACTTACCAATGATCCCCCTCAAGGAGACACCACCCCTCAACAATATAGTAATTTTGGAGAAAAATTGTATGTCCAACAAAAAAACAACGATGTATCAAATGAAATGAGAAACTATTTGCTGAAAATGCCAATTAGAAGTTGATACAATTCATCGTAAGGAGCTAGAAAAAAAATCATATTTGATCAAGGAAAGTCAAAAAAATTCCAAGGAATGTTAAGTCCTTCATGATAAAAAAGATCCCATTAAGCAAAAATCATAAAAAAGATACTCTAAGCCAATGATAAGGAATGTTAAGTCCACCATTAATACAGAGATGCCATGAAAAACACCGATTTTCTAAATAATATCTCAATATCAATGCAAGGAATGTGAAGTCCTCCATGATATAGAGAAACCATTAAGCACAAAATGAGGTCAACAAAGAATCTCTAGACCAAAAATAAGGGATGTTAAGAACATAATTGATATAGAGAATTTTCATTAAAAAATATAGATATGCAAGTTATATCATATAAGTGAGCTCCCCATTAATCTCATACTATAAAAAGATGAGCTCAAACAAAGAAACTAACGATCACAATAAAGATATCCTAATTAAGAGAAAAACCACATTTTCAATATGTAAAAACATATAAAGATATACCTATTTAAAAGAAAATATATCATGATCAAAATATTGATATACAAAGAAGCCCATGATCATTCAAAATATAATCTAAAAAGAGGTTTTAGGTACCTAAACCATGCTATTGTCCTTTTTCTTTCTAAATGGACACGTGAATGCATAATGTCCAAATCTCCCGCAACCATAGCAAGTAACATGATTGATAGGAATGTAAGAACTTGATTTTGGTTTAACAAAAATAGGATATTTCTTTTTTTATTGTATCATTTTTAGGAATATAGCCAAGAACATGAGTACCAACATGGTTTTGAGAATACAACATATTATTCAACATATTTCTACTATTTGAAAACTTGTCTAAAGCCATTTTCAACTTTTCATTTTCTTTAGCAAGAAATGGAGAGTCTTTAGTAGTAGAAATTAAACATTTTCTTGTACTCGCAATACTTTCTTCAAGAATACGAATTTTATCATTTCAATCATCAATTATTTCAAGTATAAGATCATAATCAAAATCTGAGCAATAAATAGGTTGTTTCTCCATATTAATCAATTTATCTAAAAGAGTAGTCACTTGAGTTTGCAAGGAAACATATTGAGAAATAAATTCATCTATATTTTCCTTTTCACTTGCATATTGATAATTCGACTCATTAAGTTCTTCATTTAATGGATCAATAATATTTTCTAATTAACTTTTCTTTTTCTTATACTTTTCTACTTCGTTTGAAGTAAGTTCAACAAGTTAATGAGTTCAATTTTTGAAGAAGTAGATGGATATACCTCATCATCACTACCTTGTGCACCTTCTTGTTCATCATTGTCTTGAGCACTTTCTTTCTTGATGTTCATCATTTTCAACATATTTGGCAATAAATCATTCAATTGCATGATGATATATTTCTTCATCACTTGCCTCTGAGTTTGAAGAGTCATCCCAAGTAGCATGATAAGCCTTATTATTTTTGTCCTTGGAAATCTTCTTCTTTTTCTTCTTGAATTCTAGGAAATCATCCTTCCAATGTCCTTTATCTTCACATATGTGACATCTAGTGGAAAAAGATCTAATATTTTTTTTAGAAGAAGAATGTATATATATCTTACCTTTGTGCTATTTTCTTTTTCACCACTATACGAATCACTATGTGACTTGGGAGCTCTTTCTTTGAATGCCACACCCTTTTTCCTAGCAAGCTTCTCTTCTTCTTCTATTCTGGCCTCTTCTTAAAGCTTCACTTCATGTATTTCCAAGTTCCCTAAATCATTTTGAGTGGTCATTGGAGTCTTCCATAGATATGACCTTATCTTTTTGAATCTTGATGGGAAGGACCTAAGAATCTTGGAAACATGTTCTTCTTCAATTATATTCTTTCTTAAAGCACTTGAAGTATTTATAAGAGTATAAAATCTAGCATACATTTTAGAAATTAATTTTTGTACTCTTAACTTGATCAGTTCCTTCATGTATAGCCAAAAGTTTTTATATAATATGTAGTTTCATAAGAAGATATTTTATTAAATTCACTAGGATATAGATATGAGTATAACATGTTGGTATGTATGCCCTGAGAGCCAATCATGGGATGATTGGTGGGATACATTAAGATTGATTTGATAAACATCAAAGGCAAGCTTCCAATTCTTTCTGGTTCAGTCATATGAGATAGTGATAGAACAGATTGAATGTCTAGAGAATGACAGTACTCAATGACGTATGCCTTCAGGTTCATGACCTGAACGATGAGATCATACGGATGCTAAGAGTTTGTACATTCTTGATATGTCCCTAGTCGGATGTCATTGTGGAAGGTAGATAGACAGCAATGACACACAAGACTAGATTGTGGTGTTGGTTGATGACAGAATCTCATTAGTCATGATATAGAGATATCAAACCAAACACATAGGTACTTGTTAGAGAACAAGTGTACCGGACAGACCCACCATGAGTTTGACACATGGAACCATGAGATGGTAGTCACAGTCAGTACTCACAGTGATGGTGGTGAGTGTGATTCTTAGACCTGAAATCACTGCATTCAACACATGTCGTTGGGCATACTTTGACATCATCAAACGTAGTCCTGAAACATGGGTTGTTATAAAGGTGATGATTGGGTGGCTTTGACACATGGGGCTTTTGAGGGGTGAGTGATAGATATGGGATTTGTCCCTCCTGAGGGAGTTTGATATCCATGGCCACTTGATGAGTAGGATTGAGAAAGGCGTGCACGCATGTGTGAATCAGTATATGATACCGATGTCATACATATCTCTTCCAGTCTACTCTGAGATCAAGGAAGTGAATGAACATTGACAGGATGACTGTTCCATGCCTCGAGTTCATTCGGGATATCAGTGACAAAGGAATTATACATTCGCTGTAACACCATTCACGGATTGTAGGATGAAAGTTGTTCTCCAAATTTCTACTTTCACTTGGGTAGCACTGATGTGTGACTAGGCACCGCTCTTTGCTTGTGAAGTCATAAGTGTTATGAACTTTCACTGCCAACGTGAAATGGACCTGCAGGGTCACACACATAGGATTTAACCTGGAAGAGGAGTTTTGTCCAAAAGCAATGTTTAGATTGATTACTAAAGGAGTTTAGTAGTTCAATTAAACACTCAATCAGTCGATGACTCAATATCGTATGGTTCAAGGTGTTGGACGCATTGATTGGAGTATCAGATTGATTGAAATCGCAATTGACTGATTTTGCCCAACCTGTGCTCCCAACCGATCGGTTCATGTGATGAACCGGTCGGCTGAGGTTGTTGAACCGGTCGGATGGAGTGTCCAGGCCGATCGGCTCATGCCCAGGTTGAAACGACCGGTTCAAGGGTTGAACCGATCGGCTCAACTGGTGCAACCGACCAGTTGGGAAAGTCATGTCGGAAAGAATTTCCTTTCGTTTCAAATTGCCCAATTCGATTGGGAATAATATTGGTATTTGATACCAATTGGGAAAGAAACAAGGAAAGTCTTTTTGAGCCGGATTAGGACCATGAACCGATCGGTTCAGGGCACCAACCGATCGGTTGGAGTGCCCCAAACGATCGGCTCAGGTCCAACCGATCGGCTCAATGGCCGAACCGATCGGTTCAGTTGTGAACCGATCATTTCAAGTTGCGAACCGGTTGCTTTTTGTGGAAAATTCTCGAACCCTTCTACTCCTGCTTTAGTCCCGCATTGCCCGGGATGAAGAACCCTATCCCATGACTCTCCTATATATATAGGGGTATTGGGGGCTTCTCAAAATACAGCTCAGTGCAACCAGTTGCTCTGCAAGTTGTCGTTCTCTTTGGTTTTGGTAACCGTGAGAGAGCCCGAGCAAGTGCTTCCCGCAAAAGGGAGGTGCAACAAGGGAAGGACAACTGCAGTTGCAACAGGAGGCAGGAGAGCGTGTTGGCGACTAGTACGTCAACAGGAGGGTGCGACTCCTTCCACTTCCTTGTGGGACAAGGAGTGTGGAGTTCCAGGTGGTCCGTGTGGACTACTACAGAGGCGGGAGGACACTGCCGCTCAGGAGGACAACTGTCATCCGACAGTCCGGTAGGAGGAGGAGTCATCAGTCCCGGTGCGACCAGGAGCTGCACAGACACCGTCCAAGACCAGAGTTGAAGACCGCGCATTGCGTGAGGTATTGTCGCCGAGCAAGCCTCGGGACAAGGTATGATTCCACAAACCATCCTTTCCTATTATATAGACGTTGACGCGTTTCCTCGGTATGGGTTGGGGAGAAATTTTTTTTTGTTTCCGCTGCCTTCTCTGTCTCCCCTAAAACCCAACAATGGTATCAGAGCCACGTCAACTGCTCTATATTTTAGGAATATCGATATGATCGATTTTTGTTTGTCGCATTTATTTATTGCATACGATGTGAATAATATCAGCTTTATGCATGTCCAATCCTAAATCCACAAATCCCTAATTACATATATGATATGTATTATTAATGCACTCGATACGCGTCGCCCTTAAACGAGTTTTGTGGTGGATGTGTGTAGCGTGATTATGGCCTATAAACCCCTATCTGTGTGTGGTTGTTTGTGGTTGCTTGCATCTCGGTCTGCGCACCGATCTTCCCTCTCTTAATCCCGATGTAACTCGAAATAATTCGAGATTCTTTCCTACCTTTGCTCCCCCCCATTGTAACTCGGGGTTTCCCTTTTTAAAGCAATGTAATAAATAGAATAGGATTTTGTTTCCTGTTATGTCAAAGACCGGAGGACATCAAGACGACTGCTCAGACGGTCGGTTCAAGGAGTGAACCGATCGGTTGACCTTCCAGACGGTCGGTTCAAGGAATGAACCGATCGGTTGATGACCGGTTCGAGGAGCGAGACGTGCGGGTGGCGGACATGACGAGATGCACGACGACCAGGCGAACCGATCGGTTGGAGGAGCCAACCGATCGGCTGGTGGCACTCAGACGACCGGCTGGAGAGTACAGATCATTCATGTGATGAGTTGATCAACTCGGATGGCAAGACACAGATGTTCATCTTGTATAGGTTGCATGTGATGTAGACCTAGATGACCGTGATTCCTCTTGGCTCGAGGAATCACATTAGGATGGCCATAATCATCGCTTTTTATCATTTGTGCATGTTTTCTGTGGGATATAGCATGTATATGATACGTACTATGTATTGTGGTGATTGGATATGTATATGTATATAAAACCAAATCCCTCATTAAAATATTAAGTTTTAGATGCCTTCCAAATGCGACACACGTGAAAAACTTGTTCGACCAAGTGTGGGCACGCCCTAGCGTGGTGCACCGTCTACCTCGTGGAAGCGTGAAGGATGAATGTGTGGGTCTTCCCTAGCAGGGTGCATGTTCATCGTGTTTGCTTTGGGTCGGACTTAACAAGGTGATCTAGATGGGATCTAGTACCTTGAGGCATGGAGATGATCATTTCAAGGAGTTGTATATGACATCTTATCAAGAGTTGCATATGATGCAATTGGCAAAAGTTGCCTACCTGAGAGATCTATGTTCTGGGTGACAGCCCTAGCTGGTCCATGACTTAGAGGATTTCAGGATCTTGCCCACTAGAAGGTTGTACGCTGCAATCTTCCGAATTGATGGTGAGGGCTATCAATTTGAAGTAAAATAGTGGGAGCGATAATTAATTAAAGGCCTAATTATATCGTCAAACTTTCAAATCAATCAAATAAGTCAAAAATGAGTTTTGGACTAAAATTGCATATTTTCCTTTTTGTAGTTCAAATGGCAATAAACAACAACAACTTTTCTTTGCGATCGGTCCTTGACAAGGACAAGCTAAATGGGACAAACTTCCACGACTGGTATCAGACATTGAGAATTGTTCTCACTCAAGAGCGTAAGCTCTATGTCCTGGATACTCCAATTCCAGAGGAACCCGCTCGTAATGCACCAAGGACAGAAAGGGATGCTTACAAGAAGCATTCTGATGATGCCATTGATGCAAAGTGCTTGATGCTATGTTCAATGAACCATGAGTTGCAGAGGCAACATGAGAACATGGGTGTCATAGAGATGATTCTGCATCTCAGGAACATGTATGAAGATCAGGCACGGCAAGAGAGGTACAATGTTTCTAGGGCGTTGTTCAAGTGCATCATGACAGAAGGAGATCCAGTTGGTCCTCACACACTCAAGATGATTGGGTATGTGGAGAACCTGCAGAGACTAGGATTTCCACTGAGCCAAGAGTTGGCTACTGACGTGATACTGCAATCGTTGCCCGAATCTTACAGTCAGTTTGTGATGAACTACAACATGAACAACTTTGATAGGCCACTTTCAGAGTTGTTGGGCATGTTGAGGACAGCCGAGTTACAGATGAAGAAGGACAAGCCTAAGTCCGTGATGGTGATCACGAGCAAGAAAGGCAAGTCCAAGCGCAAGGGCAAGGGCAAAGCTAAGAAAGGTTCTGAAGCTAGCCAGGAGTCCAAGCCATCTTCATCTCTCAAGGCCAAGGGAGGCGTGACCAAGAAAGGAAATTGCCACCATTGTCAAAAGCCAGGACATTGGAAAAGGAATTGTCCTCTCTACCTGGAAGAACAAAAGAAGAAGGAGGTGACTGAAGCCTCTACTTAAAGGTGTCATGTAAATAAACTTGTAACACTTTTTTGAGATATATGATATCAAGATGTAAAGTGTAAAGCATTCTTACTTGGGGCAAGTGTTGCCTTTATAGATAGGAATACTTTAGTTTATTTTCAGCCAATAAGGCATGTAATACAGTTATGAACTGCTATTTCATACTTGCCAATAGATAGAAACACTTTATTTTTTTCATATTGTATGACAATGATGGCAATTAATAAAGAGATGTTTCAATTTATAAAGATGTGATCTTTGTGGCAATGCCTTATTTATCTTGTGATATTTGATATGCATAAGATAAGACGATACCTAAAAGTTATAGATAACTCAAACAATTTAATTAGCATTAATCATGAGAAATTCATTTCTAGTTTCCATGTGATGGATAAATCTAGACTCTTTTGGTTATAGAACTAGTAAGAGACATGAATATCTTGGACATGATTAATCAGTCTTCACTAATGTAGTGAGAGAGTGATTATCCTATTAGGTATAATACATGTGATGTATTTACATACCTATTTTGAATAAATGCTAATACTTCAAATGGTGTTTAGAGAAATACCAATATGAATATCTTGAAGTGTTCAAGATTATCATAAATGAAGTACAAATTTGGTAAAGTATTAATACTTGATGAGATCAATGAATGAAATACTTGGACCAAATGTTTGAGATCCTTATGAGTGATTATGATAATGTATCATAGTGAACTCATGATTAAGGCATGGTGATGTATGAATCAAGAAGGAATCATACTCTAAGGAGTTAGATAATGATTATCAAATAACTGAATTCTTCTTAATAAAAGAATACCCCACACTAATAAAAGAAATTAAGAATCACAAGGGTTGTGAGTTCTTATATCTTGAACAGATACACCTCAATTATCTATGTGATGAGTTGTTCATGTGATGAGTCAACTATCAAGATGAATATGAGGAACCGAATCTTGAGTTATGGTTTAAAACCATTACATCCTAAATGACTTCCATGTGAACCAAAAGGTATGACCTTGATGGTAGCACTCATTGGATCATATCCATAAGTGCAGATGAGTCTTAAGTGTTAAGACACATGGATAACATTTTGAGAAGGATGATGCTTGTTGATTGCAACTTAATGGCTAAGACATTTGGCATATGGATACTAAAACGTATTCCTATGAGGAATAAAACCAGGATGTGTATGTGACACAGCCTATAAGGTTTATGAATCCACTAATGCAAATGAAGTCTATAAGTTACAATGGACTAATCAATGTGATTGATTGAGTACAAGCAACTCAAAATTGGATCTTTATTTTGATAATATAGTCAAAGGGTTTGACTGATATGTCAAAGATAAAGAAGTGATCTGTGATTTAGTGGGAGCGTATTCACATTCCACATATTGATGTGAAATGGAATTGTTCTAGAATGGAAATCCAAAAGTGGAAATTATCTTTAAGGAAGATAGAGATGTTTCCTATGTGATAGGAATAGAGATCTATAGAGATAGTTCTCGAAAATCTCTTGACCTGAAAGAGAAAGCATACATTGGCAATCTGTACTGAAGTGTTCAGTATGCACAGATTCAGTGGGAGAAAACTTGTCCATGTTACATGGATATTAGTATCCCAAGGCCAAGTGTCCAATTCTTATGAAGAATGGGAACACTAAGAATAGATATGGATCTATCATGTATGTAATCATCCCATTATCTTGCATGTATGACATGGCAAGAATAAAATGCATTCATCATCTTGTATGTAGGACATGGCAATATGATGTGCTCATCCTGATAACTCGTATGTGTGACATGACGAGTGGATGTTTGTCTGCTTCCAGTAAGTGTTACTGGAATACCATGAGAACTTGATAAGTGCTTGTGAAGAACTAGTTCTATGGAGAAGAGTTCGATGTAAAGAGTTACATTGATGCGAACTTCCGAAAGGACAGAAAATTAATCGCAATATATATACATGAGATGTATAAAAGTGAATGTTTGTTGATAATTGGAAGTGTTCCAATAAAGCCATTTAAAAGGGAAATGACGAGTATCTATGTGTTAGTGAACAACAGTGGATACTATATGGATCTGAAAGTTCATGAGATGAACTTATATTCCACTCATTGATGACAAGTCTGGAATCCTTGATCATGCAATGTGGCTAAAGGTTAGCAAATGGAATACAAGATCGCTTATTACGACATCTCCATCTCATACGTGTGACGTACATCGAAGAGATGAGAGACATGCAATTTGTACAGACTTTGGCAAGGTGTTGTCATTACTCACTATGTTGGCACTAGAGCACAGTGACATCTGGGACATGTCTGAAGATCACTATGAATATGATTCATGGGTGATTGGCTCACAGTGCAAGTGGGAGTCTGTTGGTATGTATGCCCTGAGAGCCAATCATGGGATGATTGGTGGGATACATTAAGATTGATTTGATAAACATCAAAGGCAAGCTTCCAATTCTTTCTGGTTCAGTCATATGAGATAGTGATAGAACAGATTGAATGTCTAGAGAATGACAATACTCAATGACGTATGCCTTCAGGTTCATGACCTGAATGATGAGATCATACGGATGCTAAGAGTTTGTACATTCTTGATATGTCCCTAGTCGGATGTCATTGTGGAAGGTAGATAGACAGCAATGACACACAAGACTAGATTGTGGTGTTGGTTGATGACAGAATCTCATTAGTCATGATATAGAGATATCAAACCAAACACATAGGTACTTGTTAGAGAACAAGTGTACCGGACAGACCCACCGTGAGTTTGACACATGGAACCATGAGATGGTAGTCACAGTCAGTACTCACAGTGATGGTGGTGAGTGTGATTCTTAGACCTGAAATCACTACACTCAACACATGTCGTTGGGCACACTTTGACATCATCAAACGCAGTCCTGAAACATGGGTTGTTATAAAGGTGATGATTGGGTGGCTTTGACACATGGGGCTTTTGAGGGGTGAGTGATAGATATGGGATTTGTCCCTCCTGAGGGAGTTTGATATCCATGGCCACTTGATGAGTAGGATTGAGAAAGGCGTGCACGCATGTGTGAATCAGTATATGATACCGATGTCATACATATCTCTTCCAGTCTACTCTGAGATCAAGGAAGTGAATGAACATTGACAGGATGACTGTTCCATGCCTCGAGTTCATTCGGGATATCAGTGACAAAGGAATTATACATTCTCTGTAACACCATTCACGGATTGTAGGATGACAGTTGTTCTCCAACTTTCTACTTTCACTTGGGTAGCACTGATGTGTGACTAGGCACCGCTCTTTGCTTGTGAAGTCATAAGTGTTATGAACTTTCACTGCCAACGTGAAATGGACCTGCAGGGTCACACACATAGGATTTAACCTGGAAGAGGAGTTTTGTCCAAAAGCAATGTTTAGATTGATTACTAAAGGAGTTTAGTAGTTCAATTAAACACTCAATCAGTCGATGACTCAATATCGTATGGTTCAAGGTGTTGGACGCATTGATTGGAGTATCGGATTGATTGAAATCGCAATTGACTGATTTTGCCCAACCTGTGCTCCCAATCGATCGGTTCATGTGATGAACCGGTCGGCTGAGGTTGCTGAACCGGTCGGCTGGAGTGTCCAGGCCGATCGGCTCATGCCCAGGTTGAAATGACCGGTTCAAGGGTTGAACCGACCGGCTCAACTGGTGCAACCGACCAGTTGGGAAAGTCATGTCGGCAAGAATTTCCTTTCGTTTCAAATTGCCCAATTCGATTGGGAATAATATTGGTATTCGATACCAATTGGGAAAGAAACAAGGAAAGTCTTTTTGAGCCGGATTAGGACCATGAACCGATCAGTTCAGGGCACCAACCGATCGGTTGGAGTGCCCCAAATGATCGGCTCAGGTCCAACCGATCGGCTCAATGGCCGAACCGATCGGTTCAGTTGTGAACCGATCATTTCAAGTTGCGAACCGGTTGCTTTTTGTGGAAAATTCTCGAACCCTTCTACTCCTGCTTTAGTCCCGCATTGCCCGGGATGGAGAACCCTGTCCCATGACTCTCCTATATATATAGGGGTATTGGGGGCTTCTCAAAGTACAGCTCAGTGCAACCAGTTGCTCTGCAAGTTGTCATTCTCTCTGGTTTTAGTAACCGTGAGAGAGCCCGAGCAAGTGCTTCCCGCAAAAGGGAGGTGCAGCAAGGGAAGGACAACTGCAGTTGCAACAGGAGGCAGGAGAGCGTGTTGGCGACTAGTACGTCAACAGGAGGGTGCGACTCCTTCCACTTCCTTGTGGGACAAGGAGTGTGGAGTTCCAGGTGGTCCGTGTGGACTACTACAGAGGCGGGAGGACACTGCCGCTCAGGAGGACAACTGTCATCCGACAGTCCGGTAGGAGGAGGAGTCATCAGTCTCGGTGCAACCAGGAGCTGCACAGACACCGTCCAAGACCGGAGTTGAAGACCACGCATTGCGCGAGGTATTGTCGCCGAGCAAGCCTCGGGACAAGGTATGATTCCACAAACCATCCTTTCCTATTATATAGACATTGACGCGTTTCCTCGGTATGGGTTGGGGAGAAATTTTTTTTTGTTTCCGCTGCCTTCTCTGTCTCCCCTAAAACCCAACATAACATACTTACTTCTCTATCATTTAGAGTTGACAACTTTACCGTGTTTGCGTCCCATTCCTCCATATCTATTGTCAGAGGTTTATAAGGTAAGGCAATCATCTAATAAAGGTTAAGGCCGATGCCTTGGAAGTGATATTGCATCTTTCTCTTACAATATGTGTAGTTTGTCCCATCAAACATTGACGGTCAACTTATCCCCCATCCTTCCAAGACTTGTAACAACTCCTTGAAAACCTACTCTGATACAACTTGTTGGATCTCTAAAGGTGTTGAATAGAGATAATATAAAATTTGTGAAATTTCAAACTCAAAGGAGGTTAGATTGCAACTTTCTTAAAAAGATAATGCAGTAGAAATGTAAAGCAAGTTATTTTGATAATGACAACAACCATAAGAACACCAAATGTAGAGTGGTTTTGTCAAATGATGTCAGTCCACTACCTAGTTGTTCCCAACCAAGATTTTCAAACATGTATTTTATTCATTTTCTGAACCAATACAAAATACAAAAATCAACTGGTGTATTTTGTGGCTCAATACAACCCTCCTTTTCAAGCTCAAGGAGAACTATCAACTTGGAATAGATTGCAATCTGCCTCCATGCATTGGTTGCATCCTTCTCGGAAGAAGTAGCTCCAAGTAGATTCCCTACAACCTTCTCGCAAGAAGTAGTTGGAAGTAGCAGAACAGAAGTAACCTGAATAAGACAGAAGAAGAAAATATTACAAATCTTTTGAAGATTACAAAATGAAACTCTCTATAAACAAGTGATGATCAACTTCTCCACAAAGAATAGGCATGACTATATTTGATGGAGTAGGACACTAGGTTAGATCTAAAGATAGCAATAGGAAATTCTCAGCTTTGAGAAACTTTAGCGTGTAATGGATTTCTCAAGTGTGTATCCTAAGTGTTCATAGGTACTCCTATATATAGGAAACACTTAGGAATGGTCAATATAGTTGTTGGGAGTGTTTATACCAATTCAACAAAATCAGTCATTGGCACATCAAAAAACCCGACTTACAACGGATAGAAAATAACTCCTACAGAAAGATTCTCAATCAAAAAATAATTCAATCAAAATAAATTCGATCCAAAAAAGTTTGACCAAATGTCATGCTCTTCACAAAAATTACAATGACTATTTTGTACAACACTTCTTTTTCTACAATGACTATTTCTCAGTCTAAGAAGAGTTCAACCAAAATTAATTTGGTCCAAGAAATTTTTTTTGGATCAGGTAAAATATTACTATCTCAAAAAATGCATATAGGGAAGCCCCTACAGTACAGAGGGTGGGTTAACTACAAAAAAAACCCACTTTGTAATGGTAACCGAGTCTAAACCTTTATAAATTTCAGGTTTAGCCCTTACATAAGCAGCTAGCCTATCAGCAAAAGCCTCAAAAACATCAAACATATCAGTAGACCATCCCCCATGGATTATGGTATTTCTCTCAAACCAGATACAATAGACGATAGAAGCAACTCCCGTGCCTCTAAAAGCTCTCATAGTGGCGCTCCTGTTAGATTTCTTCCATATCCACTTCAGCCCGTCCTCCAAGCAGCTAGGAGGGCAACCGCCCCAACCATTTTTGAGGGACCATCAGCACCAAATGTACCTAGAAAAACTATAGTGAATGAAGAGGTGTTCATGTGTTTTAGTTGCATCACCACATATCATACATTTTGGATCGACATTAAGGCCCCAAGCTGCTAGTCTATCAGACGTAGGGAGGCTCCCGAGAACAGCCCTATATAAGGTACAACCACATTTCGACTGATGACCTTTGTTCCAAATGATTTCGGCCCAAGGAACAGGCAGACCACAAATCTTTAGCTCCCAAGGTTTGGCAACCAAGTAGTCCCAACCTCCATCAGATCTCAGATGGTATACATCTTTCATCTCTTGCCAATTCTCCAACATTCTTTTCCATACTACAGATGTAGCATCCCTGACCTGGGTTATGCTTTAACCCTAGGTGTTTTGATTAAGAAAGATGATTATATGCTTAATATTATCTTGTGAAAAGTAATTAGGGCTCAAGAGGAACTTATGTTGCAATTCTAGTCCTTTTTGAATATTATTGAAATCAATGTTTTGCTTGTTTTGTACTAAAGTGCAAATTACCCTAGTTGAAGGGTTTATTTGCAAATTGTGCATGATAATATGTTCCTCATGTGTAGAAGCATCATGAGAGTGAAGATCATGCAGAGGTATGGCTTATGGAAGCATGAGTACCAAGAAAGAGCTGATAAAGCAATGTTTGTGCATTAAAACCTAGTTTTGGTGTAATGTGCAATTTACCCAAAACCTAGGGTTCAATATGCAAATTACCACTTCAATAAGGTCCCTAATGTTTCTTGGCATCATGTTGTGAAAATAAAATGAGAGGGGCACCTCATTTGAATTAAATTGTAAAAGAGAGAATCTTGATATTAAAATGATCAAGATTTAAGTATAATGGAGACATTAGTTCAAATTAATACAAAAATAAATATAACAATTAAAGGGCCTTCAACAAAAATTAAAATGGTTGGATTCATATGTGTGTGGACGTCCTTGAGCTTTGCAAGGACCACGATTTATCCTAAGGAGGTGAAAATTCCACTCACCTTATTATAAGAAAAAGAATTTCCACTCAAAAATGGATATTACTATTATAAGGGGTAAGGTGCTTAATTTATTTTCCCTTAATTCATGGATAATGGAAGGGAGCTCGGTGGGGATAGAGTTGCCTTTGCATTCAAGAAACCAAGGGGGAAGTGGTGGCAACAATTTTGGAATTAAAAGATTTTTATAAAACATTTTATCTCTCATTGATTTTCTTATAAAAGAGCCTTTACCACTTAAACCCAGGACTTTTTCAGACTCCTTTCTTCTCCTTGCTTGCAAAAACGACCAAGGGAGCTAGGAAAATCAGGAAGACGACCCCCAACCTGTTTGTAAGCTTCTTGGCCTTCGTTCTTCTTGATTTCATGGTAGAAATCATAAAACAATGGATAATTCCTTCATATTTTGACCCCCTCTTCAATTCTAACCATTCCTTTTCACTCAAAACTTGAGGATGAGCCTTGGAATAGTGAAAGGAGTTGCATCCACCATTTTTTACGTGAGCTTGGAGCTTTGGAGCTCAATTGGAGGTGGGTTTTATAACTTGAACCCTCAATTTTGTTATTGCATTCAATTCCTTATCAAATAATGATCCTTTCTTCATTCACGATAATTGATTTGGTTGATTGATGCAATCACCATGAAAATCACAACAGGTTTCATGAGTTTAGATCTTGATTATTATGACATCATCATAAGCACACACCTCTCCAAATATCAAGTGCAAACAGTTTCAACTTGTTGGTCCAAACGGTTTCACCAAACCGTTTGGAGACCAAACGGTTTTCAAAACCATTTGGTGATTTGAAACCCAAACCGTTTAAGGGAGTTGACCATTTAGGAGGGTTGACCATTTGAGGTGAGAACACTAATTCATGTTGGATGATAATCTAAAGGATCCAATTGATTAATTCAATACATAGATAATCATCAAGTAGCAAACCCTAATCGGGTTAAGTGCTGATTTTGTAATTGATTGTGTTGAATCTTTGGGTTGGTTAACCCAAACGGTTTCAAAACTGTTTGAGAATCACCCAAACGGTTTCAAAACCATTTGGAGGTCAACCAAGACCGTTTGGAGGTCTAGGGTTGAGTATGGATGGGTATTTGAAGATCCAAAGATACCAAATTGAAATGCAATCAATTGCTGATTTGATAATCAATCCAATGATCCAAACCCTAATTGGATGTCATGGATTTTGATGATGAGATGGGCAAATGGTTTCAAAACTGTTTAGAGGTCAAGCACCTCAATACCGTATGGATGTTCAAAGGTGGTTATTTGAAGGATTAAAGATCCAAGGTTCAATAATTGTTGAACCTCAACAACTCAATTGATTGAATGTTTCAATGGTGTTAATCATGATTAATGAATTGATGAATGTACCTCAAGAACCCTTGCGGTTTTGGGACTGATTTGGCCCAAACGGTCTTGAGACCGTTTGAGTCCAAACGGTCTTGAAACCGTTTGGGGTCAAATGGTTTCAAAACCATTTGGAGGTCAAACGGTTTTAAAACCGTTTGGTGATGAAACCTCAAAACCGATTGAAGGTTGTTGGTGATTCAATCACTTGGTAATGGAAGGTAATGATTGTTCCAATGATCCAATGATTGATAGTGATGGTAATCAAAGATGGTATAAAGGTTAAAGACCTAAAGTACCTAAATGATTAGTACTATTAAAGGGGTAAACCCTAATCACTTATAAGAACAATGATTTGGTACACTATGTCAATCATAGTTGTATGTATTTGATTGAAGGGTTGATACACCCTAATCAAGTTGAGATGATAATAGAATGGAATTCATACATGAGTATGATTCATGTGGTGATTAAGGGTATGATCCTTAGTAAAGAGATCATGAAATCCTAATCATGAGTATAATCCCTAATCGATAAGGTTATTGAAACCTAACCCTAATTCAGGGCAATTCTAAATGAAACCCTAATCCAGGGTGAGGATGTAACCCTAATCCAGGGTAATGATATGTATAACTCTAATTTAGGGTAATGAGAAGAAAAACCCTAATGGAGATGAATACTAAACCCAAATTGTGGGTAATAATAGTGGAAATCCTAAACAAGGATGATTCCATGTGAAATCCAAATCTAGGGTAATGCCATGAGAAACCCTAGTTGAGGGTGATTCCATGAGAAACCCTAGTTAAGGGTGATTCCATGAGAAACCCTAGTTGAGGGTGATTCCATGAGAAACTGTGGAAACACATCCCGCTATCACACAGACAGCGAGGTGTTACGTGAAAATGTGCGGAAATCACCATAACCACAGATGATCAAAACACGGGTTAATTAAAACCGATTGCGAAAAGTGGATAAACTGAGAAACTATTACATCTGAGTCCTCATCCTGCAAAGAAACAGGTTATATAAACATATACAAGCCTTGATACTTGTCCACAGCTTAGAGCAACAGTTGTCTTGTCATCACATGGGTTCCTCACTTGTTTATATGTACATAAAGGCCCACATCCGGCCGGCAGCAAGATACATGAAACATCAACAGTTATACATCGTGAAACAACGTCAAAACACTTTTGAGGACCTGAGAGTAAAGGGATGGCTCTAGACTCTACTACAAAACATCCAAAACAATAGCATATCCGTCGCTTGCCTTCTACTGCTCGTCTTGCTGCTCGGCCGCAACTCTGTGACCACCACCACGTCTAGCTCAACCACCTAAAAAAGGTGTAAACCAGAGGGGTGAGACACACAGTCCCAGCGATAAACATAACTCCCCGCCGAAACTACATAACCTCAGAAAGAAAAGCAATAACAGCAGATAACTGATAAGAAGTATAACAAGAGCACTTATGTAAAGTAAAGCTATTCATACCGACAAGCTTACCAGATGTACAGAAGGCATATCCAACAATCTCTTTATGAAACATGATTAACAAGATAAGATTTATAAGGTATTACCACTTTGTAAGATATAACAAGATTAACTACACAAGCAAGGCCTCAACCAATGTTCCATGTTTTTCTTTAAGCAGTAAATACTATACGGCTGGATTACGTATTCTTATGCCCTGAGGAAGTGAACCGTACCGTTCAAATCCAACCGACGGCTGCAAAACCCGGAGCCGGTGTCATACAAGGTCAAATGGAAGAGTCGGACTCCACGATCTCCCACCTCGTGGTCAGTGCATGAGTACAACATAAGAAGGACCACAATCTAATGCTAAAGTGGTCTTAGCCACAGGGTCAGGCTACCCTCTGCCTAGCTCGCCTTGGTACAGGTATCGGCGCTAGTGAAACTGAGCCACAAGCCTATTCATCGTGCTCTGAGCCATGAACACATTCATGCTCCTCATATCACATATCTTGAGCCATGGGCCTATTCACCATGCTCTTCACATACTTGGGCTACGGGCCTGAATCTGCACTCTGGACTCTACAACCGAAGTTGCACTCATACCTCCTCACTTTAGGCTAGGAGAAACCTCGCATATTCAACAATATGCGCTCCGGGTTAACCCGTAGGAGAACCCGTTTCACCATCACCAGCTCCTGACGATGATGGATCTATCGCCAGGGCAACTACATGATATATTTCACTGTGATTAATTAGTATCTTTTATATGGATTGCAAGATTCAACCAAGTTGTATAACATGCAAACTATAACAGGAAATAAACAACATAAAAGTCAACATTATGCCTTTATCATATCATCCTGGTCCGTCACAAGGATCCAACAGTACATGTTATCACTTGGCTCCTTGCCAATCATCCAGATCCATCTTGAGGATCATCACATACCATGGGATCTCAATCCCTCATCATATACTGCCACTGCCTCTCAAGGCTTACATCATCATCATGGGTTAGCAATCTAAGACATCATACATGTGATCTCATCATTAAGAGTAACTATTAATGCAATGTTACTCATCATATGTACCTCGTAGCCTTTTACTTGGCTCTGCATCACCTGCATGGTTAGTGTACACAATAATCATAGGTTTAACAGAAAGACCATGCTTATCAGTATAGGGTGACATTGATGATTATATACTTTATCAACTAAGCCTCAACTTGTAGTCATGAGTTTAGGTTTCATCATAAAGCAAACCATGTTACATGCTTACCATTTATTTTGCATTATACAACATATCATGGTGGTCACATATATGCGTTACATAAACAAGCTTTACCATAACAGATATCATTTAGCATATCGATTTCTATGAGGAGCATGACTCTCACTTAAAGCATCACAAACCCTCACCATAAGTTGTAATGGACAGGGCTCTCACTAAAAGCATCACAAACCCTCACCATAAGTTGTAACGGAAGGGTTCACCCTATCGCCCAACCATAACGGCCAGCACCAACGTGCAGTCATGCAACGCGGTGTCATACGTGTCGTGCAACATGATATCGTGCAACACAGCGTCGGCTCAAGAAAAATGGCCAAGGGTCTGACGTGCATCCCAGTGTGTCGGGCGACAGGGCGTCGCACAACGCCAGCCAAGGGGGGGTAGAGTTTTCGGCCGATACAGAACCATTGTGATGCCCGTCACAACTAGCAACACACAATGATACTAAACCCCAACTAAAACAGGTGTGTGTCAAGCAAGGTATTCTACAAGAGGTATCATCCAGAGGTGTAGCTCAACCAACCAACAGGGGACCCATCGTCAACCAACCACCCAAATCCTATCAGCCGTCACAAGGCAGGGTGAAGGTGTAACGTCCGTCACAGAGACCAGGTGTATCGTCTACTACCAACAAAACATATCGTCCAAGGGTCTAGGTCAAGAGGGCTGTCGGGCAGCACCTCCCCAAGCTCATCATCAACCTCAAGCACAAGGGCACCCAAAACCCTAAAGGATCAAGAGAATGGCTCACCTCTCAACTTAAACGAGAGAGGGGTCTTGCACATCTCTTATCACCAATCGGGCAACAAAAGGAACCAACCTAAATGAGATCCACAACTTCCAACAAGCTCGCCCTTCAAGTCCATGGTGAGAGGAGGGTGTTGCTCAAGCAACTAGAACACAAGATCACCTCTCAACTTAATCGAGAGAGGGGTGTTGCCCATGTTACTAGAACTCAAGCTCACTCCTCTAGACCAAGGAGAGAAAGGAGTATTGCTCACCAAGAAACCCTAGATCATAAGGATCGGCCAACATGAATACTTAAGCAAGATGCTAATCTAACAACATATAAACAAGATCATAGAAGGAGATAGTGAAGTTAGGGTTAGGAGTTATGTAACCCACCTTAAGCAAGCTCCCAGCTCCTAGCTCCATGCACCACCAAGCAAGGAAGAAGGAGACTCCAAGGATATCGGCCACCAAGCTAGATCCTCCAAGGGTATCGGCCACCAACTTGCAAAAGAGGAGGGGGTGTCGTGCACCAAGGTGGAGAAGGAACTAAGGAACCAAAGGAACTCTTAGCAAGGGAAAGGAAACGCCTATATAGAAGGGAAGGGAGGAGAAAACAAGGTAGAGCCAAGCAAGGTGTCGCCCACCTAGGGACACTTGTCCTAGTGCACGAGCCACACTCCAGCAAGCCCTAAACACATGTCCAAGGTCATTGCTACATGCAAGCATCAAGCACCAAGTGTCCACTAGTGGTGACACAAATGAGGTCAAAGCTTGGTCAAAGGCTCTAGGGCGACATACTTGGGCGACACAACCCCATGGGTGACACAACCACCTCCTTGCCCGACACAAGGGTCCAACCAACCAAAAAAAAGGCACCACAAGGCCCAACAAGCTCAACCAGGCCCAAAGGAACATAAGACATGAGCCCAAACCTTCCTCTCTATTCTAGAGGAAGAAAGGAGAGGGAGGAAGACCTCACAAGGTGGAAAACTTGTCTACAACCCCTAGACTTGGGTTAATTGCAAGTAACACCTCCAACTCTCAACAAAGCACAACCAAACCCTAATCACCACTAAAAGTGATTAGCAAGCAACTAAGCATCAAGGTTAGGCAAAGCAAATAGGGTAAACCCTAAACGAAGGTCAGGGTCCTTATAAGCTAACCCCCTTCAAGGGATTTTGTCCTCGAAATCTGAAGAGAAAAGTGAGGGATACTTCCTCCTCATCTCTTCCTCAAGCTCCCACGTGGCTTCCTCAGCACCACGATGATGCCAAAGAACCTTCACAAGAACCATGTCCTTCCTCTTCAGCTTCTTAACCCTTCTGTCAAGGATCGCCACAGGACCTTCCTCGTTGGTCACATCTTCATCAAGCTCAACTTCAACTGGTTGTATCACTGTCCCTGTATCTGGATGGCTTTTCTTCAGCATACTGACATGGAACACTGGATGTAACCTATGCAACTCTGGAGGCAACTCCAACTCGTAAGCTACCTTGCCCATACATGCTATGACTGGGTAAGGCCCCATATATCTAGGTGCTAGCTTACCTTTTCGGCCAAACCTTAGCTCACCCTTCCACGGCGAGACTTTAAGATATACTTTGTCTCCTACTTGGAACTCCAAAGGTCGTTGATGATTTTCTGCGTAAGACTTCTGCCTGTCCTGTGCCGCTTTCAACTGTTGCTTTATCACTTTGATCTTTTCTGTCATCTGTTGTACTAACTCAGGACCCAAAAGCTGATACTCACCAGATTCGTACCAACATAAAGGAGATCTGCACTTCCTGCCATATAAGGCCTCATAAGGAGCCATGTCAATGCTCCGTTGATAACTGTTGTTGTAGGCAAACTCTATCAAACTGAGATGCACATCCCAACTGCCTAAGAACTGCAACACACAAGCTCGAAGGAGATCTTCTAAAGTCTGACTAGTTCTCTCAAACTATCCATCTGTTTGCGGGTGGAAGGCGGTACTGAACCTCAACTGCGTTCCCAACGCTTTGTGTAACTGTTCCCAGAAACGACTTGTGAACTGAGGACCTCTGTCTGAAACTATCGTCGCTGGCACACCATGCAAACGTACTATCTCATCCACATATACTCGAGCGAGCTTATCAGCTGTATACGTCATCTTTACTGGTAGGAAATGGGCAGACTTCGTCAATCTGTCCACTATCACCCAAATGGAATCATGATTCCTAGTTGTCCTAGGTAGACCAACTACAAAATCCATGGTTATATGATCCCATTTCCACTGCAGTATCGGCAAGGATTGCAACGTACCTACCGGCTTCTGATGTTCAGCCTTGACTTGCTGACAAACCGCACATCTCGCCACGAACTCAGCTACATCTTTCTTCATGCCAGGCCACCAATACAAGTCTTTCAGACCGTGATACATCTTGGTGACACCTGGATGCATAGCATACATCGACGTGTGTGCTTCCTCGAGCACTAACTTCCTCAGATTATCAACATCTGAACCACCATCCTATCACGATAGCAAACTAGCCCATCCTCGGACTCATGGAACCCATCACGCTTTTGCTGCCGAACTCTGATCTGATCAACTGTACCGCATCATCTGTCTGTTGTGCATCTTTGATTTGCTGTCTTAGCATAGGCTTGACTTGCATCTGTGCTAAAAGTCCATCCAACGAGGAAACTTCCATCTGCACATTCATCTGCCGCAAGGAAACAAGCATTTCCCGTCTATGGCATACCAGGGAACTCAACTGTGCCTTCTTTGAAGAAAAAGAAGAAGACTTTCGGCTAAGCGCATCAACTACCACATTCGCCTTACCAGGATGATACTCGATAGTACAGTCGTAATCATTGATCAACTCCATCCATCGACGCTGTCGCATGTTCAACTCATGCTGTGAAAAGATGTACTTCAAATTCTTGTGATCAGTAAAGATTTGACACACTTCCCCATATAGATAGTGTCTCCAAATCTTTAACGCATGAACCACTGCTGCCAACTCCAAGTCATGAGTCGGATAGTTCTCCTCATGTTTCTTAAGCTATCGCGAAGCAAAAGAAACCACATGATCTTCCTGCATCAGCATACAACCTAAACCTTTCTTGGACGCATCACAGAAAACAACGTAGCCCTTTCCAGATTCTGGCAGGATTAACACTGAAGCACTGGTCAGTTTCTCCTTCAAACTCTGGAAAGCTTTCTGACATCGATCATCCCAAACAAAAGGTACATACTTTCTAGTCAACTTTGTCATCAGCAACGCAATCACACTGAAGTCTTTGATAAACCTCCGGTAGTATCCTGCTAAACCCAGGAAACTACGAATTTCTATCGGCGTCTTTGGCTGTTCCCAATCTACAACAGATTCCACCTTCTTCGGGTCTACTTTGACTCCTTCAGCAGATATCACATGACCCAAGAAAGTCACTTCTTCCAACCAGAACTCACACTTACTGAACTTGTCATACAACTGATGTTGGCGAAGAAGAGTCAACGCTAGACGAAGATGTTGCTCATGCTCTTTCTTGTCCCGACTATAGATCAAGATGTCATCTATGAAGACTACAACAAACTGATCTAAGAACGGATGAAACACTATGTTCATCAAATCCATGAAAGCAACAGGTGCATTGGTTAGCCCGAACGGAATAACCACAAACTCAAAGTGACCATACCTCATCCTGAAAGCTGACTTTGGTATGTCATCTGCCTTAATCCTCAACTGATGATATTCGGACCGTAGATCGATCTTTGAAAACACTTTAGCACTACACAACTGATCGAATCGATCATCTATCCTCGGCAACGGGTACTTATTCTTGATCGTGACCTTGTTCAACTGCCGGTAATCTATACACAACCGCATCGACCCATCTTTCTTCTTGACAAACAACACTGGAGCACCCCAAGGTGACGTACTCGGTCGGATGAAACCTTTCTCCAATAAACTCTTGCAAATGCTTCTTCAACTCTGCCATCTCTACTGGAGCCATCCTATACGGTGTCTATGCAACTGGATGCGTTCCTGGAACCAGATTGATCTCGAAATCAATCTCTCGGGGTGGAGGAACACCAAGAAACTCATCAGGAAACACATCGGCAAACTCTCAGACAACTAACACCTCTTCGAGATTAGGACCTTTGCTTTGGTAGCCACAACGGTATCCACCACATGAGTTAAGAATGCCTCACAGCCTTGCTGTAGAAACCTCTCTGCCACCATAGCTGATACTAAACATGTCAGAAGAATCTTCCTATCTCCCTGGAAGATCCACTTCTCTCCACCATCGTCAAACACTGCCTGCTTGGAACCACAGTCCAAAACAACCTTATACTTCTCTAAGGTATTCATCCCAAGGATAACATTGAAACCATGCATATCAAGTGGTATAAGATCCACTTGAATGCTATGTCCCAAGAAAGACAAGACACAAGATGGACACTCTTCTCGAAGCAACGAGGAACCATCAAGAGGGGTTTCTAACAACAAACTATCCTTCTTACGGCTAATAGGTAAACAACAGTTTTCAAGCATACTATAGGCGATAAAAGAGTGTGTAGCACCTGGGTCAACTAGAACAGATATAAAGCAAGAAGAAGACATATAAGAATGAAATAACTCCATCTGACCTATCACCACTCGCGGGTTGACTATCGCCTCTGGCTGACTCATAGCATAGAATCGAGTCATTGCTTGTTGTCCATGTCCTCTGCTTCCTTGAGCAGACGATCCATCTTGCGACGCTAGACCACGTCCTCTCCCTCTGCTACCACTGGGCTTCTGTCTATCTATCCCTTGATGATTTTGCCTCGGCTGCTGTGTCACTTCAACATCTCTATTCAGGCAATTCGGCCTGAAATGCCCGGTCTGTCCACACAGATGGCATACCCTATCTTCGAACCGTGGCCTAAATGGCCCTGTCACTGCCACTAAAGTTGTACTATGTGCCTTTGATGGTGAAGAAACATAACCTCTTCCCTTACTCGGGGACCACTGCGACGGTACACTGGAACCTCTCATTACAGAAGATGCTGAAAACCTGGGCTTCTTGAAGCCACCAAACCTCTGTCCCTAAAACTGAGCAGGCCTTTTGTGAGACATGGACTCTCTTTTCTCCCTTACTGACCTTTCAATCCTCCGAACAGATTCCACAAACGTAGAAAACCACTCACGGTTCTCCAACGCAGACACAGGTGTTGTCATCTCAGAACTCAAACCTTTCTCGAAACGTCTGATCCGTTCTTCATCTGTCACCGCCATATGAGGACAAAACCTCAGCAGGTCCATGAACTTGGCTTCATACTCAGTGATGTTTATCGTTCCTTATCGCAAGCTCTCAAACTGACTGATCTTCTCATCCAGATACGTCTTCGGAAAATATCTGCTGACGAACTCACGCCGAAAAACTTCCCAACCGATCACCTCACCAGGTCGCTTCTCTTCCTCGATGGTCCACCAGTGACCAGCACTGCCCTTCAGAAGGTAGACAACGTGCTTTACTTTGTCTGCTTCGGGGATGTCGAGGATCCGAAAAGCCTTCTCAAGTCTTGTCAGCCATAGATCTACATCCGCGGGATCCACTGTTCCAGCATACTCCGAAGCTCTGACTCGGCGAAGCCGCTTGAAGGTCTTCCCAATACCCGATGCTTCACCATGGGGAGCCTGTGCTCTCGGAGGAGGCACTAGCAATCGCTCAACCATGTGATTCATCATAGCCATTATCTGTCCCATAAGCTGTTGATAGGCAGGATGTTCAAGAATGGCTGGGTCAGGTTGGGGGACCTCAGGCACCCGATCTTCATGTGCCTGTCCTATTTCTCCATCAACTGATGCAGCATCGCTATGCTCAGGAGCATGTTCTTCATGGTTTCCAGACATCTTGGCTTTTCTTCCGCTGAGGGCATAAGATGATTGTAAGAAAATCTAGAAAACTCACAAGAACAGACTCAACCTAGTCCTAAATCCCTATAGACTCAGTGAACCTAGAGCTCTGATACCAAAAACTTGTAGCAACACATCCCTCTATCACATAGACAGCGAGGTGTTATGCAAAAACGTGCAGAAATCACCATAAACACAGATTATCAAAACACGGGTTAATTAAAACCGATTGCGGAAAGCGGATAAACTGAGAAACTATTACATCTGAGTCCTCATCCTACAAAGAAACATGTTATATAAACATATAAAAGCCTTGATACTTGTCCACATCTTAGAGCAACAGCTGTCTTGTCATCACATGGGTTCCTCACCTGTTTATATGTACATAAAGGCCGACATCTGGCCAGCAGTAGGATACATGAAACATCAGCAGTTATACATTGTGAAACAATGTCAAAACACTTCCGAGGACCTGAGAGTACAGGGATGACTCTAGACTCTACTACAAAACATCCAAAACAGCAACATATCTTTTGCTTGCCTTCTACTGCTCATCTTGTTGCTCGGCCGCAACTCCACGACCACCACCACGTCTAGCTCGACCACCTAAAAAAGGTGTAAACCAGTGGGGTGAGACACACAGTCCCAGTGAGAAACATAACTCCCCGTTGAAACTATAGAACCTCAGAAAGAAAAGAAATAACAACAGATAACTGATAAGAAGTATAACAAGAGCACTTATGTAAAGTAAAGCTATTCATACCGACAAGCTTACCAGATGTACGGAAGGCATATCCAACAATCTCTTTATGAAACATGATTAACAAGATAAGATTTATAAGGTATTACCACTTTGTAAGATATAATAAGATTAACTACACAAGCAAGGCCTCAACCAATGTTCCATGTTTTGCTTTAAGAAGTAAATACTATACGGCTGGATTACGTATTCTTATGCCCTGGGGAAGTGAACCGTACCATTCAAATCCAACCGACGGCTGCGAAACCCGGAGCCGGTTCCATACAAGGTCAAATGGAAGATTCAAAATCCACGACCTCCCACCTTGTGGTCAGTGCACGAGTACAACATAAGCAGGACCACAATCTCATACTGAAGTGGTCTTAGCCATAAGGTCAAGCTACCCTCTGCCTAGCCCGCCTCGGTACAGGTATCGGCGCTAGTGAAACTGAGCCACGGGCCTATTCACCGTGCTCTGAGCCATGAACACATTCATGCTCCTCATATCACATATCCTAAGCCATGGGCCTGTTCACCATGCTCTTTACATACTTGGGCTACGGACCTGAATTTGCACCCTGGAGTCTACAACCGAAGTTCCACTCATACCTCCTCACTTTAGGCTAGGAGAAACCTCGCATATTCAACAATATGCGCTCTGGGTTAACCCGTAGGAGAACTCGTTTCACCATCACCAGCTCCTGACGATGATGGATCTATGGCCAGGGCAACTACATGATATATTTCACTGTGATTAATTAGTATCTTTTATATGGATTGCAAGATTCAACCAAGTTGTATAACATGCAAACTATAATAGGAAATAAACAACATAAAAGTCAACATTATGCCTTTATCACATCATCCTGATCCATCACAAGGATCCAACAGTACATGTTATCACTCGTCTCCTTGCCAATCATCCAAATCCATCTCGAGGATCATCACATACCATGGGATCTCAATCCCTCATCATATACTGCCACTGCCTCTCAAGGCTTACATCATCATCATGGGATAGCAATCCAACACATCGTACATGTGATCTCATCATTAAGAGTAACTATCAATGCAATGTTACTCATCATATGTACCTCGTAGCCTTTTACTTGGCTATGCATCACCTACATGGTTAGTGTACACAATAAACATAGGTTTAACAGAAAAACCATGCTTATCAGTATAGGGTGACATTGATGATTATATACTTTATCAACTAAGCCTCAACTTGTAGTCATGAGTTTAGGTTTCATCATAAAGCAAACCATGTTACATGCTTACCATTTATTTAGCATTATACAACATATCACGGTGGTCACATATATGCGTTACATAAACAAGCTTTACCATAAAAGATATCATTTAGCATATCGATTTCTATGAGGGGTAGGACTCTCACTAAAAGCATCACAAACCCTCACCATAAGTTGTAACGGGAAGGGCTCTCACTAAAAGCATCACAAACCCTCACCATAAGTTGTAACGGGTAGGGCTCACCCTATCGCCCAACCATAACGGCCAGGACCAACGTGCAGTCATGCAACGCAGCGTCAGGCGTGTCGTGCAACATGATATCGTGCAACACAGTGTCGGATCAAGAAAAACAGCCAAGGGTCTGATGTGCAGCCCGGTGTGTCGGGCGACAGGGCATCGCGCAACGCCTGCCGGGGGGTAGAGTTGTCGGCCGATACAGAACCAGTGTGACACCCGTCACAACTAGCAACGCACAACGATACTAAACCCCAACTAAAATAGGTGTGTGTCAAGTAAGGTATTCTACAAGAGGTATCGTCCAGAGATGTAGCTCAACCAACCAATAGGGGACCCATCGTCAACCAACCACCCAAAGCCTATCAGTCGTCACAAGGCAGGGTGAAGGTGTAACGTCCGTCACAGAGACTAGGGGTATCATCCACTACCAACAAAACATATCGTCCAAGGGCCTAGGTCAAGAGGGCTATCAGGCAGCACCTCCCCAAGCTCATCATCAACCTCAAGCACAAGGGCACCCAAAACCCTAAAGGATCAAGAGAATAGCTCACCTCTCAACTTAAACGAGAGAGGGTTCTTGCACATCTCTTGTCACCAATCGGGCAACAAAAGGAACCAACCTAAACGAGATCCACAACTTCCAACAAGCTCACCCTTCAAGTCCATGGTGAGAGGAGGGTGTTGCTCAAGAAACTAGAACACAAGCTCACCTCTCAACTTAATTGAGAGAGGGGTGTTGCCCATGTTACTAGAACTCAAGCTCACTCCTCTAGACCA
The DNA here is from genome assembly GCA_963693085.1 of Alisma plantago-aquatica. Lineage (NCBI taxonomy): Eukaryota > Viridiplantae > Streptophyta > Magnoliopsida > Alismatales > Alismataceae > Alisma > Alisma plantago-aquatica. The sequence goes on from OY856410.1 coordinate 1,299,895,579, forward strand.
AGGAGAGAAAGGAGTATTGCTCACCAAGAAACCCTAGATCATAAGGATCAGCCAACATGAATACTTAAGCAAGATGCTAATATAACAACATATAAACAAGATCATAGAAGGAGATAGTGAAGTTAGGGTTAGGAGTTATGTAACCCGCCTTAAGCAAGCTCCAAGCTCCTAGCTCCACACACCACCAAGCAAGGAAGAAGGAGACTCCAAGGATATCAGCCACCAAGCTAGCTCCTCCAAGGGTATCGGCCACCAACTTGCAAAAGATGAGGGGTGTCGTGCACCAAGGTGGAGAAGGAACTAAGGAACCAAAGGAACTCTTAGCAAGGGAAAGGAAACGCCTATATAGAAGGGAAGGGAGGAGAAAACAAGGTAGAGCCAAGCAAGGTGTCGCCCACCTAGGGACACTTGTCCTAGTGCATGAGCCACCACTCCAGCAAGCACTAAACACATGTCCAAGGTCATTGCTACATGCAAGCATCAAGCACCAAGTGTCCACTAGTGGTGACACAAAAGAGGTCAAAGCTTGGTCAAAGGCTCTAGGGCGAAACACTTGGGCGACACAGCCCCATGGCCGACACACTCCTGGGCAACACAACCACCTCCTTTCCCGACACAAGGGTCCAACCAACCAAAAGAAAGGCACCACAAGGCCCAACAAGCTCAAACAGGCCCAAAGGAACATAAGCCACGATCCCAAACCTTCCTCTCTATTCTAGAGGAAGCAAGGAGAGGGAGGAACACCTCACAAGGTGGAAAACTTGCCCACAAACCCTAGACTTGGGTTAATTGCAAGTAACACCTCCAACTCTCAACAAAGCACAACCAAACCCTAATCACCACTAAAGGTGATTAGCAAGAAACTAAGCATCAAGGTTAGGCAAAGCAAACAGGGTAAACCCTAAACGAAGGCCAGGGTCCTTACAGAAACCCTATTTAAGGGTGATTCCATGAGAAACCCTAGTTGAGGGTGATTCCCTGAGAAACCCTAGTTAAGGGTGATTCCATGAGAAACCCTAGTTGAGGGTGATTCCATGAGGAACCCTGACTGAGAATAACACCACATGAAGCTCTAATACTATGTTGTAATGAGAGGCCCTAAGAAGGGTGCAGGTATGTGAGACTCTAATTTGGAGTCATACTACATAAAGCCATAATCCTGGGCAATATGACAATAAACCATAATCCTAATTTTTAGGTAAGGGTATAAGAAAACTCTAATGATGAGATAGAAGGAATTACCTTATAAATGTGAAATGTTTCATGTGGTTGATTATAAGCAACCTTATAGTAAGCAATGTCTTTATCATTAGACAAGTCCATATCATTAAAGATAGTTGGACAATTCTAATGTGTGACATATGCATTACATGCTAAAGGTGATAGGTTGGTGAGTGAAAGTATTAAGAGGGAAATACCTTAATACAAGATAAGTTGGTTAATTCAAGAGAGTTTGAAATGATAAGAAACGTGATACATCAAGATATGATAGTTATCACATTCAACACTTCAGGGTTGATACACCTTGATGCACTTCAAATCCAATAATATTTGGGTAAGAAGCATATGAATTGTGTTATGCAACTATTACAATGAAACGAATGAGTTGATGCACTTTGATAAGCATTGACTAATGTACCTTGAGAATGGGGTTAAGCCAAATTAATGAGTATGATATAATCATACCATGATGAGGATGAGAAATGAACTCATACCTTGAATTGATGATCATCAATGCTATATGATGAAAATAATGATCTTGAGTAATTATTTATGATCTCTTTGAATGCCCTAGAGGTATGGAATAATGAATTAAGGGTTGGACATATAATATAATCATGAAACCCTAATTAATGAGAAAAGGGAAACCCTAACCCTAATTTTGGGTAAAGGGAATGAAAATCCCTATTTGATAGTAAACCCTAATCCTGGTAAAGGAATAATGGTGTTACTATTGTATCACATGATGTAATGAATGACTTGTATGACTGTTATCATGTCTAATAACCATGCATGTATTATGAGATGATGAACATAGCCAGATTTGAGCTGTGACATTTATATAATAAATGTTGATTGGCCTTATGTGCCTTAATGTTGTAGTTTCTTAGTAAAAGTTACAAATGTGCATGGATTTTATTAGTCATATGAGTAAGTTGTGGCCTAGAAAGAGGTGACAAGATATCTTTCTGTGGCCTTGTGAGCCATGTGTGATGCTTGTGTAACAAGTATCATGAATGCCTTGGTCAGATGACCTGAAGGTGATAGTTACCTAATAGATGGTAATGATGCTCAATGATGAGTTAAGGGTTTGAATACCCAACACCATATGATTATGGTGATGAGATTGTGATGGGATGATAATTCCTAGTATTGAAATGAGGGACTGAGTTCCCAATGTCTTTTAAAGACTGATAAGTATTTGATGAAAATAGTACATGTCTCTTTATAGAATTGTTATAATAAGTCATGTTTGAGAACTTGGCTGATGCTAAAAGAATGTGAAAATGTACTTAGTTAATCAAGTGAAATCATATCATGTAGAGCCCTGACCATAGATCCATCATCGTCAGTAATAAGGTGATGGTGAAACGGGTGCTCCATGGCAAAACCCGGAACGCATATTTTGAATATGTGGGAGTAAATGGGTGAAAATATCCTTACGTCCGGTGAAGAAGTTGAGGGAAGGTAAACATTAAACCTCTCAATTCTTCATGTGTCGGGATGGATGCATCATAAATCTCCCGATGGTTGGGATGGATGTATCATTAATCTCCCAGTGATATTTAATGTCGGATCGATGGAGATAAACATTAAATCTCTCGATGGCCGATGAGAGTGCAGTTGACACTGTGACTCTATAGCGAAGTTTCCAGTATACCCTGGAAAGCTATTTTAAGCAGTAGACATAGTCCTGCTTGTGGTCCCACACTGACCGGGATGTGGGAGGTCATGGGAATCCGGATCTTCCATTGACCTATGTATGGTACCGATTTTGACTTCACAGTGGTCGGTTGGAGTATGAGCGGTATACCTCATCTCCTCAGTGCATAAGTGTGATTGTAAAATGAAATTAGCCGTATAGCATGTTTTCTTAAGGATTGAATACGGAAATTTATTGGCTGATGTTATATTTCTTTCATGCAACTCTAGTTCATTGATGTTATTCATATCTGTTTGTATTCATTGCAAGTAGATGGATGAACTATGATTCTACCATGAGTAGATGCAATGTTTTCCTTGGGAAAGGAGTTTACTTCACTCTGTTCATACCGTGATTTAACTACTGTTATATATATATATATATATATATATATATATATATATATATATATATATATATATATATATATATACATATATATACATATATATACATATATATATATATATAAATCCTTCTGCTCAGTTTATTTTAATAAACTTCTATAACAATGTTTTGGCGGAGAGTTATATCTCTCGTTGGGGAAATTTACAATTGTCTCACCCCCATGGGATCGAACATTTTTAGGTGGATGCGGACAAAGAAGTAGAAATCCTTTTGCAGGGAAAGGACAACAACAGTAACATCAGGGACAGCAGTGCGATCTCAAGTGGAGATACTGTCTGTCAAGTCATGTAACTAGAAAGTCCTATGTGTCGTCTCGATACTCTCAGGTCCTCAGAGTTTTTAGTCAGTGTTTTTAATAAATTGATCTGAGGTTTTGGCTTGATGCCTCGAGATTATTATTCTGTCTGTACATAATGTTAATAGGACAGTTGATGTTGTAATCCTCGAGAAGAGAGGGTACATGTTATGTACGTTTGAACCAGAATGTAAATGTTATACAATGGTTCTTGATGGAAGAGACTTCCTATGTTTGGATCTCTTTGCAAAAGGTTTTAATTTTTAGTGATTTTCAATAATCTGTTGTAAATGATTCGCTTCCGCTTAAGTAAATCTTGTTTTTGTGAGTTGGATGCCAGACAGGAAGGAATGTCGATCTTTTGAAGGAATGGTTTCCATAGAACACGATCAAGAAGATAACGAACATACCTCCTCCTCTACGTACTGCGGTACCAGACAAGAGGTCTTGGAACCATTCCGACTCGGGCAATTTTTCTACCAGAAGCGCTTATAATATTCTACGGGAGGGCAAGGACATCAAAATTGAGGGAAAGTGGATGAAGATTTGGAATCTTAAAACATCTATGAAAGTAAAGTTCATGCTTTGTCTCGTGGGGCATGAGGCTATCCTCAAAAATAGTAGAAGAAGAGCCCGACACTTAACCAGCGACAACACTTGCCTGATCTACAATAATGGGGAGGAATCGACTATGTATGCTCTTCAAGATTGTGAACGAGCGGCACAAATCTGGAAACTGATTCTCCATCGTGATACATGGACAACTTTCTTTGCATCTACAAATGTGTGGAGCTGGATGGACAAAAGCCTATCAGCGTCGGAACCAAACAACATGTTGTTCGCAGTGGGTTGCTGGCATATTTGGAACCAGAGGAATAAAGCCGTGTTTGAGAGTAAGATATTGACAGCAACTCAGGTCCAGACCATGATCTTAAAGGATGTCACCCTTATGTTCAAAGCCTGGGCAAAAAGCAACGCGGCCAAGACTATGTTGGACTCTTCATCCAGTTGGTGCAGACCTGCCAATGAATCAATCAAGTTGAATACTGACGCCACATTCGACGCACCTACAGGCCAGTCGGAGATTGTGGTGGTCAAAAGGAATCATGAAGGCAAGTGGCAAGGCGGCTGGGGAAAGATCGCGAAAGCAAACAACACCTTGGAAGCGGAAGTATGGGCTATTGCCTTAGCTACTGAGATAGGCAAACAACTTAACCTAAGGCTCATTTACATAGAAACAGACTCCAGAAATGCAAGGCTCACCATCGAGGGCAATTATTCAGACTTCCCTAAACTTTCGAGGTGGACAGGAGAGGTAAAGGTGAGGATGGAACCATGATGGACTTATGGCTTCACAAAGAGAGAAGGCAACAGGGCAGCAGACTGGTTGGCCAAGTTCCACAACAAAAACCAAGGTGGCTTTTATTTCTAAAGAAACCCACCTACGGACCTTGTTGATTTAATCAACTTAGACCTCTGTAATGGTAGTAGTACTACCATATTTAATCCTGTTATGAACCTGTCTCAATGTAACATTTTACCCAGTTTGCTTGCACGAGAGGGGCAAGATGAATAAGATATCCATCTGACTTCTCTAAAAAAATATAGATCCAAAATGTGATTGGGTTGAACCTATTTCATTGCAAAAATAGTGCATCATGTTCTATATAATATGATTGGGAAACATACTCAACATCTTGATTGAATTCAATAATGTCAGTTAAGTTTATCGCCTAACTCTGACTAACTTACACTCCTTGTTTAGTATCTTGATCTCGACCTATAGTTATTCTCCAATAGGTGGTAGATCTACTACCTAGTGAAAGAAGTGTAATATATCTTTTCCCCTAAATTTAATTATAAACAATTATGACCTACAAACATCACCATCATCATCTAAGTCTCAATCTCAACCATGTGGCATCTGCCTACATGGATTCTTCTTTTCCAACTAGCTCTGTTATGGGTCATACTTGGATCAAGATGTAAATATACAAATTCTCTCTTTATAAGATCTTCCCAAGTTACTTTAGGCCTGCCTCTACTTCTTTCAGATTTGATTAACTCGATAACCTTACTTTGAGTATGCATGCATGTCGGTCTACATTGCACATTCCCTACCATCTTACATGACCATCATGCAAGTTTTCCTCAATGCCCATCGCCCACTTTGTTCCTGATATAGTGATTCCTAAAATAATCTTATCTTATCTTCACACACTTCCATGTATGCATATGCATTTTAGCTACCTTCATCTTTTTGAGTCCTTGTTTCTTCACTTCCTACCATTCACACCCATAAAGCATGGCCAACCTTATACCTGTTCTATAAAACTTACTTTTTGATATGAGAGGCATCTTCTGGTCACCTATTAATCAAGTTGCACTCCTCCATTTAAACCATCTTGTTGTGATCCTATGACATACATCATCTTGACCATTACACTTCCTTTCAATACTACGAAACATGCAACAAAAATGTTTCACATTTCAGTACATCCATTCCATCCAACTTGACCCTGCCATTCACACTTCTAGATTGGCTAAAATTGCAATGCATATATTCAAATTTTCAACTAATGATCATAAATGAATTAGCCTCCAATGCATTTCTCCAAGGTTCAACTTCATCATTAATTATTTCTTTTATTTCTTCAATTAACATAATATCATCATCAAATAACATGTATCAAGGAACATCATCATGAACATTCCTTGTCAACTTGTCCATAACAAGAATGAATGTATAGATATGGGATGAGTGCCAATCCTTGAGGTACTCCAACAAAGGTATGAAACATTGACATCTCTCCTCTAGGAGTCCTAACAGTTGTAGTTGAGCTATCATATACATATTAGTTAGGTAAATAGGACTGGCACATCCTTTTAAGGCAAAACCCTCCACAATGGGTCCTCGGTCATAAGCCTTTTCCAAATCAATAAAAACCACATGAAGTCACCAGAAATATAGCAACAATTTTTTTTTGCATAAAACCAAATTGGCTGTGTGATAGAGTGCTCTTTTGAAACCTTTAATCTCCAATAACATATTGAGATTCATATGTTGAGTTATCCTGAGAGTTTAAAGTGCGTTGGAAAAATATGGATGTTAATTGGTGTTGATATCATGATTAAGATTTCTAAGTTCATGCCTTTTTGGAGTATTTAATTGGATCATCAAATAGCTGGATTTTGTCACCAAATTTGAGTAAAATGCAGCTCGAGAGGTATTAAAGCTATGTTTTAAATTTGGTGACAATTGGAGTATCCTAGAGGGAGTTATTAAGGTTTGATCTTTGTGAAATAATGGGCATTATTGATTGTTGTTGGGCCAAAATTTAATATCTTAACCTAAGTTGGGCAGTGTCACGCGCTCTGCTGGCTGTCAAGTCAGAGATTGATACCGTGGCATCCTAGAGACCGTTGGATGGCTTGTTTTGGACGGATAGATGGCTATCCCCTACCTTGAACCATTCAAGATCATGGAGCAAGGAACCTAGCGACCGTCTACACTGTCACGATCCCTGATCGTGGGATGAAGGGAGCGGGAGACTGGGTGGTTATCTTTGCCTCACCAAGGACGCCCATTTCGACACCTTCTAGGAGGGTACTGAGTGATAAACTAAAGAGACCTCTCCACCTCTCCATGGTGTCCTCTTCGCCGGATGTAGCAGAGAGCAAGTGGTGATCGGAAGATGGAGTTATGAGAGAAATAGGAGGAAGATAAGAAAGGAGAAGAAATAAAGAGGTATGAGGAACAAGATGCCATTGTTCCTGTAAGCCATCACGGAGGCTCTCCTGATCGACCAACCCCAGTTGGCCGGAGATGAGGTCTGAGCCAGGGATGGTTTCCGGAGATTGGTCAGTGAGAAATTGAGATCAGAGGATAGTTCATGTAGGCTGTGCGGACCTCGCAGAAGACTCTGATTCTAGCCTCGGTGCGAGAAGGGGGTTCTCCCCTTTTTCCTTTGCCGCAACAGAGAGCCACGCCGGCGGGCTCGTGGAAAGAGATCTCCAGAAGCGAAACCAAGGATCAGTGGAGTCGTGGAGGTTAGGAAGATGTCCCTAAAGTTGATCGTGTCCTGATGAGCTAGTGATGAGCAGCATCACGACGTCGGTCGCACGCCAGATTCCAGCCACCACGGCAGCGGCTCTGCTCCAAGTTCACGCGAACGGACCGCGTGGGACGCGAGGAAAATGGAGAAACGAACGGTCCAACACCCAGAGCAGATCGGGTCCAGCTAAGGGCCCGTTTGGTTGCTCGTACTTGCAGGACGTTTGAGGAATTTAAAAACAGGAAATTCAACCCAGGAAAATGAACTGCAATGCACTTTGTTTGGTTGGAAGCGGCTCCAACTCAGCTACTACATTTGCATTCGTTTGGTTTGACGCAGTTCAACCATGTTGTTACCTCCGGTGAACTTATTTCCCAGAAATACAGTTGCTTCCACGTGCATGCTATCTTCTAGATACATGGTTTATTGCTGCCATATTCTGCAACATATACAACTGTTTTGTACACTAAAATTCTAAACCAACGATATTGAATATTCATGAGATCATATCCAACGACATTTCACAGTAAAAAAGGCACACTTTTACAGAATTTCAGATGTTCATAGCTACAAAATTTCTAATATAACAGTACTACAGACTTTCAAATCAAATTGTTATTTCCAGAATTGCACATTTGACAAAGCTGCATAGTTTCATATATAACCGTGCTGCATATTTTCAAATATATCACAACTCCAGAATTGCAAAAAAGAAAACTACGACTGAAGTTCATATCGAAAACAGAGTACATGAAATTTGATACAAAATTGATCTCCTAGGGCTAACTGTAAGACTCCATGATGGATTAGTCATACATTGAACTGTAACATCTCAACACATTTCATTTCCCTCCATTCTAGCACTAGTTAAGAAGACATGATCAAAATAGATTCAACCAACCATTTTCCTAGCACCACCTGCAGTAAAAGAATCATACAAACATTCATGAGTCATGGTGTTAAATCTAAAACATGGAACACCAGGCATACATTTAATAAAAAGAACGATTCACCCAAAACGGATGAACTTAAACCAAGCCTCAAAAAATTATATCAATAAAAAGAGCCTTGACTGTAGCTAACTAAACCAGGTATTTCAGCAAACAAAACAAGTGGGTTGCTCTCTTATTTATGGACTTCAAATTTTGAGCCAACTTTTTTATTTAGAGTTAGTATATATACGTTGGATGACCCTACAACTTTGTATGCCTCCACGTGGTAAAAGTAAAACACCAAAGGGAAATGGCAGTAAAGCTAACAAGTATCTATAATCACAGGTCACTATACAAGAAGGAATTAGCAGGAAACATCTAATGTTGTCAACATTGTCTATAATCAAGAAAGACCACTTGTGATTAGCCCACAACCCATATTAAGATAAGTAAAAGTGCAGTGTTTAAGAATGTGTAGCTGCTTAGGCATATGAAAAGCATGGGTGTGGATCTAGACATAACCTCAAGGGTGTGGATGGTCCTATAATACCAAAATAGAAGGAGATAGATTCACAAAATCCAAAAGACCCAAGGAGTACCGAATTTAAAATACTTTAGTTACCTTAAATGTTGAATGACATCTTCAACCACTCTCCTCTCAATTCATCATCTAAAGCCAAAAAGAACTCCCCATCTTCGATGGTGCTTGTTAGAGACTTTGAGATTGATAACAGCTTATCCCTCTCCAACCTGTTCTCTTGACCCCATTTCATCACTTCCTTAATTATAGCTCGCTTCATCTCAATCTTCCCCAAGCTAGATGAGCTCTTCAAAGCACTTGCTAGGGACTCCAGGTGAGTTGCAATAGCAATTTGTGTATCACTATCATCTACAACCATCTTCTTAGATTTCTTCTTATATTTAGAACTTGATGTCCCCTCACCTCTAGAATATGAATCTTCTCTTAGTGTAGAGGCTCTCTCATCATCATCATTTGATTCGTCAAGATTTGTAGAAGAATCCTTCTTATTGTACAAGGCATCTATGGAACTCATCTGGAACTCTCCAGTAGCCTTGTCATTGGAAAATATTGCCATCATGTCAGCAAAATGATCAATATGTTTATTGATGTATGGATCTGCTTTAGGATGGGCCTACATTATGAGAGACAAGTTGCATTGTGAGGTACCCAATATAACAAGATCTGAACCTTAATTCGAACCCAACAGTTTAATATATTCAGATTTAATATACATCAATAATCACATCCCAGAGGCATATTAGTTTAATATATTCAGATATAATATGTTCGATATATTCAGTTTAGAGTGTACCTTTACATAGTCCATTGCAGTTATCTCATCCATTTCAATCAGCCCCTTGTCATAGTCAACATGTATGCCACTTGAATTCTTGAGTATCTTGTTTATCTCCTCCCATTTCTCTTTTAAAGTTCTAAGGCAGTTTTTCACATTCAAAACTTGAACATCTTCTCCGAATTCCTTACTTATCAATCTAGCTGCTTGTTTTAGGCATGTTGGTTTGAAACTCTTATCAACCTTTGCTTCATTCTGGATTTGTTCTATTAAGAATTTGCACAAAACTTTGGTTCTTGTATTATCCCATCTCATATGTTTGTTGTCTCTTCCCTTCTCCTCTTTCCCCTGGTCATTTGAATCTGCCAACTGCATATGAATAAACAAAATGATGTAATTCAGAATTTTGGAATCAATGGGTAGACTAACTCAAGGCCTACTGCCAAATATGGACAAACATAATTATATCATGGAATCAAATGTGAACTTTACCGTGTCAACATGCTCTTTCTTGAGCAACACTTCATGAGAAACATATGCAGGAGTCCCAACTGTCAACTTAGGCTGTGAATGCAAAACTGAAGACTGCAGAAAAATAGGTATTAACCAGTGAACACTCAAGTCTATATGTGAAGGAAATGATGCAGTTCAGAATTTTGAAACCAAGGAACAATCATATGAACCAAATGATACAATTATATTCTTAAAAAGAAACAAACTCACATGTGGTTCAATATCTAAAAATGATTCTTCATGGAAGGAGCTCACTTTACTTGCTATCTCAGTGCTACTAATGAATCTTGAGCTGTCATTAAGTCTACCTCTCTCTTTTGAGGCAGATGGCTACAAAACAAAAAAATTAAAATTATGTATTATGCATTATGAAGTGTATTAATGCCATTTTATTTTGTTATAGATTGCAGAATATAAACTCACATGTGGTTTTGCAGAAGATTTTGCTTTCATTGTGTCTTGCAAAAAATTTAGCATACCACTTGAGTCATGCTTGTCATTGAAGATGGGAAACTACAAGTTAAAAATGTTCAGATAATATTCATACAAACTAAACAAATTAGATCACATATGCTAAGTAATATAGGCCAATACAAATTAAAAGATCACCTCTCCATCTGAATCTCCAATCATACGTTGAAGTTCTGCAATGTCATTGCAGTTCATCATATCCATTAATGTCCCATGAAATTGAAGCTTTTGTCTTTTTTCAACCTACATGTAGACCATTTCTCAAAAAAAAATTGAGTTAAAGTAGATCACATATACTAACTCAACCCGAGCTTATAATTCAACAAGATCACATATGCTAACTCAACCTGAGTTTTTAATTCAACAAGATTACATATGTTAATTCAACTAGATAGGAAATACAACATGTGTATATGACTCAACTAGATAGGAAATACAACATGTGAATATAACTCAAATAGATAGGAAATACAACTCAAATTGAAAAGTGATACAACTCATTTGGACATTCTCTCTAGGTAATCAGCCCACATGGATCTAGCTATATCCTCCTTCTTAGAAACCCATGGCGCATTTCGACACTTGCGTTGAGTAGGAGTTATCTCAGAAGTAAATGTTGTATATGTAGGATCCTCTACAATGTTCCCATCCAGTCCTAGATCTTCCTTTGAAACAAAAGCATCCCCTAGAGGGTGTTGATCGATGATGTAATTATGTAACACACAGCAAGCCATCACACATGCAACTTGGCATTCATATGAATATGAAGACCTAGTTGTCAAAATCCTCCAACGCATTTTGAGGACTCCAAATGCACACTCTACTTTATTACGCAATTGTGCATGTCGAAGATTAAACAACTCATGATCATTTCGTGGTCCATTAACCCTACTAAAATCCTTTAAGTGATATCGTGTTCCACAGAAAGGGGATATAAAACCCGGCATGGTTGTGTGTCCCGCATCACATAGATAGTACTTTCCTACAAAAGTAACAAATAAACCAATATAAGCATAACAACTTTATCTCTTTTCCTAAATGAATTATTTTTCCTAATATCCTAACCATTACCTTCAGGGATCTTGAAACCTTTATCACATGTGGCCGCTTTTAAGACAACCATATCATTAGCAGAGCCTTCCCATCCAGACAAGATATATAAGAACTTAAGGTTAAAGTCCATTGCTGCCAAAATATTTTGAGTTGGTCCTTTTCTCCCACAACACTTTCTGACAAAGTCATTACTCACAGTTGCCGTGACATGAGTACCATCAACTGCTCCTAAGCAATCCTAGGAATCATTACAACAAAATTTATTGAAACTAAATTCCAAATTTGATATTGTAGATGTAGAATGAAACATGCCTATACATTACTAACCTTAAACCAAGGGTAATATCTTGAACTATTCAAGATTTGTTCTGGTATGTCAGTAGAAGGCAACTTGATATATCTTGGTGCCAATCCACAGACTACAGAAAGAAACTCATGGAAATATCTATGAATGGTTTCCCTTGATCTTCCAAATATGGCGACTAAGCTAACAACTCGGGTATGATGCCCGAGTATGTATAGAGACATCGCCACCTGTTCTTCAACATCAACATTGATCGAATCCCTTAACATGCCTTCTTGTTTCAACATCAAACAAAAGGAAAAAAAGGTCTCCTTCTCCATCCGAGTAATATGGCGACACATGTCAGTTGAACCATGTACAACAACTTTCATAAACCAATCAGATTTCTTGCGATAAGGAGCTCTTGGAATATGAACTGTCTTTCTACATAGACGAGATACTATTATCATGGCACCCAAAACAGCTACTTGCTTTATCATCTCCTCTCGGTTCATATCATCACTAGAGATCTAGAAATTAGAGGATACAAAAATTCAAACTTCCTTTTTAAGATTGTATATTATACCTAAGATTTGAGATATACAGTCCAAGTAATCATAATGCAGCATATAAGAATTTATATATATGCTAAGAAATGATTAGCATGCTGATGTAAAAATTGATACAAGTTGGAAGAAATCATTTATACCTTTTCCACAGTTTTCCTCCTTTTATCTATCATGGAATCATCTTCAACATCAACTACATGATAACGGCGACTGGTTCCACCCTCAGTTTTAGCATTGAGATATTGACGATCCATATCTGAAAGAGAAATCATGCAATAATGACGATCGATATACATGACGATCAATAATTATTATGATCTATAACACCTAAAACAGGACAAAGATAAAAGAATAGAGGATGCGGAGGAGAGGAGGTGGAGTGCAGTCCAAGTCATTTTTAAGCTAGTAGTTGGGGGTGGCGGTCATTATTATATGTTATTAGAGTGAGTAGGAGATATATTAATGGCAGGATTGGTTCTAGATTTAGCTCTTTTTTGCGCTATATGGCAGTGTGATATACTAATATATACTAATATATTTCATGGTGCAGTAATCATGTCAGTAGAATAGTTGCCATCTCAGGTATTCCGCAATTCATTTACAGCTGCTTGCTTCTGCTGATGATAAGGATGATCATCAAATTGCTAACAAGGAATCTACCTCTTCCATTGTGCTTTCAAAGTGGATTTACAGTGAAGATTACTTTTTTCATAGCCCCATTCCAGAAATCACAGTTCTCAATAAGATTAGCCTTATACTAGTAAGCTTCTCTTTATACACTCTTCTTCAAAAAGTAGTTTAGTCATTTAAATTCTATAGTATCATTGATAAAGATGCAACGATTTACTAATATCTAGCTGCCCAATTCTATAAAGACGCAACGCTTTACAGTGTTGACTGTGAAAAAGAAAGGGGGGAAATTGGCTCCTGGTGGTGTGAAGAAACAAAAGGGACGCAGTCCTGGAGTTTGGGTACTGAACCCAACACCCCCGCCGGCTACGGACGCTGCCTCCGTACCTGTGCACGATGGCAAACCTACATATATGAACGGACAGCAATGCAGCCAAGGGGAAATCGGATTCGGGGACACATCAATCCCACGGCTGCCTACCCAACTTGGATACATGTATATGGAAGCAGCAGGCTATAGGCTACCGAAAGTGTTGTGAGTGAGGGGAACTTGCCTGATTCAAAGCAGAGCAGCCAAGCAGAGCAGAGTAGTTATCGACGCCGCTTCAACGCAGAGCCGTCGTCGACTTCGAGCTGGGACGAGCAACTGTAGGGTACGAGTGACTGCTGTTTCGTAAGCCAGCACCGCCGCAGGAGTACTCTCCGGTGAACGAGCACCGCCACAGTTGTCGGTGAATGGAGAAGGCAGGACAAGTTGCAATGGAGGACGATGAAGGAGGAGGGGCAAAGTCGTAGGAGGGCAGCAGTAGCCCTAGCGCGATGCGTCGCGTGGAGAATGAACCGCGCCCAATTTGGGGGCGGTTCCGGTTCCTAAATTTTGCACTGGGCTGAACGGAAGTGTGGGTTCATTTTCCTAGTGTGGGTTGGGCCTACACCGAACCAAACGAATTTTTTTCAAAATATTGTGCAGTTGGACCCGCACCCCTTCGAGTGCAGCCCAACCAAACGGGCCCTAAGCCGAACCAAAGAAAGTCGACCGACTCAACCAAGGAACCGGCCCGCAGAAGGCAAAGAAGAGCCGCAGCCCTAGGGACACGTGGCGTAATCCGATTGGCCGCCAAAGGTAAATCGCCCAATAATTATACATAATACCTAGATTTTCAATAAATCATATAAAATAGCCCACTTATCATAAAAATACAAATAAGGTATCAAAATGTTTAGAAAAATGAGTAGAACAAGATAGAACCATAATATTAGTGATTCAATGATTAAATATCAGGGTTATCATGTAAGATGTAAAATCATCTTTTCATGTCTAATAAATAATAAATGAAGACCTAAAATCATGACAATGCACCAGAAACTCTTAAATGTTATGTATAGCACATACGATGTCATATATGATGATATTTCAACATGAAATCATGTAATTTGCTCCATATGGCTAATTAGGGATAATAACTATAATTAATGTGATGTTCGATGGCTCGCGGACGCAGAGGGCTAGGGTGAGGGCGCGGCGGCCGTGGAATCCCTAGAGGACGAGGAGGTGGAAATGGTGGGAAGATAGCTGATGAGCCTCCGTCGACTCCCCCTGGTTGCGGTGGGACGGCCGAAGGAGAAGGTAGCGTGCAAGGTATCCCCCATACCTCTCAACCGCCAGAGACTTCCGCGACCCTGGTTGATCCCCCCGCCTCGCCAAAGCCCAAGCTCCCGCAAGCAGGTCCCTCGACGATCGTCTCCGGAAATGAGTTGTCATCCTTCGCGGATTGGCTTTGTGCTAGTCGACAAGGAAGGTCGATTGCAGACGTCTCAGTTGTCAAGTTCGTCGAGCCGGTGATTAGGGATGGCACCTGATGCGGATCGATCTCTAGTCAGGATGGCGTGATCCCTAACTGGGACCTCTACTTGTCGGTTAGATTCGCCAGCAGAAAGCCCTTCAAAGGGCAACTTAGCGGCTGGATCAGAAGGCAATGGAAACCTAGTGGGACGTTTGATATCATAGCCGAAGAGAACGAAGGCTTCATCGTAAAACTACCGTCGTCTACCGAGAGGGACCGCATTCTCGATGAGGCACCGTGGACGATGGATGGAGCTCTAGTCGTTGCTCAGGCCTGGGAACCTGGAGCTGCACTCCAGCCCCTCTCCTTTTCTCAGATTCCAGTATGGCTGGAGGTGGAGAATCCCGGAGTCCTGTGGACTCTTGATGGGATCGCCTGCATAGCTAGCACAATCGGGAGGCCTCTGGACTTTGTTGAATCCACACTCACAGCAGGATGCAAGGACTCCGCTACCGTGTGCGTGGAAATCTCGTGTACTGACAAGATTCCCAAGTCCACCTTGGTGGAGGTCGACGGTGCCACCAAGCAACTGAAGGTCAACGCCCTGTCGAAACCCCTCTACTGCTCTGGTTGCAAGCGATTTGGACACAAATAGGGATCGTGTCCCCTGAGTAGCAGGCACGTAACTCCCTCAAAGGAAGTCCAGTTCCGGTTTGGAAAGCAAGGTGCTCGACGGATTGTCAAAGACACACAAGTTCCTGATGCCAATGTTGTTGATGTTGTTGATGCTGAAAAGGAACAGGACGACGCGGTCGTGGCTGAGATCGCGCTGCAGGTGAAGAACACTGTCCTCGACGCCGTTCTGGTAAATCGTCGATCGACCCTTAACCCTTCCCCTAATAGGAGAACTGTTGAAGAGTCCCCGAATTCTTGGAAAGCCAACAGGTTATGGCAAAACTGTGGTTTATCTATAGAATATAAACAGAGGAAAGCTAATCTGTTTGATGAGATCTCTCAGGGAGACTCAAACTCAGAGTGTGATTCTGTTCATTGGGGTTCTGACTCTGCTGTCTATGATCACCGAAGATCAAAGAAGAAGAAGAAGTCAGGAAGGAGAAAGAGGGAGGACTGATCTGGTCCTGTAGCTACCTGCCTGTTATCTTATATGTTCCCTTCTGTTCTTGTCACCTGGATGGACCAAAGGTCTTTGAAGTTAAGCCTCTCCCCACTCTTTGAAGGTGGACTTAATGTCAGTGGCATAGTGGATGGAACTAAGAAGGCCTGACGTGTTTTCCGGGTTGCCTGAACGAGGGTGTTGGGTAGCAGACAAAGACAGCTTTGGTAGCCATGGAGTTGACATAATCATATGATTGTTAGGACTAATCTGCTCAAGTTGTTTTGTTCTCGAGTCTCGGCTTTGGAGTTTTGACCTCCAGTTGTAAGAACAATCATGAGAGTGAAGGAAGTGGTTGTCTACTCCTATAGAAATCGCAGAGATGGACAGAAAGGCCTTAGCCTTGGCTCAGCTGTTTGCTTGATCTCCTGATGTCTTAAGATGTAGGTTTCCTGTCTATGGGGATACTTCTCGCCCTTGATGATTTGCTGTCCAGCTACAAATTCTAAGATGAGGTTAACGCCAGTAGTGATGTCAGAGGATTAGAGAGGATGAATTTTGTATCCTATAAACTTGGAACCTTCATCTCATAGATGGCAAGTGTTGTTGCAAACTGTACTGGTAGGGGTGGTATCTACATATCTCATTCCTTTGAGCTGCAGTAAACCATATGGCCTCTGGTTTGGAGATTACAATAGGGAAGAAGAAGATAGGTATACATATCATACACTAATGATGCTGCTTTGTATGCTGGTCTGTTCGACTGAGCTCATTTTCTGGGTGCGGATAATGCAGAGAGGCTTCGTCTGACAGGGAAGCATATATATCATGTTCTTAGAATCTGGATCTGTCTCCTATTTTTCCTTTTTTTCTTTGTTTTGTTTCGAGGATTCCTACGAGAAGCATGTCATAGTTTTAGTGTGCGATACACTAGGTTGAGGGGCGCAGCTATTCTTTGTACCCAAAGTTTTTGGATTCTATAGTAACACGTTTTTTGACAGACCAAAAAAAACTATAATTAATGTGCTATAATTGCAAAGATGCTCAAGAAACCCTGAAAATTGTAGAGTAATCTTATATAAGCAACTGGAAGATAAGATATAATTATGAGATCATAAGTATGCATATAAGAAGGTTATACGTTTAAGGATCCTATAATGATGAGAAAACCCTAATTGGATTAATGTCACTAATCTAGGGTTCATACATGCAAACAATGATATGGAAACTAATGTTCAAATGATGCACCACAATATAAAATATGATATCAATAAGATAATTACACGATGATAAATCAAGTAATAATGAGATATCATAATGACCAAGATAAACCCTAATGAACATAACTAGGGTTAAGATGATGAGAACCTGATGGTGACATGTGATCTTGTCTTTATCAGGGTTGACCAAGGTATAGATGATATCATGAATATGTGGTTAGTTTGTCTTGATTAAGGTACACCATTACCTCTTACTTGGCTTATTATACAATATGCTTGTGTTATATGTGTAGTAAAATACTTGACATATGATATTGGATGAAATGATTGTTCTTGTATGATATGTTGCATGATTTTCTGTACTTATTGCTATGAACACATGAAACATAAAATATTTGTTCCATTATATCCAAGCACTTCAACTCTTTGGTAGTAAAGTGTTGGAAAGTAAGTACTTCAACTCTTTGGTTGTAAAGTACTTAGAAGTGATCCAACTCTTTGGTAGTATATCACATTGTGAATGATCAAACTTTTTGGTAGTAGATCATATAGGCCTTAATGCATTCAACTCTCAAGTAGTAAATGCATGGATGATATAATGGAAAATGTGCTGAAAATATGTGTTCTCTTTTATTAATGACTATCTTAGTGCAAGTATATACTTTTTGTTATATTTGTTTATTACTGCTAAATATTAGTTTTATCTTATTGCCAAGGTTAGTGATGAGAGGTATATTAAAGATGCGTAGGCGTACTCAGTACAATATTCTTGAATATTGTGCTGACGTGTACCACATGTAATCATTTGTTTGGGTTTTGGACATGTGTTCTTGAAGAACCAAGATAGTTGAGAGTTGTGTGGCGAGATGATGTACAGGTGGACCTGTTGTATTAAGATCTTGTCATTTAGTGGTAGTACATGTATATGTAAAAGTTATTATTCAATATGTAATATCAAATGTTATAACAATTCATGTTGTAATTATATGTTGAATGGTGAACATGTGTTGTATGGTTTTATTATTATTCATGTGCATGTGCTACTAATTGTTTCCTTCTGACTTCCTCTAATTTTCTTCTTCTTAGCCTACTGTGTGGTGCTCGAATTGGGATTCTCGTTGAGGTGATATTTTAATTTGGATGTCACATATTAGATTAAATTTTAGAAAATCTGGGGACGTCACATGTGGTATCAGAGCATGGACAATAGCAAAGTATGGAATTTGCTCACTATGCAACTCAAAACTAAAGAACCTTAAACTATAAAAACCTTTAGAGTTAGATTAGTTGTCTTTTAGAGACTAGATCTGACCTAGCCTTTAGATTAGCACCTAAATGTCTGAGAACTAGGTCTAGACTGGTGCTTATTTTATAGAAGATCCTTAGATATCGTTCTTTCCTTATAGTGCAGCGATATGGGACGTTGCATTATTTGGAAATGATGTGCATCAAGGGAAGAGAAACCTTTGACATATCATCTATGTTTTGGGTAGCTACACTAGTCTACTCCTAGTTCTCACCCTTTTCACTTGGTGACATGACACTAGACTATCTACTATGTGTGGGACACTCGTTTTATGGATTTGGTTTTTATTCCAACCGGATCGAACCTCGATAGTTTTCTCTGACACTTGTTTTATCAGAGAAAAACTATATAATATTTTTTATTATATATGTATATATTACAAAAATGTGTCCCCACACATGTACGAGTAGGAGGTGGTCGTGTAACCTAAGTGAAAGTGAATGACATCAGTCTAGAATAGAGAGTAGTTCTAGATTAGATGTCTAGAGCCTTGTTGGAATATATGATAGATGGAATAGGTGAAATAAGATTTGATGATGATGTAAGTCTTATATAGATGATATAAGATGAATTGTGATGATATATGTCAATATTTGAGGATCTAAGTTCAGATTTGAGGTTTGAGATAAGTTTGGTTATGCAAGTATATGTGCTTTTCTAAGTTAGGATAGGTTAAGACAAGGTTGTGAGTCAGCATGAGCCTCAAGCTCTTTTGTAAAGGAGGACCTCTAGTATTGGGACCAATTATAGGGTTAACTCCAAAGAGAGTGAGACCCAGAGGGAGAAGGTCAAAGAACCCAAACTCCAAGATATGAAAATTATGATAAATATGTGATATGATATGTCCTAAACTAGACTACTCCTAAGTGATTGAGTTGAGTTGCTTGATGCATTATTCCTATAGTCTTGTTGAACCCTAGATATCCTTGGGAGGACCAAACCCTAGAGGCAGAGAGAGGCTGGTTATATATGTACATGTGAATAAAAATAGGAGTACCTACAATCTGGGTGAGGGAGAGAGAATCCTAAGACCCTAGAGGAGGTAACTATGTTTTAGTTTATGTGAAGCCTCAAGATCGGGTTGGTGGTTCCTTATAGGACTCTACTGGTGTATATGAGATAGAGGGTTGGGAAATAGTGTTTCATGGATACAAAACCTATGAAGAGTAGGTCATATCATGTTTTTGTTTGTGCTTATGTGGCTAGAGTTTGTGAAGTTGATCACTAATGCCAATGGGGTACACCTGGGAACCCTAGACCAAAGAGGGAAGATAAAGTTTTGCTTTTGTATGTGATACTCATAGATTTGAGTTATCTCAAAGAGACTGAGCACGACCCCACCCTCATGATATGGGTCAAGAGAACCTCAATTGGATTAGATAAAGTTTTGATATATGTTTAACAAGCCACTTGTATAAGTTTGTTTAGAACAACCATGGTATAGTATAAGTAAGAACATGATCTTATCTTGAAATGTGTTATGAGTAGATATAGCATGATGGAACAACGAGTATAGTTTGATGTATCTCTATGTATAAATGGTTAACCATATACATGATTAATGATGATAATGTGGTATTGTTGGTTAATCTTATGATGAAATAACCAATAAATGTTGCAATTTATTATGAGCAATGAAATAAGATTATATGAATGAAACATGTTACATGAGGTGTTAATCTTTGTGCTTAATAAAGATGAAAAAATATAGTTTGACAGTTAGCACAATATAACGATTATGACACCTTGCTATGATCTATATGGATAAAGTGGGTTAATTGTAGTTGATTTCCTCCTAAAAGGTATATGTTAATGTTGAATATGTTCTAACAATTAGCTCAATAAAATGTTGATGACACCTCAATATAATGGGCTAACTTAGTTAACTCCTTTAGAACATGGTAATATGATGTGGGAAAGCTAATGCATGGGTAAAGATAAGGATGCAACCCTAACATATGAAATATGTCATGACATAACCAGATTTTCTAAACCCTTGTTCAACACTATATGTTAAGGGCTTCACCCTAGATGTTTTTTGAAACCTCCTAGGATTGATATACAAATAGTTCTGGAGTTTTTCTTAATGAAGGTGTAGCACCTAAAGTGGTATTTACATGTAGATGTAGACCTATTGGTTTTCCTTGAAATGTGTAATGGATTAATTTTGAGGATGTAATTTCTTTTAAGATGTATATGATGTGATGGATTGGATTTTTGGCTTAATTTCGAAAACGAAATTTCTTTTAAGGTGTGTAGGATGAGATAGAGTGCTCTTTTGAAACCTTTAATCTCTAATAACATATCAGAATTCATATGTTGAGTTATCTTGAGAGTTTCAAGTGCTTTGATATCATGATTAAAATTTCTAAGTTCATGCCTTTTTGGAGTATTTAATTGGATCATCAAATAGCTGAATTTTGTTACCAAATTTGAGTAGAATGCAGCTTTTTTTTTAGTAGAATGCAGCTTGAGGGAGTTATTTAGGTTTAAATTTGGTGACCATTGGAGTATCCTAGAGGGAGTTATTTAGGTTTGATCTTTGTGAAATAATAGGCATTATTGATTGTTGTTGGGCCAAAGTTTAATATCTTAGCCTAAGTTGGGCAGTGTCACACGCTCTTCTAGCTGTGAAGTCATGGATTGATACCGTGGCATCCTGGAGACCGTTGGATGGCTCATTTTGGTTGGATAGATGGCTATCCCCTACCTTGAACCGTTCAAGATCATGGAGCAAGGAACCCAACGACTGTCTACATTGTCATGATCCCTGATCATGGGATGAAGGGAGTGGGAGACTGGGCGGTTATCTTTGCCTCACCAAGGATGCCCATTTTGACACCTTCTAGCAGGCTGTTGAGCGATTAATTAAAGCGACCTCTCCACCTCTCCACGGTGTCCTCTTCGCCGGCTGTAACAGAGAGCAAGTGATGATCGGAAGTTGGAGTTATGAGAGAAATTGGAGGAAGAAAAGAAAGGAGAAGAAATAAAGAGATACGAGGAACAAGATGTCGTTGTTCCCGTAAGCTACCACGGCGGCTCTCTTGATCGACCAACCCCAGTTGGCCGGAGATGAGGTCTGAGCCAGGGATGGTTTCTGGAGATTGGTCAGTGCAAAATTGAGATCACAAGATAGTTCTTGTAGGTTGTGCGGACCTCGCGGAAGACTCTGATTCCAACCTCGGCATGAGAAGGAGGTTCTCCCCTTTTTCCTTTGCTGCAATAGAGAGCCACGCTGGCGGGCTCGTGGAAGGAGATCTCCAGAAGCGAAACCAAGGATCAGTAGAGTCGTGGAGGTTAGGAAGATGCCCCTAAAGCTGATCGTGTCCTAATGGGCTAGTGATGAGAAGCATCATGTCATCAGTCGCATTCCAGCCACCACGGCGGCGGCTCTGCTCCAAGTTCACGCGGACGGATCGTGTGGGACGCGAGGAAAATGGAGAGGTGGGCGGTCCAACTCCTAGAGCAGACCAGGTCTAGCTAAGCCGAACCAAACAAAGCTGACCAGCTCAACCAAAGAATCAGCCCGCATAAGGAAAAGAAGAGCCGCAGCCCTAGGAACACATGGCGTAATCCGATTGGCCGCCAAAGGTAAATCGCCCAATAATTGTACAAAATACCTAGATTTTTAATAAATCATAGAAAATAGCCCGCTTATCAAAAAAATACAAATAAGGTATCAAAATGTTAAGAAAAATGAGTAGAACAAGATAGAATCATAATATTAGTGATTCAATGTTTAAATATCAGGGTTATCATGTAAGATGTAAAATGGTCTTTTCATGTCTAGCAAATATTAAATGAAGACCTAAAATCCTAACAATGCACCAGTAGCTCTAAAATGTTATGTATAACACATATAATATCATATATGATGATATTTCAACATGAAATCAAGTAATTTGCTCCATATGGCTAATTAGGGATAATAACCCTAATTAATGTGCTATAATTGCAAAGATGCTCAAGAAATCTGGAAAATTGCAGAGTAATCTTATATAAGTAACTAGAAGCTAAGATATAACTATAAGAGTATAAGTATGCATATACATAAGGTTACACATTTAAGGATCCTATAATGATGAGAAAACCCTAATTGGATAAATGTAACTAATCTAGGGATAATACATGCAAACAATGATATGGAAACTAATGTTCAAATGATGTACCACAATCTGGAATATGACATCAGTAAAATAATTACACGATGACAAGACAAGTAATAATGAGATATCATAATGACCAAGCTAAACCCTAATGAACATAACTAGGGTAAAGATGATGAGAACCTGATGGTGACATATGATCTTGTCTTTATCAGGGTTGACCAAGGTATAGATGACATCAGGAATATGTGGTTAGTTTGTCTTGATCAAGGTATGCCATTACCTCTTACTAGGCTTATTATACAATATGCTTGTGTTATATGTGTAGTAAAATACTTAGCATATGATATTGGATGAAATGATTGTTCATGTATGATATGTTGCATGATTTTCCATACTTATTGCTATGAACAAATTAAACATAAAATATCTATTCCATTATATTCAAGAACTTCAACTCTTTGGTAGTAAAGTGTTGGAAAGTAAGTACTTCAACTCTTTGATGGTAAAGTACTTGGAAGTGATCCAACTCTTTGGTAGTAGATCACATTGTGAAATGATCCAACTCTTTTGTAGTAGATCATAAAGGCCTTAATGCATTCAATTCTCAGGTAGTAAATGCATGGATGATATAATGGAAAATGTGCTTAAAATATGTGTTCCCTTTTATTAATAAATATCTCTTTGCAAGTATATGCTTTTTGTTATATTTGTTTATTATGACCAATTATTAGTTTTATCTTATTGTCAAGCTTAGTAATGAGAGAAATATTAAAGACACATAGGCATACTCAGTATAATATTCTTGAATATTGTGCTGACGTGTACCATATGTAATCTTTTATTTAGGTTGTGGACATGTGTTCTTGAAGAACCAGGATAGTTGAGAGTTGTGTGGCGAGCTGATGTACAGATGGACCTGTTGTCTTAAGATCTTGTCGTTTAGTGGTAGTGCATGTATATGTAAAAGTTGTTGTTCAATATGTAATATCAAATGTTGTAACAATTCATGTTGTAATTATATGTTGAATGGTGAACATGTGCTGTATGGTTTTATTATTTTTCATGTGCATGTGCTACTTATCGTTTCCTTCTGACTTCCTATGATTTTCTTCTTCTTAGCCTAGTGTGTGGTGCTCGAATTGGGATTCTCACTGAGATGAGGTTCCAATTTGGACGTCACACATTAGATTAAATTTTAGAAAATCTGAGGTCGTCACAGGTTGTATGATATATGTGTCATCGATCTTAGCATTTTCTAATCATCTTTTCCCAAAGATTCATAGTGTGACTCATTAACTTTATACCTATGTACTTTGTACAAATATGAATATCTCCTTTGTTCTTGTACATTGGGACTATAGTAATAATTCTCCACTCATCTATAATCATGTTTGTCTTCATAATATTGTTAAAAAAATTGTGAACAACTAGCTCCTTCATCCCCCATACTCTTCCATACATCAATGGGAATAAATACCATCTAGACTACATGCTTTTTTCATTTTCATATATTTTCAAAGCATTCTTTGTTGACTCAAGGTCAATTAGGTCAATGTTGACTGACGTCTAAATTGACTAAACCCGTGTTTTGATGATGACTAACCATTCCACATATTGGTGTCTAATGCTTCTACTTGAGTGATTTCAGATTAGGTATAGACACACTCCAAATGCCCTAACTTGCGCATATCAAATTGGAGAAAAGACAAGTCAAAGTCATACAAGTACACATTTTTGTAATATGATGTAAATCTATTAGAATCATGTTGTAAATCACTTGTAATGATTGTATGACTTGTAATTAAGCTTAGAAAACATCAGGAGCACTTAGATCGAATGTTAGATCACTTTAGATGCAACTTTGAAAATTGGTTACAGGCACTTTGTCGGTCGAGTTTCCCAGCCTAAAAACTCGACCGATCATCCTTGATCAATTTTCTACAGATTGCATCGATCGAGTTGTGTTTACACAGAACTCGACTGATCAAGTAACTGACCATTTTGATTCCTAATGGTCGGTCGAGTTTTGTCAGGACAAACTCGACCGATCATTTGAGTATCGGCCTTGTCGTTTACTTGATCGGTAGAGTTACCCTTATAGAAACTGGACCGATTGCACTGTACGGAAAAGTGCAGAAAAGTGCTTCTAGCTGTTGTGGAGTTATAACAAGTGAAAATATATCTGTTGCAAGCCACAAAATGACTAGTTTTCATTCTCAAGTGTTCCCAAAGACTAAGAGGCATTCCCAACTATAAATAGGACCCCTTCGGCTTCATTCCAAGATTGAGCATTCATTGCAAAACTCTATGTGAAGTTCCTATTCTATAGCTGAGTGCTTCCTACAGCCTCCTCTCTCTCTCTCTCTCTCTCTCTAAGCTCAATCACTTGTTACATCCATTAGAGTGAGTAGGAAATCTGTA
Organism: Alisma plantago-aquatica; assembly: GCA_963693085.1. NCBI lineage: Eukaryota > Viridiplantae > Streptophyta > Magnoliopsida > Alismatales > Alismataceae > Alisma > Alisma plantago-aquatica. Next base: position 1,299,920,981 of record OY856410.1, read on the forward strand.
AGAGAGCTAGTCCTACATGTATATCTTGTGAGGCTTTCACTTCCACCACCTCCTTTCTCTCATTTCAACCATGAAGATGAAGGTTCTCTCTCTTGTCCAAGAGAGGTGAAGAAGAACAAGGGAAGGCGTCCCTTGGTGAAGATCAAGGCTGAAGACTTGGAGCTAGAGTGGGTAAGCCCTTGGTGAAGGTAGAAGACTCCTTGCTCAAGTGGGTAAGTCCTTGGTGGTAGCTTCTCTGAGTGAAGGTGAAGTCAAAGGCGGAAGATCCAAGAAGAGTGGGTAATTCCTACAAGGATGAAGACTTGTGCAAGAGTAGGTAAGTCCTTGGAAGAAGGTGGAAGACTCCTTGCAAATTGGGTAAGTCCTTGGTAAGGTTGAAGACTCTTTTTATTGGATAGGTAAGTCCTTTGTTTGGTCATGTATTGTAATATTATGAATGAATATAAGAATGCAATGGTTAAGAAATCCTAGAGGTTGACCTCTCTAGGTAAGTGTACTGACATACTTCTAGTTTGAAGTGTGGAACCACTCTAAATAGCTTGTCTACTTGTGTTTGTTCAATCTCTCTCCCCCTTGCTATGTATGTTATAGTTGCACACAAATTTACTATTTATCAACCTTATCTTGTGATATATCTTAAAGGTCTAATGAATTTTGTGTAAGTGCATTCAACTCTATTCACCCCCCTCTAGAGCATATAATCACCCATCTAGGATCCAACAATTAGTATCAGAGCGGGTCTTTTCCAAACATACTTCAACAAGTAGGAGAAGATGAGTGACTACCAAGGAGGGAGATACTCGATCATCCTTCCAATCTTTGATGGGAACAATTTCCTCTATTGGAGAAGAAGGCTTCAATTCTACATCCAAGGATCAAGTCTTGAGATGTAGCAATGGTGAACAGCCCATACGAGCTACCAAAGATAAATATTGAAGAATGGGATGAAGCCACCTTGAAGAAAACAACCTTGAATGCTAGATCCATGAACATCCTATATGCCTCCATGACCCCCACCGAGTTCAACCAGATTTCTTCTTGTGAGATGGCCTATGAGGCATGGAGAAAGCTATGCATCACCTATGAGGGGACAGATCAAGTGAAGGAAAGAAAAGTCTACATGCTCAAAGGGCTGCTTGAGAACTTCAAGATGGGAAAGAAGGAGAGGGTAGCCAACATGTATTCAAGGCTCAACACCATTGTGAATGGTCTTGCTGTTCTAGGACATCCTATGTCTAGTGGAGAGATCAACTCAAAGATCTTTAGAACTCTCCCCAAGAGGTGGGAACCCAAGGTGACTTCCATTGAAGAAGCAAGGTCTCTTAAGGATATTCCTATTGAAGAGCTCATTGGAAATCTACGAGCACATGAAGCCACACTTGACAAGAGGGAGGAAGTAGAAAGACAAGAGGAGAAAGAACTCAAGAGAATGAAGAAGGCTGAAATCAAAACTCAAATCAAGGCTATTGTTGGTTAAGCTTCTCCATCCTCTCAAGTTGAAGAATATGCCATGTACTCCAAGGGTAAACTCTACAAAGGAAAGTCCTCCTCCATTCGGTGCTTCACATGTCTAAAGTAGGGTCACTACAAGGAAGATTGCCCACAAAGCAAAAAAAGACCCATCTTCACAAGAAGGAGAAATGACACTCAAGCTCAAGTGGCTCCTCTGACTCAAGCTCAAGTGAAGATTCAAGTGAAGGATCAACCTCAAGCTCTAGTGATGAAGGAGAATGCCATTTTGCTCTTATAGCATCAACAAGTAAAGACTCAAGTGAGGTAAATCTAAACTCTTTAGATAATGAATCATTGATTGCTATTATTCAGGATACTTGTGCCTCTCTTAGGTCTTCTAAAAGGAAAAGGAAAAAGTTTGCTAGAATTGTTGATAATTTGCATGTAGAACTAGATGATCTTGAACATGCTAATTCTTGCTTGCTTGATGATAAAAATGATTGTCTTAGTCAAGTAGATTCTCTTAAACTTGAAAATGCTAATTTTCTTGATAAGATTGGATTTCTAGAAGCTCAACCTCTTATGCCCAGTGCTAACAAAGAGCATACTTTAATTGTTGATTCTCTCATGCATGATATTGATGTTCTTAAATCTGAAAACAAGGACAAAGATTTTGTTTTACAAGAATTAGAAACAGAAAATGCCTCCTTGCTTGCTAAAATCAATGTGCATGAATCTTGTTCTAGTTCTACTAGTAGAGAGAATGATGTTGCTGCTCTTCATATTGATAATGATTCTTATTTAACTAAATCTCTTTGCTTAGAAAATGATCTCCTGCATGCTAGAGATAATATCAATCATTTGTCTTCTACTATTACTTCTCTTATGCATGATAATGATAGTTTGAGATCTTCTTTGCAAAGATTCTTAGTTGGTAAGAAGATACTTAATGATATCCTACACCATACTATTAAACAAATTGGTAGACATGGTTTAGGATATGATAGTAGTCAAGGGAACAACAAAGGTAAAGGACCTCCAATATTCCATGGAGAATCCTCTAGTTCCAAGACTATGGGCACATGCAACTATTGCAATGAATTTGATCATTATTCTACTTGTTGTCCTTTTAAGAAAGCACCCAAGAGCAATAAGACTTGGGTTGCTAAACTAACCCCTTCAGACCCAACAATATGATTGGGGACCATTTCATCTTTCTTCTTGTAGGTACTTGCAAATGGATTGACTTGAGCTATTGAATTGCAAATTGACTTCTCAATCCACTGAAAGAAGAAAGGTGAGATGTGTAGAGGGTGACAACAAATGGAAAAGTAATGGTAAGCACAAAGGTAATGGTGTTATTTCTTGTAACCATTTCTAACTTGTTTTTGTCAAGTTAGTGTGCACTATGCATATGGTTTTTGAGTCAAAAGTGGTATTTTGTGTTTCTCTTCACACTCTTGCTCAAAAACTATTTCTAATGCTTCTATAGTGCATTAATAACTTGCTCAGACATGTTTGGATATGGTTTGTATTTTTAGAATGCCTTTAAATATGTTTTTATGAAATATATGTGCTTTTTGACAACTGGTCTGTCGGCCGAGTATGCCATGTTTGAAACTCGACCGATAGGCACCAATGGGTGTTGCCAACAGCTATCATCGGTCGAGTTGTCAATGCACAAAACTCGACCGATAACACTGTGCACAGAATACACAATTGGCTTATTGAATGAGAATTTCCCTCTCAACTAAATTTTCTCAACCAATAGCCTTATTATTTGGCACTCTCATTTGGTATCTTTATATATGCATATTTCCATGATCTAAATTTCCTATCTTGTCTACAACTCTATCTCTATAATTGCTCTATATTGGTATATCTATATCTTGAAATTATTTGCTTTGAGTTGTTTTGCAGGTTTTGATGATGATCTTTTTGGATCTCTTGGTTGTGTCTAATTCCATCATCTTGAGGGTCAAAATTGTAATTTATTATTTCTCTACAACACTTTATCTTGCTTTTTGGGTTGTTCAAGTATACATTTTAACTTGCTTTTCTTTCTATGTTTGGACAAGCCCCTATCTGTGCTCTTCTACCCTCCTTATATATATTTGTGTTATCTCCATTCTCTCTAACAAGTGATGTTTCTTATTTCTTCATAACCCCACTTTTTGAAATGACAAAGGGGGAGAAAGGTATGTCTTCTTTTCAAGGAGGAAGAAGACATGTCTTACATGAAGAGGAGAAGTATGTCCATGTAAAGGGGAGAAGGTAAATGGGAGAAGACATATATGTGTAGAACATATATGAGTAGAAGACATAATACTCTATAAATGTTATGAAAGCTAACCATGCAGGAGAAATAGCATTAATTAGGGGGGAGTATGAAAAACCTATGTGCATCAATTGAGGGGTAGCATATGAACTCCATTCTATTGAAACCCCTAGGTTTCTCCGAAGGTATGATTTTACTTGAAAGCTTTCAATACATTTATGGAATGGTTTGTCATCTTCAAAAAGGGGGAGAATGTTGACTCAAGGTCAATTAGGTCAATGTTGACTCACGTCAAAATTGACTAAACCCGTGTTTTGATGATGACTAACCATTCCACATATTGGTGTCTAATGCTTGTACTTGAGTGATTTCAGATTAGGTATAGACACACTCCAAATGCCCTAACTTGCGTATATCAAATTGGAGAAAAGACAAGTCAAAGTCATACAAGTGCACATTTTTGTAATATGATGTAAATATATTAGAATCATGTTGTAAACTACTTGTAATGATTGTATGACTTGTAATTAATCTTAGAAAACATTAGGAGCACTTAGATCGAATGTTAGATCACTTTAGATGCAACTTTGAAAATTGGTTACATGCACTTTGTCGGTCGAGTTTCCCAGCCTGAAAACTCGATCGATCATCCTTGATCATTTTTCTACAGATTGCATCGGTCGAGTTGCGTTTACACAGAACTCGACCGATGAAGTAACTGACCATTTTGATTCCTAATGGTTGGTCGAGTTTTGTCAGGACAAACTCGACCGATCATTTGAGTATTGGCCTTGTCGTTTACTTGATCGGTCGAGTTACCCTTATAGAAACTGGACCGATTGCACTGTACGAAAAAGTGTAGAAAAGTGTTTCTAGCCGTTGTGGAGTTACAACAAGTGAAAATATATTCGTTGCAAGCCACAAAACGGCTAGTTTTCATTCTCAAGTGTTCCCAAAGGCTAAGAGGCATCCCCAGCTATAAATAGGACCCCTTGGGCTTCATTCCAAGGTTGAGCATTCATTGCAAAACTCTATGTGAGGTTCCTATTCTGTAGCTGAGTGCTTCATACATCCTCCTCTATCTCTCTAAGCTCAATCACTTACAACATCCATTAGAGTGAGTAGGAAATCTGTAAGAGAGCTACTCCTACATGTATATCTTGTGAGGCTCTCACTTCCACCCCCTCCTTTCTCTCATTTCAACCATGAAGATGAAGGTTCTCTCTCTTTTCCAAGAGAGGTGAAGAAGAACAAGGGAAGGCATCCCTTGGTGAAGATCAAGGCAGAAGATTTGGAGCTAGAGTGGGTAAGCCCTTGGTGAAGGCAGAAGACTCCTTGCTCAAGTGGGCAAGTCCTTGGTGGAGGCTTCTCCGGTTGAAGGTGAAGTCAAAGGCGGAAGATCCAAGAAGAGTGGGTAATTCCTACAAGGGTGAAGACTTGTGCAAGAGTAGGTAAGTCCTTGGAAGAACACGGAAGACTCCTTGCAAAGTGGGTAAGTCCTTGGTAAGGTTGAAGGCTCTTTGTATTGGATAGGTAAGTCCTTTGTTTGGTCATGTATTGTAAGTCTTATGAATGAATATAAGAATGCAATGGTTAGGAAATCCTAGAGGTTGACCTCTCTAGGTAGTGGACTGGCATACTTCTAGTTTGAAGTATGAAACCACTCTAAATAGCTTGTCTACTTGTGTTTGTTCAATCTCTCTTCCCCTTTCTATGTATGTTATAGTTGCACACAAATTTCCTATTTAGCAACCTTATCTTGTGATATATCTTGAAGGTCTAATGAATTTTGTGTAAGTGCATTCAACTCTATTCACCCCCCTCTAAGGCATATAATCACTCATCTAGGATCCAACAATTGGTATCAGAGTGGGTCTTCCCTAAGCATATTTCAACAAGTAGGAGAAGATGAGTGACTACCAAGGAGGAAGATACTCGATCAACCTTCCAATCTTTGATGGGAGAAATTTTCTCTATTGGAGAAGAAGACTTTAATTCTACATCCAAAGATCAAGTCTTGAGATGTGGCAAATGGTGAACAGCCCATACGAGCTACCAAAGATAAAGATTGAAGAATGGGATGAAGCCACCTTGAATAAAGCAACCTTGAATGCTAGAGCCATGCACATCTTCTATGCCTCCATGACCCCCACCGAGTTCAACCAGATTTCTTCTTGTGAGATGGCATATGAGGTATGGAGAAAGTTATGCATCACCTATGAGGGGACAGATCAAGTGAAGGAAAGAAAAGTCTACATGCTCAAAGGGCTGCTTGAGAACTTCAAGATGGGAAAGGAGGAGAGGATAGCCAATATGTACTCAAGGTTCAACACCATTGTGAATGGTCTTACTGTTCTAGGACATCCTATGTCTAGTGGAGAGATAAACTCAAAGATCCTTAGAACTCTCCCCAAGAGGTGGGAACCCAAGGTGACTTTGTGGGCTCTGATCTCCAAACCAAGATTTAAACACGATTAAAACGTAGCGGAAGTGAATTGGTAATCAGCGGAAGACAAAAATCACGGGAAATTAAAACTTTTCGAGACAAGAGCTTGGATCCATAAAAGCTTCTTTCATAAAGAGAGATAAACTGTTTACATCTCAGGATAATTACTTCTCGAGTAATTATATACATCAAGATACAAAATCTCAAGATCACTATACAAAAGACTCCAAGACCTGAGAGTACAGAGGACACATAGGACTGACTCTAACTACACCACATGGCAGGACAAATCTCCACATGAGATTACTGCTGCCCCTGGTGCTGCTGCTGCTGAGACTGGTCACCTGTAGGCTGGTTCCTTCGTCTCTGACGTCCACCTAAAAAGTTGAAGTCTACGGGGTGAGACAATTATACATAATTGTCCCAGTGAGAGTTATAACTCTTCGCCAGAAGCTTTATTATATCATCAAAGAATATCTTAAACAATAAAGCCTTTAGAGCATTCTATAACAGTTGCAGGTATAACAAGATCTCAACCATTTTAGGAGATAGGGAGAATATAAACATTATTGCAATGTAACATCAATCAACTAACTTGGAGTCATCTCTAACAAGTTATACTACATAGTTGATTATGTTTTACAAACAACATTATGCCCTGTGGAGATGAGGCTTACCACTCATACTCCAACTGATCGCTGAGAAGTCACATCAGTATCATACATAGGTCATTAAGAGAGCCGGATTCTCATGACCTTCACCTTCCTCAGTCAGTAAGAGGATCACTTGTAGGACATCTCGTGTCTCTACTACTATAGCTCACCAGGGTAAACTGGTCCTTCGCTATTCTAGAGTCACAGTGGCGTTCTGTACTCTCTTCGTCATCAGGAGGTTTCATATTTACCTACCACTGATACGGATATCTGTACTTTCTTCGTCATCAGGAGGTTTCATGTTTACCTACCACTGATACGGTATGGAATTATAGTGAAGGATGGATGGATTACACATCTACATCACTTTCCTACACTAGGATGTAAGGTTCTACACATCCATGTACCCCACATACTCAAAAGTATGTGCTCCAGGAGTTCCCTGAGGAAAACATGTTTCACCATCATTTAATTTCTGACAATGATGGATCTATGATCAGGGCTGTACATTATACTTGATTAGTTAGGTACATTCAGTATTCTTTAACAACATACATTGTTCTGCAAACAATAACAATAGCATAGAAGCTATAAAAGAAGAATACTAAATGTAACAGGCCTAACCCATATCAATCATCATTTCTCATTATCCTCATCATAAGTCATCTATAAGGCATGACTTTGATGGTATTCATGGCTCTCACAGCCCATTATCAGCATAGGATGCCACTGGCAAGGCATCAGATTACTTTACTTATTCATAAGGCTAACAACATGCCTTCAATGAATATAACATCAACATCCATACCTGGATAAGATCACCTTCATATCAGAACCTGCATGGTTAATTCAACTGATAAAGGTAATATACAATAAGGAATGTACTTCTCATTCTTGTCATAAGAGTTACATCTCTAATTCTCATCAATTAGAGTTTAGTACTCCCTTGCATGCCATTACCCTTGAATTAGGGTTCACTATTCACATTAGGGTGGATTGAACTCATATCTTTATTGTATAGGAGTAACATCTTCACTGATGCTCTCAGATTAGTTAAAGGTTTATCATTTATCATAATTAGGGTTTCTATGATCTCACACAGGTGGATCATACCCTAATTATGCTCACTCATGTGCATTGGAGGTGCTTTAGTTGAGTTTCCACTTAAAAAGGGTACTTTCTCTCTCTAGAAGTACTTTCTCTCTCTATAAGTACTTTCTCTCTCATCATAATGTTAGGTGATGTCAACATCACTCTAAAACAGGTTAGATTGAGTCATCATAGGCTAACATAGCCAAAGGCATCACCATTATGTGATTAGAGTTACTTTCTCTCTCTAGGGTACTTTCTCTCTCTAGAGTACTCTCTCTTTCATCATACTAATGGTTGATGGTAACATTTAGACAAGATCAAGTTGGATAGAGTCATTATGACTAAAAACATCATTCTCATGTAATTAGGGTTTGAATTGAGCAAGGTATAACTCAATTGACCCTTCAGGGGTATTTTGGTAATTCACCCCATTGATCATTATTATGGTCAAAAACCTTAGTCAAATAACCCCTTACTATCCTAGATTATCATTAGGGTTTGATTTGGGCAACATTGAACCATTTACATCATCAAATGATTGAATGAGGTCAACCTTGAATCACATTGATTGATTTCAATCATTAATCATCAATTGAGTTGAGATCGGTTGAAAGTGTTGACCGTTTGCCCACTTTGACTTTCCAAGACCGCGAGCCTCCTTCTAACTCCAAGACCGCGAGCCATCATGCATTCAAGACCGCGAGCCTTCATGCATTCAAGACCGCGAGCCTTCATGCATTCAAAACCGCGAAGACTCCAATTGAGGTTAAGACCGCGAGGGTCATGAAGACTGTTTAGCTAGTTTGACCTCAGGACCGCGAGGCCCTTCGCGGTCTTGAGACCACGAGCCTCCTCTCGGTCTTGAGACCGTGATCCCCCTCACGGTCTTGAGACCGCGAGCCCTCTCACGGTCTTGAGACCGCGAGGCTCTCATGGTCTCAGCCGCATGGTCCTCCAATCAAGACTCAAAGATGCAACCGATAATGTCAATCGAGGTTGAAGCCTTCAAAAGGTCCCATCTATGTTGACCACCTATGGATTGGGTTAATTAAGGTTATGCTTAACCAATTGGTCATTCAATTGACCCTCAATTGTTGACCAATTATGATTGAAATCGATTCAATTAGGATCTATCAATGTTCACCCATCAACACTCAACAATGTACATCAACACAAGGTTGAACCCTTCAATTGAGCTCCAATTGGGCCCAAACTTGGCCCAAACGGTCTTGAGGTCATGTGGGTGGACCCCACATGGTCTTGAGACCGTTTGCCCAAGATTTCATCAAAATCTAAGGTGATTTGATAGGGGTTGAACCATGATTGAGTCACAAAATAGAATTTTGATTAAATTGATAACTTATTTGCAATTGGGTCCTCAATTGGTCAAATTACTCAACCCTAGACCTTCAAACGGTCTTGGGTGATTGTCCTCTCGGTCTTGAGACCGTTTGGATGAGTTCCAAATGGTCTTGAGACTGTTTTCCCATCAAATTTTGGATTCTAGTGCAAATTTATCAAGGTCTGACCCATTGAGTTGATGATCGTGTCAATATTTTATTGCAATGTAATTTGGTGTAATTGTACCTTCAATTGGTCAACTATCCTTGACCCCAGACCTCCAAACGGTCTTGGTTGATTGTCCTCGCGGTCTTGAGGCTGTTTGGTGACCCCCAAACGGTCTTGAGACCGTTTAGGTCAATCAACCCTAAAAACCCTAATTAGGTCACCATAATTTCAGTACTGATTTTACCTAGGGTTAGCCCTAGTATTCACCCTTCAACTCTTAGCCCGTTTGGAATTAGACCATCAAACTTCGTGAGTTGTTAATTAACATAATTTTGAACAGTAATCTCATACGGTCAACGCCTGGTCAACGAACTTACACGGTCTTGAGACCGTTTGCCCAAAAAGGCAATTTCAGACCGTTTAAAAAATCAGGAATAAATTCAAATAAAGTTGTTACTTAAAAAGGTCATATCTCCCGATTCCGTTGGAGTTAGCCTCCCAAATTTTGAGGGTAATTATCCTATATAATTAGGAACAGGTTTCTTATACGGTCCACGCTCGGTCAACGGGGAAAAACGGTCTTGGAGACCGTTTTCCCTGTCGCGGTCTCGAGACCGTTTGCTCACCTCGCGGTCTTGAGACCGAGAGAGCAAACTTTTGAGATCGTTTAAGGAAGTGAAAAGCGGTGGGTTTTTCTTGGAAATCACGCCTTCATCTCCTAGCTCAAGAACAGTACGAATATCCCATGGATTTACTTGCAAAATAGCAGGGAAAAGTAGGGAAATACTAAGAGCTATCATCAACACGCATATAAAGATGCACATAGTAAAGCATGGGTTTAGAGTTATAAAACCCGCCTAAAGCTTGCTTCTTGAGCTCCAAGCTTTCAAGCTCCAAGCTCTAATGGCGTCTGTGAGTTCTTACAGGTTGGCCAAGGTGAAATCTCCAAGGAAGGATGAAAAGAGACGGCTAGAAAGATAGGGTTTCAAGAATTAGCCATGAAGATGACCTTGAATTCGAGTTCTAACCATGGAATTAGGCAAGAAAAGGGGTTTAAACCTACCTTGCACCCCTTGGTCGTCCTACTTAGCTCCAAGGCAGTCCTTGGTCGTCTTTGGTGAAATGAAACAGTAAGGGAACGAAGAGTAAGTTCCCTTGCAACTAAGGGAAGGAGAGCTTATATACATGGGGTAGGATTTTCAACATTAGTTCATAAGTTGTCCATAATTCCAACTAAGTCCCTCCTTCTTTACTTGATCGTCCCTTCCTCTTTATTCTAAGGACAAACCTTCTCTTAAGGTATTAGGAAAACAAGGTAAAGGAGAGCAAGCTAATAATGAGGTACATACATAAAGAAATATTGCACATATACCCTGATTATTCAATCACAAGGCATATCTCATAACTTGATAATTCAATTGAGGTGACTCCCTCATAATTTCTTCTCTAAATGATGGCAAGAGTCTAAAAAGATACATTAGATGACATATTTCACAATTTGTATCCCTTAATTTGGGTAATTTGCATTTTACCCCAAACTAGGGTTTCAAGCACCGGGATTGCTTCCACAGCTGCACCTTGGTGCCTTAGCTTGGGAAATCCCTCGAACTTTGCCAAAAAGATTTCTCATGATGTCTCAACATCAGAGGAACATCTCATCATGTGCAAATTGCAAGCTAACCCTCTTAACTGGGTAAATTGCACATAGGTCCCTGTATATCAACACAATGCTACAACTTTAAATAAAAAGGAGCAAATACTGAAATATATGTTTCTGAGAAACTTAATTACATGCTCAGAGTTAATCACAAAGATTTAATTACATATTTAGGCAAAACACCTAGGGTTAACTCATAACCCAGGTCAGGGATGTTACAAATTATCCACCCCTTACAAGGATTTCGTCCCCGAAATCGATAAAACATACTAAGAGAAAAGGGCAGGATACTTACTTCTCATCTCATCCTCTAACTCCCAAGTGGATTCTTCAATACCACGATGGTTCCAGAGGACTTTCACAAGACTTATATCTTTCTTCTTTAACTTTTTAATTCGTTTATCAAGGATTGACACTGGTCCCTCCTCATAGGATATGTCATCATTCAATTCTACCTCCATAGGTTGTAGAACTGACTCGGTGTCTGGGTGACATTTCTTTAACATAGAAATGTGAAACACAGGATGTAACCTCTGTAATTCTGGGGGAAGCTCTAGTTTATATGCTACCTTTCCAATCCGTTCAATGATTGGGTAAGGCCCCATATATCTAGGAGCTAACTTCCCTTTCCTTCCAAAATGAAGGACCCCTTTCCAAGGTGAGACCTTAAGATACACTCTGTCTCCAACCTGGAACTCTAAGGGTCTACGACGTTTGTCAGCATAAGATTTCTGCCTATCCTGAGCAGTCTTAATCTTATGTTGTATTACTTTAATCTTTTCTGTGGTTTGCTGCACCAGGTCAGGACCTAACAACTGGTGCTCACTAGTCTCAAACCAACACAAGGGTGATCTACAACGTCTACCATATAAGGCTTCATAAGGTGCCATATCAATACTATGTTGATAGCTATTGTTATAGGCAAACTCTATCAAGTTTAGGTGTAGATCCCAACTTCCGGTGAACTGGAGAACACATGCTCTCAACAGGTCTTCTAAGGTTTGTATGGTCCTTTCCGACTGTCCATCAGTCTGTGGATGAAAGGCCGTACTAAACCTTAGCTTGGTGCCTAAGGCTCTGTGCAACTGTTCCCAAAAATGACTTGTAAATTGAGGACCTCTGTCAGAAACTATTGTGACAGGAACTCCGTGCAAACACACTATCTCTTGAACATACAACTCTGATAACCTTTCAGTAGAATAGGTTGTTTTGACAGGTAAGAAATGTGCTGTCTTAGTCAACCTATCAACAATTACCCAAATAGAATCATGTCCTTTGCTGGTCCTGGGTAGGCCAACAACAAAGTCTATGGTCACATGGTCCCACTTCCACTGTGATATGGGTAAAGGTTGCATTGTTCCTGCAGGCTTCTGGTGTTCAGCTTTAACTTGCTGACACACAGGGCACCTTAGAACAAACTCTGCAACGTCTTTCTTCATCCCAGGCCACCAATATAGATCCTTCAAATTCCGATACATCTTGGTGCTCCCTGGATGCATAGCATACATGGAAGAATGGGCTTCTTCCAGGACTAACTTTCTCAAGTTGTCCACATCTGGCACTATCATTCTTCCATTATAACAAGCTACTTGATCTTTTGAGTCATGAAAACCATCTTGCTTCTCATTTCCATACTCAGATCTTATATGTTGAACTGCAGCATCACCTAGCTGTGCCTTTTTAATCTGCTCCCTTAGAGTAGGTTTAATATGCATCTCAGCTAACAAACCGGCTAATAATGACACCTTCAACTGTACATTGTCTTGCCTTAAAGAGATAAGCATATCTCTTCTAGAGCATATTAAAGAGTTTAGTTGTGCTCTATTCATGGTTGATGTTGCTGATTTCCTACTCAAGGCGTCTGCAACAACATTGGCCTTTCCTGGATGGTAATCAATTGTACAGTCATAGTCCTTGATTAATTCCATCCAGCGACGTTGCCTCATGTTGAGCTCATGCTGAGAGAAGATATACTTAAGGTTTTTGTGGTCTGTGAAAATCTGGAATGTTTCTCCGTAGAGATAGTGTCTCCAGATCTTCAAAGCATGAACCACAGCAGCTAACTCCAGATCGTGTGTTGGATAATTCTCCTCGTGTTTCTTAAGCTGTCGGGAAGCAAAAGAAATCACTTGTTTATCCTGCATCAACACACATCCTAGTCCGTTCTTGGAAGCATCACAGAAAACTATATACCCTTTTCCTTGTTCAGGTAGCACTAGCACAGGTGCACTTGTCAACCTCTCCTTTAGCAACTGGAAAGATTGTTGACACTTATCACTCCAAGAAAAAGGAACATCTTTCCGGGTCAACTTGGTCAAAGGTAGGGATATAGAACTAAAGTTCTTAATGAACCTTCGATAATAGCCAGCTAACCCCAAGAAACTTTGAATTTCCGTCGGTGTCTTTGGTTGTTCCCATTGTAGAACAGATTCTACCTTTGTAGGGTCAACACGAATTCCCGAGGCGGATATTACATGTCCAAGAAAAGATACCTCTGGCAGCCAGAACTCACACTTGCTAAACTTAGCATACAACTTATGTTCTCTTAGCAAGGTCAAAGCTTGGCGAAGATGCTGCTCATGCTGTTGAGCATCCTTACTATAAATCAGTATGTCATCTATGAAGACGACAACACACTGATCAAGGAAAGGTCGAAAAACTCTATTCATGAGTTCCATGAATGCAGCTGGTGCATTGGTTAGTCCAAACGACATAACCGTGAACTCATAGTGACCATATCTTGTCCTAAAGGCAGACTTGGATATGTCACTATCCTTAATACGGAGTTGATGATATCCAGACCTCAAGTCTATCTTTGAAAAGACTGTTGCTCCACGCAACTGGTCAAAGAGATCATCAATCCTCGGCAGAGGGTACTTATTCTTTATTGTTACTTTATTGAGTTGTCTGTAGTCGATGCACAACTGCATTGACCCATCTTTCTTTTTATCAAACAAGACCGGAGCACCCCAAGGTGAAGTACTCGGTCAGATAAAACCTCTCTCAAGTAGATCTTGAAGCTGTTTCTTGAGTTCTGCCATCTCGGCAGGCGCCATCCTATACGGAGTTTCAGCTATGGGTTTCGTATCTGGGATCAGATTAATTTCAAAATCAATCTCCCGAGGTGGTGGTATACCAGGAAGTTCTTCAGGAAACACATCCTCGAATTCCCTGACTATGGGAACTTCAGCAGGATTGGTTCTTTCCTTGGTAACATCTACCACATGGGCTAAGAATGCATGGCATCCTTGCCTCAACAGCTTATCAGCAACCATAGCTGACACAAGACAAGTGGGCAGAATCTTTCTTTCACCTTGAAAGATCCATGTGTTGCTTTCATTAGCAAACACAGCCAACTTGGACTCACAATTCAAGACAACTCTATACCTTTCTAAGGTATCCATCCCAAGGATTATATCAAATCCCTGCATATCAAGTGGTATAAGATCCACTTGAATGCGATGGTCAGAAAAGAAAAGGATGCAGGGAGAACATACCTCCTGCAAAATGGCAGACCCACTTAACGGAGTTTCTAACAACAAACTATCTGCTCTATGACTAACAGTCACATTGCAGTTACGAATCACTTCATGAGTGATGAAAGAGTGCGTAGCACCCGGATCAATCAGAACAGATACAACACAGGATGTAGACATATCAGAATATAAAAATTTCATCTGACCTGCCACTACCCGTGGATTGACCACTGCCTCAGGTGGGTTCATAGCATAGAACCTCGCAGTCGCCTGGTGTTGAGGTGGTGCTGATGATCCAGCTTGAGACGCTTGTCCACGTCCTCGAGCTACTCCTTGATGTTGTCTATTCTGAGATCCCTGTTGATTCTGTCTCGGGGGTTGTTGTGTCACACTAGCAGGCCTAGAACGGCAATCCTTCATCAAGTGTCCCACCTTACCACAGTTGTAACAACTCCTTTCCTGTTGCTGTGGTCTGGGTGGTCCAGTAACTGACAATGATGCAGAACTGTGCGTCCCTTGAAGCGGTTGACTCCGTCCTCTACCTCTGCTTGGGGTCCATTGAGTTTGAAAACTCGATCTGGGTGGTGGAGGATTAGGTGCAGAGAATCTAGGTTTCTTGGAATCCCTAGATGAAGAACCCTGGAACTGTGGATATCTTTTATGAAAACCTCTAGAGGGGGGGTGAATAGAGTTTTATATATATTTTAAAATAATTTAAACTCAAACAACCAAACTAAAGATTAAGAAGAGGAACACAGGTGTTTAGAGTGGTTCCACCTTAGCAAATACTAAGGAGTCAGTCCACTACCCGGTTGCTTACCCAACCGGGATTTTGAAAGTACTAAATTTTATTACCTCTCAAGGATGTTACATAAAATTTACAATACTTTCTAAACACCCTTTGGACAGCCTTCACCTTGAAGTAGTCTTGCCAACCTCGAAGCAGCCTTCCTTGAAGTAACTTCAAGCTCCCCCTTGAAGTAGCCTTCCTCTCGAAGTAGCTTCCCGTCAAGACAGCCTTCTGAAGTAGTCCAAAGTCTTCCTCTTCACCACGAAGAGCTTCACCCTCTCCAATCCGCAGCCTCCTACCTGGAGTAGCAAGGAGAGTACAAGTAATACAAGGAACAAGAAAGGAATAAAAGAAAATACAACTTATCCTTGTAGCTCAAGGCTTGATTTCCCTAGATCAAGCGTTTGGATTTTCCTAGCCAATATGATGGACTTGTGATTGCTAGGGTTAGGAAAATCTAGCCTATAGGACGAGCTTGAGCTAAAGGGAAAATGGCCAATTGATCACAAAGCTCAGTTCACACAGATTGCACAAGAGGGCTCAAGTATTTTCTCAAGTATAGCAAGTGTAAGAAGTGTGTTCTAGTGTCCTATGGCTTGTCCTATTTATAGGAATAGCCTAAGTATGCTTAAGGACGTTCTAGACAACTTTTAGGGGGTTCCTAGTGCTTAACTAGCCGTTAGGAATAAGTTAGGCGCATTAGCAACGGCTAGTTAATTAATTCTGCAGTTGCTGTCAGAGACCATCTCGGTCGAGGACTTGTCGACCGAAATGCCCAGTCGGTCGAGGATTTGTCGACCGACAGGCTCTCTGGATTAACGTTTATTTGCAACTGTCAACAGCTGTGTCTAACGGCTACTTTTGGATCTTTCTCGGTCGATAATGTGGTCGACCGAGAGTATCTCGGTCGAGGAGTTGGTCGACCGAGAGAGATCCTGTTTTAAGGTTTCAAGTTAGGTACTAGTTATACGTATGTGTGCATAGGTGGTCCTATTGAATGGATGACTAAGGTGTTTAGCTAGGGAAAATCCAATGCTTGATTTTACATGCGATTCTAAGTACTTGTACATTATAATTCTGTACAAGTTTTTACAATGATTACATTTGCATGAAAATATAAATACTTCATGTTGGATTTCCCTTATAGTTGTGTCATCCTGCACACTCAAGTAGCTCATCAGATAAATAAAAATGAAATGTTTGTCATAATCAAAACAAAGGGATTTTATGGATGTCCATTTAGCCAACAATCTCCCCCTTTTTGAAGATGACAAACATTTCCAAAATATGAATAGAGGAAATATAAAACATATAAATGCCATACCTTTAGATTGCCGTTTGGAGCTTTTCCTCTTATTTGTAAAATGTGTGCTTAGTATCCCCAATGACTTATGGAACATGAAATCCAGTTCATTTGGGAATATAGCAACTTTCAATGTAAAGCCAAGAGTATATTTTTGAAACTCATTGATTGAGTTTGTCATAAATATTAAATTATAGTTTTATATATCTCTCCCCCTTTGCCATTTCAAAAAGATAACCGTTTTATTAAAAAACTCCCCCTTAATTAGATATCCATCAAAAACGAACGAAAAAGATGTCCATTGAATAGCCAAAATGTGAAGCAATAAAGTTTACGAAAATGATGTCCAAAGAGGCATATTTGGCAAAGCGTTGTTTTAGGTCACCCTTGACTACGACCGTAGCGCCCCTTGGCTAAGTTTTGTTTTAGCCAAGAGGCAACAATTTGCAGATTTCCAATTTAAACGTGCATATCAATGTTGATACTAAACATAAAAGCATAAGTATTCGTTTTAAGAACCGCAGATATCAAAGAAAACATCCTCCAATGGAGTAATAAGTAGTTGCTTCCTAATGTTGTTAAATTGATCTAATGGAAGCGGTTTTGTAAAAATATCAGCCAATTGATTTTCCGTATCAACATGATGAAGGGAAACATGATTCTTTGAGATGTGATCCCTTAAGAAGTGATGACGGATTTCAATATGTTTGGCCCGGCTGTGTAGAATAGGATTGTGTGCTAAGTTTATGGCGCTTGTGTTGTCACACAAAATAGGTGTAGATGAAAGATGAAAACCATAATCGCTTAAAACCTGTTGCATATAAAGCACTTGAGCACAACAAGACCCAGCTGCCATATATTCAGCTTCGGTTGTAGATAGGGCAACCGTGTTTTGTTTCTTGCTAAACCAAGATACTAAGGCTCTACCTAATAAGAAACATCCACCACTAGTACTTTTGCGATCAAGTCGACAACCGGCATAATCCGCATCAGTATATGCTTTAAACTCCAAGGATTGTCCTTTTGGATACCATAAACCAAAACAAGTAGTGCCGGCTAGATATCGAAGAATTTGTTTAACCGCAAGAAAATGAGAGTGCATAGGCTGGGATTGAAATCGAGCACAAAGACCAACGGAAAACATAATGTCCGGTCGAGAAGCGGTTAAATATAACAAACTACCAATCATGGCTCTATATAAGGAATCATCAATAGGTTCCCCATTTTCATCCTTATCAATTTTAATAGAAGTAGCCATAGGAGTAGTAGCATGTTTGCATTGATCCATCCCAAAGCGTTTTAACAGTTCTTTAGTGTATTTTTCTTGGCTTATAAAAATTCCGGCGGGTGTTTGCTTAATTTGAAAACCAAGAAAGAATGTTAGTTCACCCATAAGGCTCATTTCAAATTCTTTTTGCATAATGTCACTGAATTGTGTGCATAATGATTCATTTGAGGCACCAAAAATAATGTCATCAACATATATTTGCACAACTAAGAAATCAGATGCATATGTTTTGAAAAATAAAGTAGAATCTGAATTTCCAATAGAGAAACCATTATCAAAAAGATATGTCTTGAGCCGTTCATACCAAGTCCTAGGTGCTTGTTTTAGACCATAAAGTGCCTTTTTAAGTTTATAAACATGATCGTCCTTCTCTGGTATTTCGAAGCCAGGTGGTTGAGCAACATAAACTTCTTCTTGTATGATGCCATTTAGAAATGCACTTTTGACATCCATTTGATATAGCTGAATGTTTTTATGGGCAGCAATAGCTAGTAACATCCTAATAGCTTCTAGTCTAGCTACGGGTGCATATGTTTCATCAAAATCTATTCCTTCTTGTTGATTATATCCTTGTGCAACTAACCGTGCTTTATTCCTTATGACTTCTCCTGCCTCATTAAGCTTGTTTCTAAAAACCCATTTAGTTCCTATGATAGTTTTATCTTGTGGTTTAGGAACTAAATCCCAT
This sequence comes from Alisma plantago-aquatica, assembly GCA_963693085.1. Taxonomy (NCBI): domain Eukaryota; kingdom Viridiplantae; phylum Streptophyta; class Magnoliopsida; order Alismatales; family Alismataceae; genus Alisma; species Alisma plantago-aquatica. The sequence goes on from OY856410.1 coordinate 1,299,939,613, forward strand.
ACATCGTTTTTAGTGAATTGATTTAATTCTTCTTGCATGGCTATTATCCAGTAATCATCCTTAAGAGCTTCGGATATTTTCTTAGGTTCAATGATAGAGACAAAAGCCATGTTTGCAACATCTTGGAAAGAGGACCTAGTTTTGACTTTATCATTTGGATCTCCAATAATGAGCTCTTGGGGATGATCCTTGATCAGCCTAGGTGTAGGTTGTGTTTCAACTGGAGGATCAGATGTGGGAGTTTTCTCATTATCATTGGGAATGGTTATAGTTTCAAACTGATTAGTGAGATCAATGATATCTAAATTTGTGGATTTTGATTCTTCATGAAAAGAAACATGAATGGATTCCTCAACTTTTCTAGAGATAGTGTTATATACCCTAAACGCTTTGCTAGAAGTAGAGTATCCCAAGAAGAATGCTTTGTGTGATTTAGAATCAAACTTGTCTCTATCATCCTTGGTGTTTAAGATGTAACATGTAGAGCCAAAAGTATGGAAGTAGTCAACTCTAGGTTTCTTAGAGTGTATTATTTCATATGGAGTTTTCTTCAAATGAGAGTGAACCGTGACTCTATTTAGCACATAACAAGCAGTGTTTACAGCTTCAGCCCAAAAGGTTTTAGGTGTGTTGTGTTCAAGCATCATGGTCCTAGCCATTTCTTGTAGAGATCGATTTTTCCGTTCTACAATACCATTTTGTTGTGGGGTACGTGGAGCAGAGAAATTGTGAGTATACCCCTGAGAAGTACAAAAAGTTTCAAATGTATGATTTTCAAATTCGCCACCGTGATCACTTCTAATGGTACATATTTTATGTTGTAAAAGATTCTCAATCTTAGAACAAAATTGCATAAAGACATGAATAGTATCATCTTTAGTTGCAATAAAATGTACCCATGTAAATCTACTATAATCATCAACAATAACAAAACAGTATCGTTTGCCACCAATAGATTGTGTTCTCATTGGTCCAAATAAATCCATATGAATTAATTCTAAGGATCTACTGGTGCTAAGTACATGTTTTGATTTAAAAGATGTTTTGGTTTGCTTTCCCATTGTACAAGGTTCACAATTTGCAACTTGATCAAAAGACAAAGCAGGTAATCCACGAACAAGATCATATTTTACTAACTTTTTAATAGCATGTGAACTAGCATGACCAAGCTTTTTATGCCATAGTTGTAAGGTGTTTTCATTTGCAAGTAAGCATTTACCTACTACTGATTTCATAGAGTTTGGTTTAAGGATATAAAGATTTCCAACTCTATTTCCTTCATAAACAACAGTTGTAGTATTTTCTATCAATAATTTGCAGCAGGTTTTGTTAAATAACACATCATAACCACTATCACATAGTTGACTTACACTTATTAAGTTATGGTGCAATCCATCAACTAGTAGAACATTTTTGATTTCAAGATTTGTTCCAACATTACCTATTCCAACGATTTTGCCCTTACCATTGTCTCCAAAAGTAACCGTTCCACTTTTCTTTTCTTCAAAGGTTTGAAAGGCGTCCTTGTTCCCGGTCATATGTTTGGAGAAGCCACTATCAACTACCCATTCCTGCATTAGAATTTAGATTTTGGTACCCATGTGATGGTCCGATAAGGTTAGAAACTTTTAAAATACATATGTGTATAAAAGTTCTGATACAGAAAACTAGTCGGTCGACAATTGTTCGACCGATATAATTCTCGGTCGACAATTTGTCGATCGAGCAGGTTACTGTATCACAATCAAAAAGAACAGAAAATTTTTCGGTTGACCAATTTTCGACCGAAATGAGTACTGGAAGATTTTCGATTTGTTAAAGACATCCTAGTCGGTCGACAATACTTCGACCGACCCAGAGCTCGGTCGACAATACTTCGACCGACGAAGTTTCTGTTTTAGTACACCAATGCAGAAAAATAATACCAATAAGCATAGCATCGTTTGTTGAGATAGGACAATATAAATTGCAAAAATTAAGTATTGTGTCATATCTCAACTTCATTCCATTCTTCTAAGTTTGGGGTCTTGGGGTCCAAACTAAGTTGGACTTCTTAGTCTTGTAGGGGCATGAGAAACAGTAATGTCCAAGACGTAAACAGAAATGACAAGTAATAGAATCAACTTCATTTCTTTTTCTAGCCATTGTGTTTTTGGGTACAAACATAGTTTGGGTCTTTTTGGTTTGGTTTTTCTTTGGAACATATCCCAAACCTTTTCTTCCATTGAAGGCCGTACCACTCTTCAATATGTTATCAAGAATATCTTTTCTTCTTAACTCATAAAGTTCTCTTTGCAACTTAGCAATGTCATTCATTTTCTTATGTATATCTTTTCTTGCCTGGTCTAAATCAGAAAGCAATGAATCCTTTTCTTTTACAATATTGTCATAGTCCGAATGATTGCACAAGATAGGTTGAGTTTGAAAAGCTTGTAGTTTAGCTAACAAATCAGTCTTTTCTTTTGATAGAAGATCAACATTAGTCTCCAAAGTAAGTAGCTTTCTAGTGCAATCATCTAAAGATGTTTTTAAAGATACATTTTCAAGATCAATGTTATTCTTTTCGGAAGAAAGTTCATCTATTTTGGCAATGAGCTCATTGTTTGATTTTATAGTCCTTTTTAGTTTCTTCTTGGCATCAACATATTTATCATAAGTTTCTTGTAAGCTAGCTACTAACTCTTCTTTAGGAAGATCAACTAGGCTTACCTCTTGAGATTCTTCATCTTCTCTTGCCATTAGACATTCTACTTTATCTTCTCCGCTTTCACTTTCACTCGTTTCATCCCATGCCGCTTTATAAGCTTTTTCTTTCTTCTTATGTGAGCTTTTCTTTCCCTTCTTAGCTTTGGGACATTCATTTTTGAAATGTCCTTTCTTTCCACATTCGAAGCACCTGGGAGTGGAAGAAGAGCTAGAAATTTTATTAGATTTAAACCTTCTATATTTCTTACCGTTGACTATCAATGCCTCTTCTCCTTCTTCTTCACTAGATTCCTCACTCTCTTGTGAGAGAGCTTTTGATGCTTTGAAAGCCACGTCTTTCTTTGGCCCACGTTGATGTTCATGTTCTCTTCTTTCTTCCTCTTCTAGGTCTGCCTCATGAGCTTCTAAGTTTCCGATGAGCTGCTCCATTTTGAGGCGAGTGAGATCGTTTGCTTCTGCAATAGCTGTCACCTTTGGTTTGTACTTTGGAGGAAGAGATCGAAGTATTTTTGATACCTGATCTTCCTCAAGAACAGGTTTCCCTAAAGCACTCAAACCATTAACAATAGTAGAAAATTTTGAATACATTTCACAAATAGTTTCGTTTGGATCCATACGAAAATGTTCAAATTTGGTTTTAAGCAAACTAACTTTAGAGTTTTTAACTTGAATAGTACCCTCATATGTTATAGATAATCTATGCCAAATGTCATATGCGGTATCACAGTTTGATACTCTATTAAATTCACCTACTGAAATGGAACAATATAAAATGCTTACTGCCTTTGCATTCATTTGGGCCATTTTTACCGTATTGGCATCCCATACTTCGAACTCGTCTTGTGGGAGTGTGTATGGTGTATATACCATTCTACAAAGATCCCAATTGATTCCTTGGAAGTAAAATTGCATTCTTCTCTTCCAGTATTGATAGTTTGTCCCGTCAAATGCCGGAGGTCGAGCAACGAGCGTTCCTTCAATGTTAAGGTTGTTGAGCACTCCATCCCCCATCTTTTCTTCAAGACTTTGTTAGGGCTCCTTGAAGCCTGCTCTGATACCAATTGAAAACCTCTAGAGGGGGGGTGAATAGAGTTTTATATATATTTTAAAATAATTTAAACTCAAACAACCAAACTAAAGATTAAGAAGAGGAACACAGGTGTTTAGAGTGGTTCCACCTTAGCAAATACTAAGGAGTCAGTCCACTACCCGGTTGCTTACCCAACCGGGATTTTGAAAGTACTAAATTTTATTACCTCTCAAGGATGTTACATAAAATTTACAATACTTTCTAAACACCCTTTGGACAGCCTTCACCTTGAAGTAGTCTTGCCAACCTCGAAGCAGCCTTCCTTGAAGTAACTTCAAGCTCCCCCTTGAAGTAGCCTTCCTCTCGAAGTAGCTTCCCGTCAAGACAGCCTTCTGAAGTAGTCCAAAGTCTTCCTCTTCACCACGAAGAGCTTCACCCTCTCCAATCCGCAGCCTCCTACCTGGAGTAGCAAGGAGAGTACAAGTAATACAAGGAACAAGAAAGGAATAAAAGAAAATACAACTTATCCTTGTAGCTCAAGGCTTGATTTCCCTAGATCAAGCGTTTGGATTTTCCTAGCCAATATGATGGACTTGTGATTGCTAGGGTTAGGAAAATCTAGCCTATAGGACGAGCTTGAGCTAAAGGGAAAATGGCCAATTGATCACAAAGCTCAGTTCACACAGATTGCACAAGAGGGCTCAAGTATTTTCTCAAGTATAGCAAGTGTAAGAAGTGTGTTCTAGTGTCCTATGGCTTGTCCTATTTATAGGAATAGCCTAAGTATGCTTAAGGACGTTCTAGACAACTTTTAGGGGGTTCCTAGTGCTTAACTAGCCGTTAGGAATAAGTTAGGCACATTAGCAACGGCTAGTTAATTAATTCTGCAGTTGCTGTCAGAGACCATCTCGGTCGAGGACTTGTCGACCGAAATGCCCAGTCGGTCGAGGATTTGTCGACCGACAGGCTCTCTGGATTAACGTTTATTTGCAACTGTCAACAGCTGTGTCTAACGGCTACTTTTGGATCTTTCTCGGTCGATAATGTGGTCGACCGAGAGTATCTCGGTTGAGGAGTTGGTCGACCGAGAGAGATCCTATTTTAAGGTTTCAAGTTAGGTACTAGTTATACGTATGTGTGCATAGGTGGTCCTATTGAATGGATGACTAAGGTGTTTAGCTAGGGAAAATCCAATGCTTGATTTTACATGCGATTCTAAGTACTTGTACATTATAATTCTGTACAAGTTTTTACAATGATTACATTTGCATGAAAATATAAATACTTCATGTTGGATTTCCCTTATAGTTGTGTCATCCTGCACACTCAAGTAGCTCGTCAGATAAATAAAAATGAAATGTTTGTCATAATCAAAACAAAGGGATTTTATGGATGTCCATTTAGCCAACATTTTATGGGTTTGTCTTTTCTCAACCACAGATCTCTCTATCCTTCAGACTGACTCAATGAAGGTAGAGAATCTCTCTCTGTTTTCTAAGGCAGACACAGGGGTTGACATATCAGAATTCAAACCCTTTTCGAATCTTCTGATTCTTTCCTCATCCGTAGCAGCCATGTGCGGACAGAACCGCAACAACTCCATGAACTTAGCTTCATACTCACTAATGTTCATCATACCCTACCTTAGTTTCTCAAACTGAGAGATCTTCTCATCTAGGAAGGTCTTTGGAAAATATCTATTGATAAATTACCGACGAAACTCTTCCCATGAGAACTCTACTCCAGGTCTCTTCTGCTCTTCCATGTTCCACCAGTGACCAACACTGCCTTTGAGAAGATAGACAGCATGTCTAACCTTCTCAGCTTCCGGGATCATAAGAATCCTGAAAGCCTTCTCCAACTCTGTCAGCCATAAGTCAGCATCTGCAGGGTCGGCAGTTCCGAAGTACTCGGTAGCTCCGACACAACGAAGTCGTTCGAATGTCTTACCGATACCTTGTGCTTCAGGATGGGAAGGTGCCCTAGGTGCAGGAATGGGCATCCTATCGGTTATATGTGTCATGGCAGTCATGAACTGCCTGAACATCGTCTGTACAGCTGGATCACTCATGTCAGCTGGGTCGAACTGGGGTGGCTCTCTTGGCGACTCAGGTGCAGGTTGTTCTATTCTCGGAACTCTTGCACCGCCTCGAGGTGCACTAGCACTACTCTCTGCCACGTGCTCATCACGATGTTCTGACATTCTTATGTATCTTCTTCTCCTGAGGAGCAGAAGATTCTATTAGATGAGGAAGGAGTACTAAAAGTAGACTCGACATCCTAAGTCCTATGCCTCTGTAAACTCAACTAAACCTGGAGCTCTGATACCACTACTTGTGGGCTCTGATCTCCAAACCAAGATTTAAACACGATTAAAACGTAGCGGAAGCGAATTGGTAATCAGCGGAAGACAAAAATCACGGGAAATTAAAACTTTTCGAGACAAGAGCTTGGATCCATAAAAGCTTCTTTCATAAAGAGAGATAAACTGTTTACATCTCAGGATAATTACTTCTCGAGTAATTATATACATCAAGATACAAAATCTCAAGATCACTATACAAAAGACTCCAAGACCTGAGAGTACAGAGGACACATAGGACTGACTCTAACTACACCACATGGCAGGACAAATCTCCACCTGAGATTACTGCTGCCCCTGGTGCTGCTGCTGCTGAGACTGGTCACCTGTAGGCTGGTTCCTTCGTCTCTGACGTCCACCTAAAAAGTTGAAGTCTACAGGGTGAGACAATTATACATAATTGTCCCAGCGAGAGTTATAACTCTTCACCAGAAGCTTTATTATATCATCAAAGAATATCTTAAACAATAAAGCCTTTAGAGCATTCTATAACAGTTGCAGGTATAACAAGATCTCAACCATTTTAGGAGATAGGGAGAATATAAACATTATTGCAATGTAACATCAATCAACTAACTTGGAGTCATCTCTAACAAGTTATACTACATAGTTGATTATGTTTTACAAACAACATTATGCCCTGTGGAGATGAGGCTTACCACTCATACTCCAACTGATCGCTGAGAAGTCACATCAGTATCATACATAGGTCATTAAGAGAGCCGGATTCTCATGACCTTCACCTTCATCAGTCAGTAAGAGGATCACTTGTAGGACATCTCGTGTCTCTACTACTATAGCTCACCAAGGTAAACTGGTCCTTTGCTATTCTAGAGTCACAGTGGCGTTCTGTACTCTCTTCGTCATCAGGAGGTTTCATATTTACCTACCACTGATACGGATATCTGTACTTTCTTCGTCATCAGGAGGTTTCATGTTTACCTACCACTGATACGGTATGGAATTATAGTGAAGGATGGATGGATTACACATCTACATCACTTTCCTACACTAGGATGTAAGGTTCTACACATCCATGTACCCCACATACTCAAAAGTATGTGCTCCAGGAGTTCCCTGAGGAAAACCTGTTTCACCATCATTTAATTTCTGACAATGATGGATCTATGATCAGGGCTCTACATTATACTTGATTAGTTAGGTACATTCAGTATTCTTTAACAGCATACATTGTTCTGCAAACAATAACAATAGCATAGCAGCTATAAAAGAAGAATACTAAATGTAACAGGCCTAACCCATATCAATCATCATTTCTCATTATCCTCATCACAAGTCATCTATAAGGCATGACTTTGATGGTATTCATGGCTCTCACAGCCCATTATCAGCATAGGATGCCACTGGCAAGGCATCAGATTACTTTACTTATTCATAAGGCTAACAACATGCCTTCAATGAATATAACATCAACATCCATACCTGGATAAGATCACCTTCATATCAGAACCTGCATGGTTAATTCAACTGATAAAGGTAATATACAATAAGGAATGTACTTCTCATTCTTGTCATAAGAGTTACATATCTAATTCTCATCAATTAGAGTTTAGTACTCCCTTGCATGCCATTACCCTTGAATTAGGGTTCACTATTCACATTAGGGTGGATTAAACTCATATCTTTATTGTATAGGAGTAACATCTTCACTGATGCTCTCAGATTAGTTAAAGGTTTATCATTTATCATAATTAGGGTTTCTATGATCTCACACAGGTGGATCATACCCTAATTATGCTCACTCATGTGCATTGGAGGTGCTTTAGTTGAGTTTCCACTTAAAAAGGGTACTTTCTCTCTCTAGAAGTACTTTCTCTCTCTAGAAGTACTTTCTCTCTCATCATAATGTTAGGTGATGTCAACATCACTCTAAAACATGTTAGATTGAGTCATCATAGGCTAACATAGCCAAAGGCATCACCATTATGTGATTAGAGTTACTTTCTCTCTCTAGGGTACTTTCTCTCTCTAGAGTACTCTCTCTTTCATCATACTAATGGTTGATGGTAACATTTAGACTAGATCAAGTTGGATAGAGTCATTATGACTAAAAACATCATTCTCATGTAATTAGGGTTTGAATTGAGCAAGGTATAACTCAATTGACCCTTCAGGGGTATTTTGGTAATTCACCCCATTGATCATTATTATGGTAAAAAACCTTAGTCAAATAACCCCTTACTATCCTAGATTATCATTAGGGTTTGATTTGGGCAACATTGAACCATTTACATCATCAAATGATTGAATGAGGTCAACCTTGAATCACATTGATTGATTTCAATCATTAATCATCAATTGAGTTGAGATCGGTTGAAAGTGTTGACCGTTTGCCCACTTTGACTTTCCAAGACTGCGAGCCTCCTTCTAACTCCAAGACCGCGAGCCATCATGCATTCAAGACCGCGAGCCTTCATGCATTCAAGACCGCGAGCCTTCATGCATTCAAGACCGCGAAGACTCCAATTGAGGTTAAGACCGCGAGGGTCATGAAGACCGTTTAGCTAGTTTGACCTCAGGACCGCGAGGCCCTTCGCGGTCTTGAGACCGCGAGCCTCCTCTCGGTCTTGAGACCATGAGCCCCCTCACGGTCTTGAGACCACGAGCCCTCTCACGGTCTTGAGACCGCGAGGCTCTCATGGTCTCAGCCGCATGGTCCTCCAATCAAGACTCAAAGATGCAACCGATAATGTCAATCGAGGTTGAAGCCTTCAAAAGGTCCCATCTATGTTGACCACCTATGGATTGGGTTAATTAAGGTTATGCTTAACCAATTGGTCATTCAATTGACCCTCAATTATTGACCAATTATGATTGAAATCGATTCAATTAGGATCTATCAATGTTCACCCATCAACACTCAACAATGTGCATCAACACAAGGTTGAACCCTTCAATTGAGCTCCAATTGGGCCCAAACTTGGCCCAAACGGTCTTGAGGTCATGTGGGTGGACCTCACATGGTCTTGAGACCGTTTTCCCAATATTTCATCAAAATCTAAGGTGATTTGATAGGGGTTGAACCATGATTGAGTCACAAAACAGAATTTTGATTAAATTGATAACTTATTTGCAATTGGGTCCTCAATTGGTCAAATTACTCAACCCTAGACCTTCAAACGGTCTTGGGTGATTTTCCTCTCGGTCTTGAGACCGTTTGGATGAGTTCCAAATGGTCTTGAGACCGTTTGCCCATCAAATTTTGGATTCTAGTTTAAATTTATCAAGGTCTGACCCATTGAGTTGATGATCGTGTCAATATTTTATTGCAATGTAATTTGGTGTAATTGTACCTTCAATTGGTCAACTATCCTTGACCCCAGACCTCCAAACGGTCTTGGTTGATTGTCCTCGCGGTCTTGAGACCGTTTGGTGACCCCCAAACGGTCTTGAGACCGTTTAGGTCAATCAACCCTAAAAACCCTAATTAGGTCACCATAATTTCAGTACTGATTTTACCTAGGGTTAGCCCTAGTATTCACCCTTCAACTCTTAGCCCGTTTGGAATTAGACCATAAAACTTGGTGAGTTGTTAATTAACATAATTTTGAACAGTAATCTCATACGGTCAACGCCTGGTCAACGACCTTACACGGTCTTGAGACCGTTTTCCCAAAAAGGCAATTTCAGACCGTTTGAAAATCAGGAATAAATTCAAATAAAGTTGTTACTTAAAAAGGTCATATCTCCCGATTCCTTTTGAGTTAGCCTCCCAAAGTTTGAGGGTAATTAGCCTATATAATTAGGAACAGGTTTCGTATACGGTCCACGCTCGGTCAATGGGGCCAAACGGTCTTGGAGACCGTTTTCCCTGTCGCGGTCTCGAGACCGTTTTCTCACCTCGCGGTCTTGAGACCGAGAGAGCAAACTTTTGAGATCGTTTAAGGAAGTGAAAAGCGGTGGGTTTTTCTTGGAAATCACGCCTTCATCTCCTAGCTCAAGAACAGTACGAATATCCCATGGATTTACTTGCAAAATAGCAGGGAAAAGTAGGGAAATACTAAGAGCTATCATCAACACGCATATAAAGATGCACATAGTAAAGCATGGGTTTAGAGTTATAAAACCCGCCTAAAGCTTGCTTCTTGAGCTCCAAGCTTTCAAGCTCCAAGCTCTAATGGCGTCCTTGAGTTCTTACAGGTTGGCCAAGGTGAAAGCTCCAAGGAAGGATGAAAAGAGACGGCTAGAAAGATAGGGTTGCAAGAATTAGCCATGAAGATGACCTTGAATTTGAGTTCTAACCATGGAATTAGGCAAGAAAAGGGGTTTAAACCTACCTTGCACCCCTTGGTCGTCCTCCTTAGCTCCAAGGCAGTCCTTGGTCGTCTTTGGTGAAATGAAAAAGTAAGGGAACGAAGAGTAAGTTCCCTTGCAACTAAGGGAAGGAGAGCTTATATACATGGGGTAGGATTTTCAACATTAGTTCATAAGTTGTCCATAATTCCAACTAAGTCCCTCCTTCTTTACTTAATCGTCCCTTCCTCTTTATTCTAAGGACAAAACTTCTCTTAAGGTCTTAGGAAAAGAAGGTAAAGGAGAGCAAGCTAATAATGAGGTACATACATAAAGAAATATTGCACATATACCCTGATTATTCAATCACAAGGCATATCTCATAACTTGATAATTCAATTGAGGTGACTCCCTCATAATTTCTTCTCTAAATGATGGCAAGAGTCTAAAAAGATACATTAGATGACATATTTCACAATTTGTATCCCTTAATTTGGGTAATTTGCATTTTACCCCAAACTAGGGTTTCAAGCACCGAGATTGCTTCCACAGCTGCACCTTGGTGCCTTAGCTTGGGAAATCCCTCGAACTTTGCCAAAAAGATTTCTCATGATGTCTCAACATCAGAGGAACATCTCATCATGTGCAAATTGCAAGATAACCCTCTTAACTGGGTAAATTGCACATAGGTCCCTGTATATCAACACAATGCTACAATTTTAAATAAAAAGGAGCAAATACTGAAATATATGTTTCTGAGAAACTTAATTACATGCTCAGAGTTAATCACAAAGATTTAATTACATATTTAGGCAAAACACCTAGGGTTAACTCATAACCCAGGTCAGGGATGTTACAGACTTCCACTGAAGAAGCAATGTCTTTTAAAGATATTCCTATTGAAGAGCTCATTGGAAATCTACAAGCACATGAAGCCGCACTTGACAAGAGGGAGGAAGTAGAAAGACAAGAGGAGAAAGAACTCAAGAGAATGAAGGATGAAATCAAAGCTCAAATCAAGGCTATTGTTGATCAAGCTTCTCCATCCTCTCAAGTTGAAGAAGATGCCATGTACTCCAAGCGTAAACTCTATAAAGGCAAGTCCTCCTCCATCCGGTGCTTCACATGTGGAAAGAAGGGTCACTACAAGGAAGATTGCCCACAAGGCAAAAGGACCCATATTCACAAGAAGGAGAAATGACACTCAAGATCAAGTGGCTCCTCCGACTCAAGCTCAAGTGAAGATTCAAGTGAAGGATCAAGCTCAAGCTCTAGTGATGAAGGAGAATGCCATTTTTCTCTTATAGAATCAACAAGTAAAGACTCAAGTGAGGTAAATCTAAACTCTTTAGATAAAGAATATTTGATTGATATTATTCATGATACTTGTGCCTCTCTTAAGTCTTCTAAAAGGAAAATGAAAAAGCTTGCTAGAATTGTTGATAATTTGCATGTAGAACTAGATTATCTTGAACATGCTAATTCTTGCTTGCTTGATGATAAAAATGATTGTCTTAGTCAAGTAGATTCTCTTAAACTTGTAAATGCTAATTTGCTTGATAAGATTAGATTTCTAGAAGCTCAACCTCTTATGCCTAGTTCTAACAAAAAGCATACTTTAATTGTTGATTCTCTCATACAAGATATTGATGTTCTTAAATCTGAAAACAAGGACAAAGATTTTGTTTTGCAAGAATTAGAAACAGAAAATGCCTCCTTGCTTACTAAAATCAATGTGAATGAATATTGTTCTAGTTCTACTAGTAGAGAGAATGATGTTGCTGCTCTTCATATTGATAATGATTCTTATTTAACTAAATCTCTTTGCTTAGAAAATGATCTCCTGCATGCTAGAGATAATATCAATCATTTGTCTTCTACTATTACTTCTCTTATGCATGATAATGATAGTTTGAGATCTTCTTTGCAAAGATTCTTAGTTGGTAAGAAGAGCGTTGATGATATCCTACACCATACTATTAAACAAATAGGTAGACATGGTTTAGGATATGATAGTAGTCAAGGGAACAACAAAGGTAAAGGAACTCCAATATTCCATGGAGAATCCTCTAGTTCCAAGACTATGGGCACATGCAACTATTGCAATGAATTTGGTCATTATTCTACTTGTTGTCCTTTTAGGAAAGCACCCAAGAGCAATAAGATTTGGGTTTATAAACTAACCCCTCCGGACCCAACAATATGATTGGGGACCATTTCATCTTTCTTCTTGTAGGTACTTGCAAATGGATTGACTTGAGCTATTGAATTGCAAATTGACTTCTCAATCCACATGAAAGAAGAAAGGTGAGATGTGTAGAGGGTGACAACAAGTGGAAAAGCAATGGTAAGCACAAAGGTAATGGTGTTATTTCTTGTAACCATTTCTAACTTGTTTTTGTCAAGTTAGTGTGCACTATGCATATGGTTTTTGAGTCAAAAGTGGTATTTTGTGTTTCTCTTCACACTCTTTCTCAAAAATTGTTTCTAATGCTTCTGTAGTGCATTAATAACTTGCTTAGACATGTTTGGATATGGTTTGTATTTTTAGAATGCTTTTAAATATTTTTTTTATGAAATATATGTGCTTTTTGACAGCTGGTCTTTCGGTCAAGTTTTCCCTATTTGAAACTCGACTGATAGGCACCAATGGGTGTTGCCAACAACTGTCATCAGTCGAGTTGTCAATGCACAGAACTCGACCGATAACACTGTGCACAGAATACACAGTTGGCTTATTGAATGAGAATTTCCCTCTCACCTAGATTTTCTCAACCAATAGCCTTATTATTTGGCACTCTCATTTGGTATCTTTATATATGCATATTTCCATGTTCTAAATTGCCTATCTTGTCTACAACTCTATCTCTATAATTGCTCTATATTGGTATATCTATATCTTGAAATTATTTGCTTTGAGTTATTTTGCAGGTTTTGATGATGATCTCTTTGGATCTCTTGGTTGTGTCTAAAAATTGTTTCTGTTGTACTTTAACTTGCTACATCTATCTAGGTGTATATCTTGTTTTGATACAACTTTGAGGTTCTTAGGGGTAATCATCTTATGGTAAGGATGCATATCTAGTGAATTATATCCATTCATGCGTCTAAAATTGCATATCTCTTTGTTTGGATATATCTCTTCATCTAATCATAGCTTGCTTTATCTTGTGTATCTTTTGGTATCTCTTGCTATGATCTAGATCCTACTAGTAGTCCTAACTTGTGATAACATCTACTAGTAGTTCACATACATGTAGTTCTAACCTTGTTTATAATTGGCATCTTTGCTCATCTATATTCTATGTTTGTATCTCGTCTCATACATGCTCAAGCTTGTTCCTTGAATTACATATCTACTATCTTGAGTTGCTTGCATAACATTGTGATGCAGGGTACATAGATCTACATTATATGTAGAAATTGGAGTATTTTTTGGATTTTATGCAGATTTTGCTCCAGTTTCAGCTTTTGGTGCAAGGCTAGTGTTTTTCATGCAGAAACAACCTTCTAAGCAAGACTCGTTGCTTTGCAATAAGCTCTGATGGTTTTTGGTCAAATTCCATCATCTTGAGGGTCAAAATTGCAATTTATTATTTTTCTGCAGCACTTTATCTTGCTTTTTGGGTTGTTCAAGTATATGCTTTAACTTGCTTTTCTTTCTATGCTTGGACAAGGCCCTATCTGTGCTCTTCTACTCTCGTTATATATATATTTGTGTTATCTCCTTTCTCTTTAACAAGTGATGTTTCTTATTTCTTTATAACCCCACTTTTTGAAATGACAAAGGGGGAGAAAGGTATTTCTTCTTTTCAAAGAGGAAGAAGGCGTGTATTACATGAAGAGGAGAAGTATGTCCATGTAAAGGGGAGAAGGTAAATGGGAGAAGACATATATGTGTAGAACATATATGAGTAGAAAACATAGTAATCTATAAATGTTATGAAAGCTAACCATGCAGGAGAAATAACATCAATTGAGGGGGAGTATGAAAACTCCATGTGCATCAATTGAGGGGGAGCATATGAAATCCATTCTATTGAAACCCCTAGGTTTCTCCGAAGGTATGAGTTTACTTGAAATCTTTCAATACATTTATGGAATGGTTTGTCATCTTCAAAAAGGGGGAGAATGTTGACTCAAGGTCAATTAGGTCAATGTTGACTCACGTCTAAATTGACTAAACCCGTGTTTTGATGATGACTAACCATTCCACAGATTGGTGTCTAAGCTTCTACTTGAGTGATTTCAGATTAGGTATAGACACACTCCAAATGCCCTAACTTGCGCATATCAAATTGGAGAAAAGACAAGTCAAAGTCATACAAGTGCACATTTTTGTAATATGATGTAAATCTATTAGAATCATATTGTAAATAACTTGTAATGATTGTAAGACTTGTAACTAAGCTTAGAAAACATCAGGAGCACTTAGATCGAATGTTAGATCACTTTAGATGCAACTTTGAAAATTGGTTACACGAACTTTGTCGGTCGAGTTTCCCAGCCTGAAAACTCGACCGATCATCCTTGATCAATTTTCTACAGATTGCATCGGTCGAGTTGTGTTTACACAGAACTCGACCGATCAAGTAACTAACCATTTTGATTCCTAATGGTCGGTCAAGTTTTTTCAAGACAAACTCGACTGATCATTTGAGTATCGGCCTTGTCGTTTACTTGATCGGTCGAGTTACCCTTATAGAAACTCGCCCGATTGCACTGTATGGAAAAGTGCTGAAAAGTGCTTCTAGCCGTTGTGGAGTTACAACAAGTGAAAATATATCCGTTGCAAACCACAAAATGGCTAGTGCTTCTAGCCGTTGTGTTCCTAAAGGCTAAGAGGCATCCCCCGCTATAAATAGGACCCCTTGGGCTTCATTCCAAGGTTGAGCATTCATTGCAAAACTCTATGTGAGGTTCCTATTCTATAGCTGAGTGCTTCCTACAACCTCCTCTCTTTCTCTCTAAGCTCAATCACTTGCTACATCAATTAGAGTGAGTAGGAAATCTGTAAGAGAGCTAGTCCTACATGTATATCTTGTGAGGCTTTCACTTCCACCACCTCCTTTCTCTCATTTCAACCATGAAGATGAAGGTTCTCTCTCTTATCCAAGAGAGGTGAATAAGAACAAGGGAAGCCATCCCTTGGTGAAGATCAAGGATGAAGACATGGAGCTAGAGCAGGTAAGCCCTTGGTGAAGGTAGAAGACTCCTTGCTCAAGTGGGTAAGTCCTTGGTGGAAGCTTATCCGAGTGAAGGTGAAGTCAAAGGCGGAAGATCCAAGAAGAGTGGGTAATTCCTACAAGGCTGAAGACTTGTGCAAGAGTAGGTAAGTCCTTGGAAGAAGGCGGAAGACTCCTTGCAAAGTGGGTAAGTCCTTGGTAAGGTTGAAGACTCTTTGTATTGGATAGGTAAGTCCTTTGTTTGGTCATGTATTGTAAGTCTTATGAATGAATATAATAATGCAATGGTTAGGAAATCCTAGAGGTTGACCTCTCTAGGTAAGTGGACTGACATACTTCTAGTTTGAAGTGTGTAACCACTCTAAATAGCTTGTCTACTTGTGTTTGTTCAATCTCTCTCCCCTTGCTATGTATGTTATAGTTGCACACAAATTTCCTATTTAGCAACCTTATCTTGTGATATATCTTGAAGGTCTAATGAATTTTGTGTAAGTGCATTCAACTCTATTCACCCCCCCTCTAGAGCATATAATCACCCATCTAGGATCCAACAATTGGTATCAGACTGGGTCTTCTCCAAGCATACTTCAACAAGTAGGAGAAAATGAGTGACTACCAAGGAGGGAGATACTCGATCATCCTTCCAATCTTTGATGGGAGCAATTTCCTATATTGGAGAAGAAGGATTTAATTCTACATCCAAGGATCAAGTCTTGAGATGTGGTAAATGGTGAACAGCCCATACGAGATACCAAAGACAAAGATTGAATAATGAGGTGAAGGTGCCTTGAAGAAAGCAACCTTGAATGCTAGAGCCATTCACATCCTCTATGCCTCCATGACCCCCACCGAGTTCAACCAGATTTCTTCTTGTGAGATGGCCTATGAGGTATAGATAAAGCTATGCATCACCTATGAGGGGACGGATCAGGTGAAGGAAAGCAAAGTCTACATGCTCAAAGGGCTGCTTGAGAACTTCAAGATGGGAAAGGAGGAGAGGATAGCTAACATGTACTCAAAGCTCAACACCATTGTGAATGGTCTTGTTGTTCTAGGACATCCTATGTCTGGTGGAGAGATCAACTCAAAGATCCTTAGAACTCTCCCCAAGAGGTGGGAACCCAAGGTGACTTCCATTGAAGAAGCAAGGTCTCTTAAGGATATTCCTATTGAAGAGCTCATTGGAAATCTACGAGCACATGAAGCCACACTTGACAAGAGGGAGGAAGTAGAAAGACAAGACGAGAAAGAACTCAAGAGAATGAAGAAGGCTGAAATCAAAGCTCAAATCAAGGCTATTATTGGTCAAGCTTCTCCATCCTCTCAAGTTGAAGAAGATGCCATGTACTCCAAGGGTAAACTCTACAAAGGCAAGTCCTCCTCCATCCGGTGGTTCACATGTGGAAAGAAGGGTCACTACAAGGAAGATTGCCCACAAGGCAAAAAGACCCATCTTCACAAGAAGGAGAAATGGCACTCAAGCTCAAGTGGCTCCTCCGACTCAAGTTCAAGTGAAGATTCAAGTGAAGGATCAACCTCAAGCTCTAGTGATGAAGGAGAATCACATTTTTCTCTTATAGAATCAACAAGTAAAGACTCAAGTGAGGTAAATCTAAATTCTTTAGATAAAGAATTTTTTATTGTTATTATTCATGATACTTGTGCCTCTCTTAAGTCTTCTAAAAGGAAAAGAAAAAAGCTTTCTAGAATTGTTGATAATTTGCATGTAGAACTATATGATCTTGAACATGCTAATTCTTGCTTTCTTGATGATAAAAATGATTGTCTTAGTCAAGTAGATTCTCTTAAACTTGAAAATGCTAATTTGCTTGATAAGATTAGATTTCTAGAAGCTCAACCTCTTATGCATAGTTCTAACAAAGAGCATACTTTAATTGTTGATTCTCTCATGCATGATATTGATGTTCTTAAATCTGAAAACAAGGACAAAGATTTTGTTTTTCAAGAATTAGAAACAGAAAATGCCTCCTTGGTTGCTAAAATCAATGTGCATGAATCTTGTTCTAGTTCTACTAGTAGAGAGAATGATGTTGCTTCTCTTCATATTGATAGAGATTCTTATTTAACTAAATCTCTTTGCTTAGAAAATGATCTCCTACATGCTAGAGATAATATCAATCATTTGTCTTCTACTATTACTTCTCTTATGCATGATAATGATAGTTTAAGATCTTCTTTGCAAAGATTCTTAGTTGGTAAGAAGATCCTTAATGATATCCTACACCATACTACTAAAAAAATTGGTAGACATGGTTTAGGATATGATAGTAGTCAAGGGAACAACAAAGGTAAAGGACCTCCAATATTCCATTGAGAATCCTCTAGTTCCAAGACTATGGGCACATGCAACTATTGCAATGAATTTGGTCATTATTCTACTTGTTGTCCTTTTAGGAAAGCACCCAAGAGCAATAAGACTTAGGTTGCTAAAATAACCCCTCCGGACCCAACAATATGATTGGGGACCATTTCATCTTTCTTCTTGTTGGTACTTGCAAATGGATTGACTTGAGCTATTGAATTGCAAATTGACTTCTCAATCCACATGAAAGAAGAAAGGTGAGATGTATAGAGGGTGACAACAAGTGGGAAAAAAATGGTAAGCACAAAGGTAATGGTGTTATTGCTTGTAACCATTTATAACTTGTTTTTGTCAAGTTAGTGTGCACTATGCATATGGTTTTTGAGTCAAAAGTGGTATTTTGTGTTTCTCTTCACACTCTTGCTCAAAAACTGTTTCTAATGCTTCTATAGTGCATTACTAACTTGCTTAGACATGTTTGGATATGGTTTGTATTTTTAGAATGCCTTTAAATATGTTTTTATGAAATATATGTGCTTTTTGACAGTTGGTTTGTCGGTCGAGTTTGCCTGATTTGAAACTCAACCGATAGGCACCAATGGGTGTTTCCAGCAGCTGTCATCGGTCGAGTTGTCAATGCACAGAACTCGACCGATAACATTGTACACAGAATACACAGTTGGCTTATTGAATGAGAATTTCCCTCTCAACTAGATTTTCTCAACCAATAGCCTTATTCTTTGGCACTCTCATTTGGTATCTTTATATATGCATATTTCCATGTTCTAAATGGCCTATCTTGTCTACAACTCTATCTCTATAATTGCTCTATATTGGTATATCTCTATCTTGAAATTATTTGCTTTGAGCTGTTTTGCAGGTTTTGATGATGATCTCTTTGGATCTCTTGGTTGTGTCTAAAAATTGCTTCCGTTGTACTCTAACTTGCTACATCTATCTAGGTGTATATCTTGTTTTGATACAACTATGAGGTTCTTAGGGGTAATCATATTATGGTAAGGATGTATATCTAGTGAGTTATATCCTTTCATGCGACTAAAATTGCATATCTCTTTGTTTGGATATATCTCTTTATCTAATCATAGCTTGCTTTATCTTGTGTATCTTTTGGTATCTCTTGCTATGTTCTAGATCCTACTAGTAGTCCTAACTTGTGATAACATCTACTAGTAGTTCACATACATGTAGTTCTAACCTTATTTATAATTAGCATTTTTTCTCATCTATATGCTATGTTTGTATCTCGTCTCGTACATGCTCAAGCTTGTTCCTTGAATTTCATATCTACTATCTTGAGTTGCTTGCATAACATTGTGATGCAAGGTACATAGATCTACATTATATGTAGAAATTGGAGTATTTTTTGGATTTTATGCAAATTTTGCTCCAGTTTCAGCTTTTGGTGCAAGGCTAGTGTTTTTCATGCAGAAACAACCTTCTAAGAAAGACTCATTGCTTTGAAATGAGCTCTGATGGTTTTTGGTCAAATTCTGTCATCTTGAGGGTCAAAATTGCAATTTATTATTTTTCTGCAGCACTTTATCTTGCTTTTTGGGTTGTTCAAGTATATGCTTTAACTTGCTTTTCTTTCTATGCTTGGACAAGGCCCTATCTGTGGTCTTCTACTCTCGTTATATATATTTGTGTTATCTCCTTTCTCTTTAACAAGTGATGTTTCTTATTTCTTCATAACCCCACTTTTTAAAATGACAAAGGGGGAGAAAGGTATGTCTTCTTTTCAAAGAGGAAGAAGGCGTGTCTTACATGAAGAGGAGAAGTATGTCCATGTAAAGGGGAGAAGGTAAATGGGAGAAGACATATATGTATAGAACATATATGAGTAGAAGACATAGTACTCTATAAATGTTATGAAAGCTAACCATGCAGGAGAAATAACATCAATTGAGGGGGAGTATGAAAACTCCATGTGCATCAATTGAGGGGTAGCATATGAACTCCATTCTATTGAAACCCCTAGGTTTCTCCAAAGGTATGATTTTACTTGAAAGCTTTCAATACATTTATGGAATGGTTTGTCATCCTCAAAAAGGGGGAGAATGTTGACTCAAGGTCAATTAGGTCAATGATGACTCACGTCTAAATTGACTAAACTCGTGTTTTGATGATGACTAACCATTCCACATATTGGTGTCTAATGCTTCTTTTTGAGTGATTTCAGATTAGGTATAGACACACTCCAAATGCCCTAACTTGCGCATATCAAATTGGAGAAAAGACAAGTCAAAAGTCATACAAGTGCACATTTTTGTAATATGATGTAAATCTATTAGAATCATGTTGTAAATCACATGTAATCATTGTATGACTTGTAATTAAGCTTAGAAAACATCAGGAGCACTTAGATCGAATATTAGATCACTTTAGATGCAACTTTGAAAATTGGTTACAGGCACTTTGTCGGTCGAGTTTCCCAGCCTGAAAACTCGACCGATCATCCTTGATCAATTTTCTGCAGATTGCATCGGTCGAGTTGTGTTTACACACAACTCGACCGATCAAGTAACTGACCATTTTGATTCCTAATGGTCGGTCGAGTTTTGTCAGGACAAACTCGACCGATCATTTGAGTATCGGCCTTGTCATTTACTTGATCGGTCGAGTTACCCTTATAGAAACTCGACCGATTGCACTGTATGGAAAAGTGCAGAAAAGTGCTTCTAGCCGTTATGGAGTTACAACAAGTGAAAATATATCCGTTGCAAGCCACAAAATGGCTAGTTTTCATTCTCAAGTGTTCCTAAAGGCTAAGAGGCATCCCCAACTATAAATAGGACCCCTTGGGCTTCATTCCAAGGTTGAGCATTCATTGCAAAACTCTATGTGAGGTTCCTATTCTATAGCTAAGTGCTTCCTACATCCTCCTCTCTCTCTCTCTAAGATCAATCACTTTCTACATCCATTAGAGTGAGTAGGAAATCTATAAGAGAGCTAGTCCTACATGTATATCTTGTGAGGCTCTCACTTCCACCACCTCCTTTCACTCATTTCAACCATGAAGATGAAGGTTCTCTCTCTTATCCAAGAGAGGTGAAGAAGAACATGGGAAGGCGTCCCTTGGTGAAGATCAAGGCTGAAGACTTGGAGCTAGAGTGGGTAAGCCCTTGGTGAAGGTAGAAGACTCCTTGCTCAAGTGGGTAAGTCCTTGGTGGAAGCTTCTGCGAGTGAAGGTGAAGTCAAAGGCAGAAGATCCAAGAAGAGTGGGTAATTCCTACAAGGCTGAAGACTTGTGCAAGAATAGGTAAGTCCTTGGAAGAAGGCGGAAGACTCCTTGCAAAGTGGGTAAGTCCTTGGTAAGGTTGAAGACTCTTTGTATTGGATATGTTAGTCCTTTGTTTGGTCATGTATTGAAGTCTTATGAATGAATATAAGAATGCAATGGTTAGGAAATCCTAGAGGTTGAACTCTCTAGGTAAGTGGACTGACATACTTCTAGTTTGAAGTGTGGAACCACTCTAAATAGCTTGTCTACTTGTGTTTGTTCAATCTCTCTCCCCCTTGCTATGTATGTTATAGTTGCACACAAATTTCCTATTTAGCAACCTTATCTTGTGATATATCTTGAAGGTCTAATGAATTTTGTGTAAGTGCATTCAACTCTATTCACCCCCCCTCTAGAGCATATAATCACCCATCTAGGATCCAACATTCTTGACCTTAGACTGGGAAGCTCATCGTGTGTAAGTGATATGTCTTGCATTCCTATCACCTGAATGTCTTATATTATTCACATTATCTCCAGTGAAAAGGTTATGAATGTTGTTTCTCCATTAGTTCTTGATGTCATCATCTTTCACCACCACTCTATCATCTTCATTTCTTATCTAGTTTACTTGATTCAAGTCTCTTCATTTCCTTTCTCTTGCATTATACATTTTGTATACATGTTTTTCTCCTTCTATAGTGTTCAACTTCTTACATATCTCATCAAAGTATTTGAACATTTTCTCTTGAACTGCCTTCTTAGTATGTTTCTTTACTTATTTGTATCTATGAAAAGTTGCATCATCACTAGATTTGGGCAAGCTCTTGTAGGTACCCCTTTTGAGTTTAATAGCCTTCTTTACTTCCTCACTTTCCCACCAAGTCTCTTTCTATGGGGTCCCATAACCTTGGACTTTCCCAAAACCTCTTTGGCAATTTTTGTTATGCAGAAGATCATACCTTTTCACGTAAAGTTTTCACCATCACACTCCAACCTCGAGATCCCTCCTTGATGAGTTTGTCATAACATGTTGATTTCTTTTCTCCTTTAAGATTCCACCACTTGATCCTTCTAGATAGGATTTTGTTATGGTTACCTTTGTTGATATTCATGTTAACACCCAAAACCACAAGTGTATTTTGGGTGCGGAGTTCTTCTTAAGGGATCACTTTGCAATCCTTGAATGCTTTTTGATCCAGCCACCTTGTATAGAAATAATCAATTTGGCTACAATTATGCCCACTCTTGAAAACAAAAATACAAAAAAAAACAAGGGCCTATGAGAATAATGAATGAATCATAAATAATATAAGGAGCCCTTTTCATGCAATGTGTGTTTCCAAAATCATATCATAAGAAAATACAAAATCAAATACCATCTCTCCTTATTCATTTCTTTTTCCATATCAAAACCACCATGAACTCTCCCATATAAAACTTTTGTGATCCCCACATGGACATTTAAGCACTCCCAATAATGATCTTATCATGTATTACTATTCCTTACATTATTTCATCCATGTTATCTCAAAAATCCTTCTTATCCTCCTCACTAAGACCAAATTGAGGGGCATTATCACTAATAATAACAAAAATCTTTCCCCTAAGAAAAACCTTGATAGATATTATTCTAATACACATCCATGTAATCTTGATAAAAACATTCTTCAACATGTTATCAACAAGAATTCCAATTCCAATGTCAATACATGCATACCAGATTTTGTACCATGTTTTCCAATCTCCATGCATCGTTGCTTTGTCTACTTGGTATCCATTATCATCAAGACTTTGTTGTCATAGAGCCAACACTCCAAGATCCCACTCTAGTATATTTTTGTTGAACTTTCTTTTTTACATCTCCCCTTTAAAAATGTTTCCCTTGCACATTTTTCACTACATCTGGGAAATGATGTGGTGGCACTAGATTCTTTACATACACCTATTCAAGGTGTGGAATCCCTTGCTTTTATTTCAAAACAGCCTAGTAGTACTATTTTTAAATCTCTTGAATATTTGTCACCGTACCTAGGTGATGTTGTAGCCTATCTCTAGATAGGGTTGTTCAAACAAAATCTATATAAGTATCTATGTCATAGAAAGAGTGAAAATGTTTTGTGGCTGACTATCAACCTACCACCAACCCTCCTCCTTTACTCGAGGGGGGGCTACATTATCATAGAATGCATGAAACATAGGATGAGATTATGACCTCCAAACATAACATGCTAAATGATGTTATAGTTGTATTATATACCTCTTTGTCTGAATAAAATAATATATATCTATCGACTATTCAATCAAATGATTGAAGTCATATAAACATGCATACTCCATGTTTACCCTTAGTGCGGCCAATTTACCACACAAGAAACTACAACCATGAGTAGTACCCATTAGGTCATTTACACCACATAACAACAATAAGACACCCATTGAGTGAATGATCGATAGATATATAATATTTTGAATAAGACACCAATTTATCACTATTGTTATATCACTATTGGGTCATTTACTCCTCTGAAAGTACCACAATCTGTTGGGATCTGAAGTCATTCAGGTAGATAATTGTGTACTCTACTAAGAGTAATGATTTCTAATCTATATATTTGTGTCTGCTTTTGAAGATGTTACAAAGTCACAATAGGTTGACCGCTATTTGTGTTTTCTTCTTGCCTTCATATGATACATGTTTTAAATTAGACCACACAAATAATATGGTTAGTGTGGATTGTTGTCCTTGAACCGCTCATATTGGTATCAAAGACATCCATGTACACTCTAATCATGAAGGAAAGAACACATTGGCATATAGAAACATGTTAGTGTTGAAAAATATGGGCACAGAGTATGCAACAGAAACAAAAAAATTATCTATCCATATTCCCTAGAATAGCAAGTTTGTGTCAAGTATTATGTAGTGGGAAGGATGGTTTTAACTATTGGGTTTTGTGGAGGCGACAGGCACAATGGAAGCAATAAATTTTCTCCACATACCCTACTTAATGATCTCATCGACAATAGCATATTCGGAAAGAGGGCACATGGATATACCTTGTCCCAGAGTAAGTATGGAGACGTCCCTTCACCTGGTGATGTGCGCCGCTCTTAGCATCCACAGATGGTCGTCGTCCATCCTTCAAACATAGGAAACTCAGTGTACGTGTCTCTATTTCCTCCATGCAGATGGATTGGAACTCCACGTCACACTTCCTTAACCTGGCGGGAAGGAGCAACATTTTTCTTGATGATGTGCTAGCGTCAGTTTCTGTCCTTCTCTCTCGCTTGGGGATGATGATGGGTGGGGTTCACGTATAAGAGCATAACCTCAGCTTGAGCACATTAGTGTTAGCCTCTCAAAGGTAGACCGTCATGCCCCTATTAATAGTAGAGAAAGGAAACATGGTTTCCTAAAACCCTTGGGAAAACAAAAGGGTTGTGAATGCTTTTGAAACGAGCCGATTGTGGACAATTAAAAGATCATTCTAGAAACAATTTATTAATCCAAGTAATCATATTAATTGATTAACTAATTTCCATTATCCATATGTAGTTAGTCACTCTGGATCATCCATCCAACTTAATACTGGAATCTAATTAGTTATAGTAGATTACCTAAATGTTTTAGTAATCATTTTGATTTGTAATATTTTCAATCAGTCCACAATTATACTCCTATTTTAATCATATCCTATGTGTGTGACCGGGTAGGCTCCACATTACATTGGCATTGATATTCATAATCATATTATGATTTCACAAGCAATGCTTGGTATCTAGCAAGACTTCATTGCTACCCAAGTAATTTGAGAAGTTGGAGACCAATTTAACCTATCTTATATGAATGGTGTTACATTGAATATATAGTTACTTTGTCTTTGATATAAAGATTGAACTCAAGGCATAGAATCGTCATCCTGTTCAACATTCAATCCATGTTCTTTGAACTAGAGCAAACTGTCTGATATATTGTAAGCTCAATATCACATATTGACTCATATCAGCATGGCCATGCATTTCTCAGTCTTGTTTATCAAGTGGCTAGGATATCAAACTCGTGTAGGAGGGTCAAATCCCATCTACATCACTCACAGTCATCCCCATGTGTCACAGTGCACCCGAGCACCACCTTTATGTCAACCCTTATTCAGGATCATAGTGGATGATGTCAAAGCACACCGAACGACATGTGATGAGTGTAGTGACTACAGGTCTAAGAACCAAAATCACCACCAATCGCTCTGAGAGATGACCCTGACTACCATTAATGGTTGAATGTGTCACTCTCAAGGTGGGTCTGTCTGATACACTATTTATAACAAGTATCTATGTGCTTGGTTTGATATCATATATCATAACTAATGAGATTTTGTCATCAACAAACACACGTTCTAGTCTTAAGTGTTATTGTTGTCTATTAACCTTCCACAATAACATCCTCCTAGGGGCATAACAAGAATGCATATACTCTTGACATATGTATGATCTCATCGTTTAGGTCCTCAACCCGAAGACATACATAATTGAGTAATATCATTCTTTAAACATTTATTATGTTATATCATTATCTCATAACTGAATAATAGAATAAATTGGAAGATTGCCTTTATTATAAATCAAATCATTTACAAGATATGCCATTACAGTCATCATATGATTGGCTCTTTGGGCATACATTATTAATGAGTTCATACCTACTCTTAGAGTGAGTCCATCAACTATTTCTTGTTACAGTAGTGCAACTCTCCTAGTTGCATTGGGAGGACATCTGCAATAGGTCTTGGTTTCCACCATAGAAAGTAGATTGACCTTGTTCTTCTAGCAAAAAACAACAGCCTCCACGCCTCTATGGAAGTCCACACTAACCGCCTAGAAGTCCAATCATTCTAGTAGAACATATAGGAAGGATTTGTTCCTCCCGTTGGTAATATTCACCAACTTGCTCTCCCACATTTTTTCTCCCTTGTTATCCCTCCCTTTATTGGGTAGGAGTTGCTCGAGCTCTCTATTGGCCTTGTTCTTCTAGCAAAAAACAACAGCCTCCATGCCTCTATGGAAGTCCACACTAACCGCCTAGAAGTCCAATCATTCTAGTAGAACATATAGGAAGGATTTGTTCCTCCCGTTGGTAATATTCACCAACTTGCTCTCCCACATTTTTTCTCCCTTGTTATCCCTCCCTTTATTGGGTAGGAGTTGCTTGAGCTCTCTATTGGTTACTACAACTACAGAGGACAACAATTGTTAGAGGCGATTCAGTTGTTGTGTCTGGGAATCCCCCAGGGTCAAGGTTCCCAATCTGTATGGGAGTGGAAGGGACCAGAATCTCACAATTTTTTTGCAAACTATGACAGGAAAAACGGTTGATTCACAAGTGAACCGATTGGTTGGCATGTAAGTCGATTGGTTCACCCAGTGAACCAGTCATTTCACTATGTTTCCCAATCACAATTGAATTGGAAATTAATATCATATTTAATACACAACAATGTCAGCACAAATCCTTGAATCAATCGAATTGATCCACCAACCGCTCAGTTCACAACCTAAGTCGATTGGTTCATAGACCTGAGCTGATCAGTTCACTTTCTAAATCGGTCGGTTCACTATCTAGAATTGCCATTCTTGGTTCTATTGACCTAATACACTAAAATGATTGGTTCAACATTTTGATTCGTCAGTTCAGTTGTCCATTCAATCAATTTTCAACCAATGTTGTTTACATTGAATAGATAAACACTTTAGCAATCAATTTAATTATGATTCATGATTAAACTCCTCTCCTAAGTGTATCCTATGTGTGTGGCCCCATAGGTTCCATGTTATGTTTCCAATGAATGCCCAATACTAATTTCTGATATCACAAGCAAAGAGCGGTGCCTAGTCACACATCATTGCTACCCAAATAATCAAGAAAGATGGAGAACAACTTCAACCTATGATCTATGTCAGGTGTTATAGTTATTGTCTAATTCCTTTGTCTCTGACATCTAGAATGAACTCGACGCATGGAATCTTCATCATCTTAATGTTCAATCCATGTTCCTTGATCCAGAGCAGACTGTCTGAGATATATGTGACCTCAATATCATATATTGATTCTCATGTGCATGCGCATGCTTTTCTCAGTCTCTCTTATCAAGTGACCAAGATACAAAACTCATGTAGGAGGGACAAATACCATCTACATCACTCATAGCCATCCCCATGTGTCATATTGCACCCAATCATCACCTTTATGGAAACTCTTATTCAAGATCACAATGGATGATGTCAAAGCACACCGAACTACATGTGATGAGTGTAGTGACTTTAGATCTAAGAACCAAAATCACCACCTTCACTAGGAGAGAATATTATGACCACCAATTATGGTTTCCATGTTTTGCTCTCAAGGTGGGTCTGTCTGATACATTGTTCCCTAACAAGTATCTATGTGCTTGGTTTGATATCACATATATCATGATTGATGAGATTTTGTCATCAACCAACGCACACTCTAGTCTTTAATGTTATTGTTGTCTATATGCCTTCCGTAGAAACATCTGGCTAGGTACATAATAAGAATGTAGATACTCTTAACATCATTATGATCTCATTATTCGAGTCATGTACTTGAAGACATACATCATTGATTAATTGTCATTCCTTAGACATTCATTATGTTTCCTCATTATGTCATAATTGTGTGAAATGAAATGAATTTGAATGTTTCCTTTATTATTAATCAAATCATTAATTTAATATGTCATTGCAATCATCATATTATTGGCTCTCTAGGCATACACACCAATAGAGTCCAACTTGCACTTAGAACCAATCACCTGTGAATCTTATTCTAAGTGATCTAAACATGTCCATCATGTTTCTACTATGCAAGTGTCAATCCAGCGGGTTAGCAACATATTTCCATAGTCAGTATATTTCACATTTTGCATCTCTTCAATGTATGATATCTCGTATGAGATAGAATTGTTGTAATATGCTATCTGATATGCCTTGCCTAACCAGTAGCTCCATTGTTTGGCATAGTATTTCTACTATCATCAATGGTTGGAACATCTCATCAGTTCACCCATATGAACTTCTAGATCCATATAGTATCCACTCTTGTGTTCTCAACACAAGGATACTTGGCTTCTATTATAGAATTTTAAAATAATGGTCTGTTAGTTCATTACTCTTTCCAACATATAACTCCTCTCTAAGATTAAACACATAGTTTTATATTGTGATGACTTTTTGTCATTTCGGAAGCCTGCATCAATGTAACCCTTACATCCAACTCTTCCTTTTTATCATAGTGCAACAACTATTCCTTTAGTTCTTCTCAATTACTAATGAATGTTGTTTATGGGATTCCAATGACCTCCATTGGTTATACTAATACTTTCTTGTCATGTCAAATACATAGAAGATTATGGGATGAGTACATTGTATTGCAGATAGGTCCAAATGCGAATTCATATGGCATCACTTCCATTCTTAACAAGAATTCAAACATTTGATTCTTGAGAAACTGATCCCATCTTCATGGATAGATTCTCTCTTACTGAATTTTGCATGTTGAACTCTTTCACCATTGTGTCAATATATGTGCTCATATTTAGGTTAAGAAACTTTCTAGAATTATCTCTATAGATCTTCCTATTGCATAGTACATTTCACCTAATCCTTCACGTTGAAGGTTATTTCCATGCTAGGTTTCAATACTTAGTATTAAAATTTCATTCCTTGTCAAATATGTGGAATATTTATATATATGATCCCACTAAATATTTTATAATCACAGATTTCATCTTTTATCTTGGCTCAAGTCAAACACTTTGACTATCTTGTCAAACCAAAGAGCCCAGTCCTGAGATGGTTGTGTCAATCTCTAGATTGAACATTGTAGCTTATAGACTTTATTTGTATTAATGGAATCATCTTTAGGTTGTGTCACATACACATCCTCTTAATTATTCCTATCAAGAAATGTGGTTTTAATCTTCTTATGACAAATCTTACAGTCTATTCAAACTACAATAGCAAGCATGACAATTAGTGAAAAGGGAATTCATCATGTTCAACATTTTGAATTGGTTTGAAAAAAACTTTGTAACCAATTTGTCTTCTTATGTCATCCATGTTGGTCTTCCTTTATGAAAAACCAACTGCACCTTATGGGTTTTACCCCTCCAGGTGGTACAAGCAAGGTCATACCTTGTTGGTGTTCATGGATTCCATTCTAGAAACACCAGACTCAAGCCATTGCTCAGGCTCTGGTCCCTCACTAGTTCTTAGTGGAATGTTAGTCCATCATCTTATGACTAACTCACAACTTATCTGAGTTATAGGATTCACAATCTTTTAATCTCAAACATGTTTTAGCAAAAATATGAGTTTTGTGTTTTACATAAAGAACTTGGGATTCCACAACCACTTGTGACTCTCTTTGTTCTCGTTGTCCCTCCTATGGTTCAGATGTTTTATTTTTTGAATTCAAACTTTTTGAGTTCTACTTTACTCGCACTGATTCCATTGGAACTCTTCCTTCCAGCAACAAACATTTTGTTATTGGTTTGAGATAAGTAGTGTTCAACAAATCATGATTTGTGGATAAACCTTTTCTAAGAAACTACTTTCCTGATATAGGTTTCAATCCTCAAGACATATTGGGACATTCCCATATCATATCTCATATGATGTCTTTAAAACCATTTTGTAAGATACATTGTTTTAATGTAAAGCATATTCCTTTTAAGGAAACTATAAGATTAGTTTAAATGATAATTATATCATGACTCATCATGATGTGATTCCTTCTTTCTGACACATCACCTTATTCAGGTGGACTTATATGTGATACACTATCACATTCATTATAGAAGGGTCTCAAACTATTCTTGTAATGTATTTCAAATTTTGACCATATCAAAGTATCTTAATACCTTTCAGGAAGTTGTGTACTTCATATCACCATATTATCAGTATATATAATGAAGCGTGAACAACTATTTGTAGCATTTATTCTAAAGGTCTTTGCACATCATTATGTACATGTCCTAATGGAATGTTTATTCTCCCACTACACCAAGTGAGAGGGGTTTTGTCATGTTTCTCATATATAATACTTTATATCTCTTATTGATTCAATAATCAAAAGAGTCTAGATAAACGTCAATATGGATTCTAGAAATACATTTCTTGTATGTGTTCTCTAGATGGCAACACTATCGATTATTGATTGTTTAAGTTATCAATTATAATCCTTTGGTATTTATGTTATGAGAATTCATCTTTTGATCCAATCACATAAAGATCATAAAACATTTGGGGCATTTCTATACAATATCACATCTTTGAAATAGAAGCATTAACATTTTTTTATTTATAATCATCATTGTCCATACAAAATGCATAAAGTAAAATGTATTTATTTATTGGCATAATGAAATAGAAGTTCAACTAACTCTATTACATGCCCAATGGGCTAAGGCAAATTATAAATGCAGATTGAAGTTGTAGCAACTCTTTCTCATCACAATCCATCAGTGTCCTTTCATAAAGGCTTTACTTCTTATCAGATCCCACACTTCAATATTTGTCAGATCTATATCTGATATCTTATACCAAGATGAAGAAGTATTCAAAACTATCTTATAACATTTATAACTAAAGTAGAGGTCTCTACCTATTCCTTCTTCTTCTTTAGTTCCTTCAGGAACAGAGGGCCATTCCTCTTCTAGTGTCCAACATGGTGATAGTGGTGACAATGCCTCCCTTCTCTACTCCTTTACATGAGATCTGAAGACTTGGGCTTTTGGCTAGTTT
This sequence comes from Alisma plantago-aquatica, assembly GCA_963693085.1. NCBI lineage: Eukaryota > Viridiplantae > Streptophyta > Magnoliopsida > Alismatales > Alismataceae > Alisma > Alisma plantago-aquatica. Next base: position 1,299,970,537 of record OY856410.1, read on the forward strand.
TAGAACTCTTCCTAGCTTTGCCTTTCCCTTAGACTTTCCCTTTGTCTTGTTGATCATCATAAAAAAATTGCATTTGTCTTTCTTCATTTGTGCCTCAGTTGTCCTCAACATGACTAGTAACTTTGTCAACAGTTTCTTAAAGTCATTCATGTTGTAGTTCATTACAAACTGATTATATGACTCTAAATAGACTGCAGAATCACATCAATGGTTAACTCTTGACCCAAGGGGAATCCTAGTCTAGACATGTTCTTCACATCCCCAATGAGCTTGTATACATGAAGACCTACTAGATCTCCTTGTGCCACATTACATTTGAACAGTGCCTGGGAGACATTGTATCTCTCCTATCTTGTCTGATCTTAGAACATGTTCTTAAGATGTGTGACCATATTTATAACAACCATGTTCTCATGTTGTCTTTGCAATTGATAATTCATAGAACGCAACATTAAACACTTGACTTCAATGGCATCTTCAATATGCTTCCTGTAAGCATCCCTGTCAGCCATAGGTGTAGTTCGAAAATGTTCAACTAGCTCTGGTGTTTCTAGGACATAGAGCTGGTGCTCTTGCATGAGAACAATTCTCAATGTCCTGAACCAATCTTGGAAGTTATTCCTACTTAATATGTCCTTCTTAAGGATTGTTCACAGATAAAAGGTGTTGTTGTGTGTTGCCATTTGATTCTACAAAAGATTTTGCAATTTTGTTAAAAACTCATTTTTGATTTGATTTCATATAAAGTTTGTCGATGCTTATTACGTCTTTAATTAACTATTTCTCCTACTATTTTATTCAAATTGGCAATTCTCACATATCGATTTAGAAGATTGCAATGTACAACCTTCTAGTACGCCAAGATCCAAAATAATTCAACTATTACCCAGCCAATGCCAGCATCCATAGTCAATTATTAAGGTAGGTAATTTTTTTTCCGTCAATCGCATCATATGCAATTCTTGGATAGTTAATATGCATAAAACTTTGCCATAGTCATTTGCATGCCTCTTGTAACATCCCAAATTTTCAATATTAATTTAAGTTTTAAAATGTGGTTTTCTTAAATAAATGATAATCGAGGGGCTTAATAGTAAAAGACCATGAAGAGGAATTTTCTTAAAGAATAATGAAGTTAGAAAACAATATTATGAATAATCCACCTTTTTCTCCATTATAAATATGATTTATGCACTCAAGAAAATAGATGTTGGTTCCTCACCCTTTTCTTTTTCCTAACCTTAAATAATGTTTAGGGGAAGTGGAAGAGGGAAATAAAAGATGCAAAATTCAAAATTATAATTTGTATAACTTAAGCAAGAAGTAACCTTCTTTCCTTTCATAGTTATTATAGAAAGGAAATTCTTTTTCTCTCTCCTCAATCAAAGTTGCTCAAAAGGCATACAAATATTCAAGACATGACCTTTTAAGAGAATAATCAATCACTATCTTGAATTTACTCAAAATTATCTAATCTATTAATGTATTAAGTTAAAGTTAAATGACTATTAAAGAAACTATGGTCAAGTCTTGTCGAAAACCTAAATCTAATTAAATATAAATAATCTAGACTACCTAATTAGTCTATGATCCAAATTTGGGCCCATTTTGACCACATTTGACCCTCCATATCAATTAAGGAAGTTTAGAGTATAGTTGGATTAGGAATTAATCAAAATTCATTGAATGCATCGATTTCCCTAAGGTTTTGTTTATTTGCACTGTCAAACGCTTCTTTTTTTCGATTTTCCTTTTGGGTGTGATCAGACGGTCATCGTTTTAAGTGCTCATGATCTGACTAGTTTTGACCCCTCTCCTACCTCAAGTAGGAGACTGAGAATAGGAAAGCAGGTCCCATTTTCTTCGTTGACCATGATTTCCCTCCACAGTCTGTCTCCTTCCAAACTCTCGCCACTGATTAAATCACCTTATCTGAGCGAATCTATCAATCCTAATATTTTAGGGATTTCGTGCCTTATAAACAAAATGCCCATTAGGGCTCCCGCTGCCTCTCGACCACCACATCATATTCGCTACCTCAGCGCACCCCAGACCCTCCTAACCATCCCATAAGCTTTGTCACCCCTCACCTTCAACTCCTCCTCCTTCAATTTCTCCATTCGAGCCTTGGAAAGCCCTGACCTACTCAACCTACAGTACAGACAATGAAGACCTCACCCTGGATCACAACGCCACCTCAGGCAAATTGTCGTGTAGGTGAGCATATCTAGACCTCAGGTTTCCTTCTTTTGTTTCTCATTTACCCTGGGGGCACCCCATTTAATGTAACATGTAGCCCTCATTTTGGGTCTTCATCGGCGCTAGTTGCCATGGCATTTATGTGCTTCTGTGACCATGAAAATTGATCCGTTGAATTCTCCTTGTGCCTCCATGGTCATTTTTTGATCATCTCCTGAAGGTTTTGAAGTGTTTTTCTTGAATTTGGATCTCTGACTTATTCTCCTATTTCCACCGTGTTCCTCGATCTCCAAGTCACGCCATGGCTGGTGTTTTGGCTCATTGCCTATGCCAGGGTGTGGCAAACTCACTGACGGTCTCAGCACTTCGAGCAGGACCCAAGCCCTCTACGTTCCTCCCTGTTGATCGGAGTTGCAACTCTTGAGAAAATACTCGAGCCATGGCTCACGGGAGGAACAAACTAGGGCTTGAAATGACCATGATGTCCTCCTTATTTCAATCATACGATTTATGTTGCAGGAGCAACTTTGATATTTCCATTTTTTATTTTGTTTCTTACGCACGATTTATATTTGCATCTAAATGACAAGTTTGTCCCCGCCTATTTGATTAGATGTAATGTGCGCCTAAGTTACTTTGGTACTTCCACATTTTATTTACATCAGATTAATTATGGATTTAAAAGATGTCACACTATGGTTTTCTTGATTCTGATTGCTCGATTTTATAATATTCATAGTAAATCATAGGGTGGTCAGAAAAATGCAAATAAATAATAGTCATTGTAAAGAGGTTTTTGAGTGGAATCTGATTTTTAGGTTTTTAGGTCATGTTTTGTTGCCCTATTCTGAAATTTTATTAGAAACTATAAAAGGGCCCATGAAACCCTAATATTGAATCATATATGTTTTATGCAAACTAAATCAATCAAGTTTCCTCGACTAATTATCACTATTAGTAAGCCTAACCCTAATTCACCCTAGTTCAACCTAGGATTAATATAAGGTTTTGATTATGATGCTTAATAATTATGAACAGGTGTTTAGAGCTTAATCAAGATAAGAAGAGACCTAGGTTTGATCAAGCTCAGAGATTGACTATCTTAGGATCAACTTTGCTCCCAGGTAAATGGGTCATGCTGATGAGCACAAGTACTATTGGTTGTTTGCATGTTAAGTATAAAGTAGGCTTTATCATTTCAAGTTTAATGTTTTAATCATATTCACTATATCACTACTTGATGATTAATATATGCTATGTCCTATGTCTATAATGTTCACTATAATTATGGTTTAAGATTAATGACTCATGAAAAATCATGTTAATGATCAATAGAGAGAAATCCCATCATGTTTAAAATATCATGTTAATGGGGAGAAATCCCTTCATGTTAAGTTGAAGAATCATGATTATGTTAATATTAATGTCAAGTTAATGATCAAGTTTAATGGAATTGAAATAATCTTTATATGCTCATGAATCATGGACCTTAAAGGGTCGTCAAGGGATTTCCTAGAAATCGTGTGCTCCCAAGGGGGTGTCATAGAGGGATGCATACATTTACTTTTCAATTATTCATGTTAATAATGATTCAAGAATGCTTATAGTTAATTCATGTCAACTTTTTCTTACATGTCAAGTATACTTTACTTTGCTCATATTATAAAGTGCCAGTACCATTTATGATGTGTTGATTTTTCCCCTTTGCATGGCTGGGGACGTGATGTCCACATGAATTGGAGCAAGTAAGGACTCCAGAGAAGCAAGCAAGGACTAGAAGACCTTCAAGAGCTAACTAGTGGGGTGCCATCCATACGTGTGATCCAATGTTATAAAGATGTTTACTTTTATGTTTAGATTTCCATGCTTAGGAATGTTTAGACGTGTTATATAACTCAACCATTGTTTTCCTATGTAAAGAACAATGTATGAATCTCAATGGTGATTTATGTATTTATTTGCTATGATTTCATAAATGTGACATTCATCCCTTGTCCAAGATAAAAGCTTCCACTCGATTATGATATATGTCTAAAGGAGGGATGTTACGTTAATGGTATCATAGCAAATAAATGGATGGCCACCAGAAAGAAATTTGATTCATATGTTCTAACCCTAGGTTTATGTGACCCTTTTTTAGATGGCCCCTAAGGGAGAAGACAAGGGAAAAGATAAGGATGATGGTGCTAGCTCTTCTAGTGGGGAAAGTGGATCAAGAGCGAACAATAAACCAACCATAGAAGATCTTGTCCAAGCACTCACCAATGCCCTAGCACAAGGACAACATCAACCTAGGCATCATGAGCTAACTCTAGTGGAATTCCTAATTATAAGGCTCGAATCTTTATCAGGTTAAGGAGAAATTGATGTAGTCACCAAAGTTGAGGACTGGATTAGAGGCTTGGAGCATTACTTCTGAGACATGGATTTCCCATAATGCTCCAGGGTTCATTTTGCAACCCCCATGCTCAAGGGAGCAGCCTGCACATGATGGGAAAACTTACTCATCTCAAGGGCAGTTGATGCACCTCCTCTCACATGGGAAGGATTCGTTGAAGCCTTCCAGGAGCATTATGTATCTGAAGCCATGATAGAGAAGAAGGAGCTAGAGTTTGCCAACCTGGCTCAAGTGGGTGACATGAATGTAACCCAATACGCCATGAAGTTCAGGGTCCTCTAAAAGTATGGCTATGATTATGATGAACGCCGAAGGACAAAGAAATTTATCCGAGGACTCAAGCCTGACTAGAGTTTTGCCTTGACAGGAAGAGGCCACAAGACCCTCCAGGTTGCCCTAGATTTTTCCCTAGATCATGAAGATCACCCTAGACGATCCTACAAGAAGGAAGTTCCCCAGAGGAACAACCAATATCAACCACCCAACAACCCTAAGAGAAAGGTACATGATCCTGCAATAGAAGTTGAGAAGCCCCAATGCCCAACATGCAAGAAGCACCATACATGCCCATGTATGTATGGTATGGGAGCAAGCTACTATTGTGGATAAACCGGACACCTCAAGTCAAATTGCCCAAAGTTGAAGTAGGATACACCTCAGGGATAGAATAGGAATGAGAATCCACCTCCTAAAAGACAAGCTAGAGTCTTTTCTATGGTATATGAGAGTGAGGATGAAAAGAATGTGTAGGGTTTAGTGTAGTACTTTTCTTTTACTTTCAAGGATATTATCACATGTAAATGTTTAGAACCATGGATTCACATGACAATGATAATATGTTGGAGTTTTTGTGCTAAAGATATGGAAAGTTCTAAGGTGGGTAGCTTAATGAAATTTCGAGGATGAAATTTCTTTAAGGTGGGTAGAATTGTAACATCCCAAATTTTCAATATTAATTTAAGTCTTAAAATGTGGTTTTCTTAAAGAATTATAATCGAGGGGCTTTATAGCAAAAGACAATGAAGAGGATTTTTCTTAAAGAATAATGAAGTTACAAAACAATATTAGGATTAATCCACCTTTTTCTCCGTTATAAATATGATTTATTCACTTAAGAAAATAGATGTTGGCCCTTCACCCTTTTCTTTTTCCTAACCTTAAATAATGTTTAGGGGAAGTGGAAGAGGGAAATAAAAGATCCAAAATTCAAAATTATACTTTGTATAACTTAAGAAAGAAGTAACCTTCTTTCCTTTCATAGTTTTAATAGGAAGGAAATTCTTTTTCTCTCTCCTCAATCAAAGTTTCTTAAAAGGCATACAAATATTCAATACATGACCTTTTAAGAGAATAATCAATGACTATCTCCAATTTGCTCAATATACTAACAAAAAAAGTAATTTTCTAAACAATATAATATGTTAATGCATTAAGTTAAAGTTAAATGACTATTAAAGCAACTATGGTCAAGACCTATGAAAAACGTAAATCTAATTAAATAGAAATAATCTATACTACTTAATTAGTCTATGGTCCAAATTTGGGCTTATTTTGACCACATTTGACCCTCCAAATCAATTAAGAAAGTTTAGAGTATAGTTGGATTAGGAATTAATAAAAATTGCATCGAATGCATCGATTTCCCTATGGTTCTGTTTATTTGCACTATCACGCGCTTTTTTTTTTCAATTTTCCTTTTGGGCGTGATCAGACGGTATTCATTCTAAGTGCTCACGATCCGACAGTTTTGGACCCCTCTCCTACCTCGAGTAGGAGACATGAGAATAGGAAAGCAGGTCCCATTTTCTTCGCAAGCCGTGATTTCCCTCCACCTTCTGTCTTCTTCCAAACTCTCTACACTAATGAAATCACCTTATCCAAATGAATCTATCAATCCTGATATTTTAGGGATTTTGTGCCTTATAAACAAAACAATCATTAGGGCTCCTGCTTCCTCTCAACCACCACATCATAGCCGCTACCTCAATGCACCCCAAACCCTCCTAACCGTCCCAGAAGCTCCGTCGCCCCTCACCTTCAACTCCTCCTCCTTCAATTTCTCTATTCGTGCCTTGGAAAGACCTAACCTACTCGACCTTCAGTACCGGTGACAAAGACCTCACCCTGGATCATGGCGCCACCTCAAGAAAATTGCCACGTAGGAGAGCATCTCTAAACCTTAGGTTTCCTTCTTTTGTTTCTTGTTTACCCTGGGGACACCAATTCAATGTAACATGTAGCCCTCGTTTTAAGTCTTCACCGGTGCTAGTCGCCATGGCGTTTTGGTGCTTCCGCGACCATGAAAACTGATATGTTGACTTCGCCTTACCTCCATGGTTGTTTTCCCATCATAGCCTAAAGGTTTCAAAGTGTTTTTATTGAATTTGGATCTCTGACTTATTCCCCTATTTCCACAGTGTTCCTCGAGCTCCAGGTCATGCCATGGCTAGTGTTTTGGCTCATTTCCTACGCCAGGGTGTGGCAAACTCGCTGACGGTCTCAGCACTTCGAGTAGGACCCAAGCCCTCTACGTTCCTGTGTAAATACTCAAGCCATGGCTCATAGGAGGAACATACCAGGTCTTGAAATGACCATGGTGCCCTCCTTGTTTCAATCATACGATTTATGTTGCAAGGGCAACTTCAATATTTCCATTTTTTATTTTGTTTCTTACGCACAATTTATATTTGGATCTCAATGACAAGTTTGCCCCTACCTGTTTGATTATATGTAATGTGCACCTAAGGTACTTTGGTACTTCCACATTTTATTTACACCGGATTAATCATGGATTTAAAAGACGTCACACTATAGTTTTCTTGATTTTGATTGGTCAATTTTATAATATTCATAGTAAATCATAGGGTGGTCAGAAAAATGCAAATAAATAGTTGTTGGAAAGGGTTTTTCGAGTGGAATCTGATTTTTAGGTTTTCAAGTCATGTTTTTTCACCCTATACTAAAATTTTATTAGAAACCCTAATAGGACCCATTAACCCTAATACTAAATCACGTGTTTTATGTGTACTAAATCAATCAAGGTTCCTCGACTAATTGTCACTATCAGTAAGCCTAGCCCTAATTCACCCTAGTTCAACCTAGGATTAATACAAGGTACTGATTATGATGCTCAATAATTATGAATAAGTGTTTAGAGCCAAATCAAGACAAGAGGAGACCTAGGTTTGATCAAGCTCAGAGATTGACTATCTTAGGATCAAATTTGCTCCAAGGTAAATGGGTCATGCTACTGAACATAAGTACTATTGGTTGTTTGTATGTCAATTATAAAGTAGGCTTTATCGTTACAAGTTTAACATTTTAATGTCTATAATGTTCACTATAATTATGATTTAAGATTAACGACTCATGAAAAATCAAGTTAATGATCAACAGAGAAAAATCCCATCATGTTTAAAATATCATGTTAATGGGGAGAAATCCCTTCATATTAAGTTCAAGAATCATGATTATGTTAATGTTAATGTTAATGTCATGTTAATGATCTAGTTAATTGGAATTGAAATAGTCTTTATATGCTCCCAAATAATGGACCTTAAGGGGTCATCAAGGGCTTTCCTAGCATCAACGGCTTTCCTAGAAATCATGTGCTCCCAAGGGGGCGTCATATAGGGATGCATACATTTAATTTTCATTTCTTCATGTTAATAATGATTCAAGAATGCTTATAGTTAATTCATGTCAACTTTTTCTTACATGTCAAGTATACTTTACTTTGCTCATATTATAAAGTGCCAGTACCATTTGCTGATGTATTGATTATTTCCCTTTGCATGGATGGGGACGTGATGTCCCTAGAAATTGGAGCAAGTAAGGACTCAAGAGAAGAAAGCAAGGACTAGAAGACCTTCAAGAGCTAACTGGTGGGGTGCCATCCATACTAGGCGATCCAATGTTATAAAGATGTTTACTTTTATGTTTAGATTTCCATGCTTAGGAATGTTTAGACATGTTATATAACTCAACCATTATTTTCCTATGTAAAGAACAATGTATGAATCTCAATGGTGATTTATGTATTTATTTTCTATGATTTCATAAATGTGACATTCATCCCTCCTTCAAGATAAAATCTTCCGCTCAGTTATGATATATGTCTAAAGGAGAGATGTTACGTTAATGGTATCAGAGCAAACAAATGGATGGCCACCAGAAAGCAATTTGATTCCTATGTTTTAACCCTAGGTTTATGTGACCCTTTTTCAAATGGCCCCTAAGAGAGCAGACAAGGGAAATGATAAGGATGATAGTGCTAGCTCTTCTAGTGGGGAAAGTGGATCAAGAGGGAACAATAAGACAACCATAGAAGATCTTATCCAAGCACTCACCAATGCACTAGCACAAGGACAACATTAGCCTAGGCATCATGAGCTAACTCTAGTGGACTTCCTAAAGATAAGGCCCGACTCTTTCTCAGGTGAAGGAGAAATTGATGTAGTCACCAAAGTTGAGAACTAGATTAGAGGCATGGAGCATTGCTTCCTAGATATGGACCACCACAACACTCAAGGGTTTGTTTTGCAACCCACATGCTCAAGGGAGCAGCCCGCACATGGTGGGAAAACTTACTCAACTCAAGGGCTGTTGATGCACCTCCACTCACATGGGAAGGATTCGTTGAAGCCTTCCAGGAACACTATGTGTCTAAAGCCATGATAGAGAAGAAGGATCTAGAGTTTGCTAACCTGGATCAAGTGGGTGACATGACTGTTACCCAATACGCCGTGAAGTTTAGGGTTCTCCAAAAGTATGGTTATGATTATGATGAACGTCGAAGGACAAAGAAATTCATCGGAGGACTCAAGCCCGACTTGAGTTTTGCCTTGTCAGGTTGAAGCCACATGACCCTCCAGGCTGCCCTAGATGCAACCCTAGAGCGTGAAGATCACCCTGGACGATCCTACAGGAAGGAAGTTCCCCAGAGGCACGACCAATATCAACCTCCCAACAACCCTAAGAGGAAGGTACCTGAGCCTGCAGTAGAAGTTCAGAAGCCCCAATGCCCAACATGAAAGAAGCACCATGCAGGCCCATGAAGGTATGGTACGGGAGCATGCTATTATTGTGGAGAAATCAGACACCTCATGTCAAATTGCCCAAAGCGGAAGTAGGATACACCTCAGGGACAAAATAGGAATTAGAATCCACCTCCTAAAATACAAGCTAGAGTCTTTGCTATGGTAGATGAGAGTGAGGATGAAAAGAATGAGTAGGGTTTAGTGTAGTACTTTTCTTTTACTTTTAAGGATATTGTTGCATGCAAATGTTTAGAACCATGGATTCGCATGACAATGATAATATGTTGGAGTTTTTGTGCTAAATATATGGAAAGTTCTAAGATGGGTACCTTAATGAAAGTTCGAGGATGAAATTTCTTGAAGGTGGGTAGAATTGTAACATCCCAAATTTTCAATATTAATTTAAGTATTAAAATATGGTTTTCTTAAATAAATGATAATCAAGGGACTTAATATAAAAAGACCATGAAGAGGAATTTTCTTAAAGAATAATGAAGTTAGAAAACAATATTAGGAGTAATCCACCTTTTTCTCCATTATAAATATGATTTATGCACTCAAGAAAATAGATGTTGTCCCCTCACCCTTTTCTTTTTCCTAACCTTAAATAATGTTTAGGGGATGTGGAAGAGGGAAATAAAAGATGCAAAATTTGAAATTATAATTTATATAACTTGAAGCAAGAAGTAACCTTTTTCCTTTTTTAGTTTTAATAGGAAGGAAATTCTTTCTCTATCCTCAATCAAAGTTGCTCAAAAGGCATACAAATATTCAAGACATGACCTTTTAAGAGAATAATCAATGACTATCTCGAATTTTCTCAATATACTAACAAAAGAAAGTATTTTTCTAAATTATCTAATCTATTAATGCATTAAGTTAAAGTTAAATGACTATTGAAGAAACTATGGTCAAGACTTGTGAAAAACCTAAATCTAATTGGTTAGAAATAATATATACTACTTAATTAGTCTATGGTCCAAATTTGAACCCATTTTGACCACATTTGAACCTCCAAATCAATTAAGGAAGTTTAGAGTATAGTTGGATTAGGAATTAATCAAAATTGTATTGAATGCATCCATTTCCCCAAGGTTCTGTTCATTTGCGATGTCAAGCACTTTTTTTTTTCAATTTTCCTTTTGGGCATGATCGGACGGTCACCGTTTTAAGTGCTTGCGATCCGACGGCTTTGGGCCCCTCTCATACCTTGAGTAGGAGACTGAGAATAGGAAAGCAGGTCCCATTTTCTTCATTGACTGTTATTTCCCTCCATAGTTTGTCTCCTTCCAAACTCTCTCCACCAATGAAATTGCCTTATCCAAATGAATCTATCAATCCCAATATTTGAGGAATTTTGTGCCTTATAAACAAAACGCCCATTAGGGCTCCCGTTGTCTCTTAATCACCACATCATAGTCGCTACCTTAGCACACTCTAGACCCTCTTAACCATCCCAGAAGCTCTGTCACCCTCACGTTCAACTCCTCCTCCTTCAATTTCTCCATTCATGCCTCAAAAAGCCCTGACCTACTCGACCTTCAGTACCGGCAATGAAGATCTCACCCCAGATCACGGACCCACCTCAGGCAAATTGCCACACAGGCGAGCATCTCTACACCTCAGGTTTCCTTCTTTTATTTCACATTTACTCTGGGAACACCCCATTCAATGTAACATGTAACCCTCATTTTGGGACTTCACCAACATTAGTCACCATGGTGTTTTGGTGCTTCCGCGACCACGAGAACCGATCTGTTGACTTCGCCTTGCCTGCATGGTCATTTTTTGATCGTTGCCTGAAGACTTCGAAGTGTTTTTCTTGAATTTGGATCTCTGACTTATTCCCCTATTTCCACAGTGTTCCTCGAGCTCCAGGTCATGCCACAGCTAGTGTTTTTGTTCATTGCCTATGCTAGGGCGTGGCAAACTCACTGACGGTCTCAACACTTCAAGCAGAACCCATGCCCTCTACGTTCCTCCCTACTGATCAGAGTAGTGACTCTTGAGCAAATACTTAATACATGGCTCAGGGGAGGAACAAACCAGGTCTTGAAATAATCATGGTGCCCTCTTTATTTCAATCATACGATTTATGTTGCAAGGGCAACTTTGGTATTTTCATTTTTTATTTTGTTTCTTACGCACAGTTTATATTTGGATCTAAATGACAAGTTTTTCTCCACCTGTTTGATTATATGTAATGCGCACCTAAGGTACTTTGGTACTTCCACATTTTATTTACATTGGATTAATAATGGATTTAAAAGATGTCACACTATAGTTTTCTTTATTCTTATTGGTCAAATTTATAATATTCATAGTAAATCAGAAGGTGGTCAGAAAAATGCAAATAAATAGTCATTGGAAAGGGTTTTTTGAGTGGAATCTGATTTTTAGGTTTTCAAGTCATGTTTTGTCACCCTATTCTAAAATTTTATTAGAAACCCTAATAGGACCCATGAAACCCTACTACTGAATCACATGTGTTTTATGCAAACTAAATCAATCAAGTTTCCTCGACTAATTATCACTATCAGTAAGCCTAACCCTAATTCACCCTAGTTCAACCTAGGATCAATACAAGGTATTGATTATGATGCTTAATAATTATGAACATGTGTTTAGAGCCTAATCAAGAGAAGAGGAGACCTAGGTTTGATCAAGCTCAGAGATTGACTATCTTAGGATCAACTTTGCTCTAAGGTAAATGGGTTATGTTGCTGAGCACAAGTACTATTGGTTGTTTGCATGTTAAGTATAAAGTAGGCGACCGGCGAGCAGTAGCTCAGGTGGTCGTAATACGGGGCCCCACACGAAGGGTCCCGGGTTCGAATCCCCCTGGTGGTGTTGTTTAGAATTGTTTCTCCCGTTACATAGTCAACCTCTGCGTGACTTAATGGGCTATGCTTCTTACGGGATGGGGCTGAGATCCCCAGGTTGGGCTCGGCAAAAGCCTTACGAGTCTCCTAGGTTACCAAAAAAAAGTATAAAGTAGGCTTTATTGTTTCAAGTTTAATGTTTTAATCATATTCACTATATCACTGCTTGACGATTGATATATGTTATGTCCTATGTCTATAATGTTCACTATAATTATGATTTAAGATTAATGACTCATGAAAAATCATGTTAATGATTGAGGGAGAAATCCTATTATGTTTAAAATATCATGTTAATGTGGAGAAATCCCTTCATGTTAAGTTCAAGAATCATGATTATGTTAATGTTAATGTCATGTTAATGATCAAGTTAATTGGAATTGATATAGTCTTTATATGCCCCCAAATAATGAACCTTAAGGGGTCGTCAAGGGCTTTCCTTGCATCAAGGGATTTCCTAGCAATCATGTACTCCTAAGGGGGGCTCATAGAGGGATGCATACATTTACTTTTCAATTCTTCATGTTAATAATGATTCAAGAATGCTTATAGTTAATTCATGTCAACTTTTTATTACATGTCAAGTATACTTTACTTAGCTCATATTATAAAGTGCCAATACTGTTTACTGATGTGTTGATTTTTCCCCTTTGCATGGTTGGGGACGCGATGTCCCCAGGAATTGGACCAAGTAAGGACTCAAGAGAAGCAAGCAATGACAAGACCTTCAAGAGCTAACTGGTGGGGTGCCATCCATACTAGGCGATCCAATGTTATAAAGATGTTTACTTTTATGTTCAGATTTCCATGCTTAGGAATGTTTAGACATGTTGTAGAACTCAACCATAGTTTTCCTATGTAATGGACAATGTATGAATATCAATGGCTATTTATGTATTTATTTGCTATGATTTCATAAATGTGACATTCATCCCTCCAAGATAAAAGCTTCCACTCAGTTATGATATATGTCTAAAGGAGGGATGTTACACCTCTGGTACTTAATCTCATTAAAGATACACTATTAAGCCTAATGCACCCCACTTGGCAGACCCACATTATTAACATCACACTTCCACAAGATATATAGTGCACCCCCTTGGGGTGTCTACACTTAGTTGATCAAGCTTTTCATGTGTGTTTCTTATGGAAAGCATCTAGGAATTAATATTTTATTGAGGGAGTTTGTATTAATAAATGCATATACTTTATCTAATCACTACATATATAGTGGGTATCATATGCATGATATATCCCACAATGTAAACATGTAATATAAAACATTAGTGATGGTTTTAGCCATACTATTGTAATTCCTTGGAGCCACAAGGAATTACTGCTACCTAGGTCTACATCACATGCATGAACATGTTGTCAGTGTAGATATGTGCTTGCCAATCCGGGTTGATCGGTTCAACCCTGGAATCGGTCGGTGTGCCTATTGGCTGGTCAGTTGGTCTTCTGGCCTCCAGTCCCACTGATGTATGGACATCTCCAAATGGTCGATTGGATCCACCAATCGGTTAGTTCATTCTCCTACAATCTAGCCTCCTCAATCCTCCAGCCGGTCGGCTCATCACCTAAAATAGTCGGATTTCCTGACTCTTATTGTCATCTTCTTCGTTTTAAGAAAATAGACTATCCTATTGCTATTAAACTTATTACATAGTAATGAGAAACCTTGAGTTACATTTGAGGGGAGTAAAGTTAGGAAAGAATAATACTTTTACATTGGGAAGAAGAAGGTAGAGGCTCAATATGCAAACTGAGGTAAAACATGAACAAAAGAAACCATCCAACCACACACATATATTTGGGTTATTGGTCATAACCATGCTACATCCACCACCAAAACTTAATTTTAGTGTCAAAATTGTAAATTTCATATATATCATCCATATTATTTTGGGACTAATGTGGTCTTTGATCAGATATATGTATTAAGAAGTTTAAATATTCACATCATATGCAATAAATAAATGATGAAAACCAAAAATCCAATCATATCAATTATCCCAAAATATAGTAAATTGATGTGGCTCTGATATCAATGTTGGAAAATATGGGCGCATTGTAGGCAACAGAAACCAAAAAATTGTCTATCCATATTCCCTAGGACAACAAGATTGCGTCAACTACTATGTAATGGGAACGATGGTTTAATGAGTTCATACATGGTCCTGGAGAAAGTCCAAGCATTATTCCTTATTTCAGTAGTACAACTCTCTTGGTTGTACTAGGACGACATATGTAGTAGCTCCTAATTCCCATCATGGATAGAAGACTGATGTTGCCCTCCTAGCGGCAGAAAATAGCCTCCATGGCTCTAGGGAAATCCACATGGACCGCCTAGAACTCTTTTCATTCTAGTTGATTAGATAGGAAGGAGTTGTCCCTCCCGTTGGTGTACTAGTCACCAACTTGCTCTCCCACAATTGTTCTCCCTTGCTATCCCTCCCTTTATTGGTAGGACTTGCTTAGACTCTCTATCGATTACCACAACTAGAGAGGACAAGAATTGTTAGAGGCAATTGAGTTTTTGTGTATCAGAAGATCCTAGTACCCCTCTATTTATAGGAGGGTTAGGGTCAGGGTTTCAAGTCTGTGTGGGAGTGGAAGCGACCAGAATCTAACAATTTTTTGCAACCTGTGATAGGCAAAATAATCGGTTCACAAGTGAACCAATAGGTTGTCTTGTGAGTTGACTAGTTCACCCAGTGAATCATTCATTTCATCATATTTCCCAATCGCAATTGTATTGAAAATTAATGTCCTACTTAATGCACAACATGACGTCAACACGAATCCTTGAATCAATCAAATTGATCCACCAACCGCTTGATTCACAACCTGAGTTGGTCAGTTCATGGACCTAAGTTGATCAGTTCACTTCCTGAACTGGTCAGTTCACTGTCCATAATTTCCATTCTTGGTTCTATTGACCTAACACACTGAAACAATTGGTTCAAAAATTTGATCGGTAGGTTCAATTGTCCAGTCAATCAGTTTTCAACCAATGTTGTTTAAATTGAATACCTAAACACTTTAGCAATCAATTTAATTATCATTCATGATTAAACTCCTCTTATAGGTGTATCCTATGTGTGTGTCCCCAGAGGTTCCATGTTATGTTGGCAGTGAATGTCCATAACTGATTTATGACATCACAAGCAAAGAGATATGCCTAATCACACGTCATTGCTACCTAAATAATAAGGAAAGTTTGAGAATAACTTCAACCTACAATCTGTGTCAGGTATTATAGTGATTGTCTAATTCCTTTGTCTTGATATCTAGAATGAACTCAAGGGATGGAATCGTCATCCTCTTAATGTTCGATCCATGTTCCTTGATCTAGAGTATACTGTCTGAGATATATGTGACCTCAATATCATATATTGATTCACATGTGCATGTGCATGCTTTTCTCAGTCTCACTTATCAAGTGGCCAGGATATCAAACTCATGTAGGAGGGAAAAATCTCATCTACATCACTCTCAGTCATCCACATGTGTCACTTTTCACCCAATCATCATCTTTATGGCAACCCTTATTCAAGATCACAGTGCATGGCGTCAAAGCACACCAAACGACATGTGATGAGTGTAGTGACTTTGGGTCTAAGAACCACAATCACCACCTTCACTATGAGAGATGATTGTGACCACCAATTATGGTTTCCATGTTTCACTCTGAAGGTGGGTCTGTCTAATACACTTTTCCCAAACAAGTATCTATGTGCTTGGTTTGATATCACGTATGTTATGATTGATGAGATTCTGTCATCAACCAAAACACACTCTAGCATGTAGTGTTACTATTGTCTATCTTCCTTCCACAGTAACATCTGACCAGGGACATAATAAAAATGTACATACTCTTAGCATATGTATGATCTCATTATTCAAGCCACATACTTGAATACATGTCTCATTGAGTAGTTGTCATTCTTTAGACATTCATTATGCTTCCTCATTATCTCAAAACTTAATGGAACTAAATGAATTGGAAGCTTGATGTTATTATTAGTTAAACCATTTATGTAATATGCCATCACAACCATCATATGATTGGCTCTCTGGGCATACACACCAACAGTTAGCCATTATCTAAAGGCTACTATTGATAAATGAAATAATAAATATTTTAGTTCACATTAGAGAAGGAAAGACATACGACTAATATTAAGATGAAATTATGTCATTCCATCTCTAGATTCGGGGGTGGAGGGTTGATGGCGAGCGCGGACAGGGCGGGCTCCGCCACCCTATCCTCCACCCTTGCTGGTGGTAAGTCGGGGGGGGGGGGGGAGGATGGGTTGCTGGTTTCTTCAGCAGATATGGCGGTTGGGCGTGCTTGGGCCGAGCTACTGGAGAAACTGATGGAGGTGGAGGGAAGTTTCAAGCCCCTTCTTCTCCCAGAGGATAGAAGGACCCCGGTGTTCAAAGAGGGGGGCCAGAGGTTGTGGATGGAGTTCTCCAAATTGATGGTCAAGGCGATGGACGAACACCACAAGTTCTCAACCATCATCCAAGTGCTCGGTAGGGCGGATCGGCTGGAGCAGTTGTACGGGTGGATGCTAAGATCTTGGCAGCCAAAGGGGGAACTGTAGCTTTCTCCTCTGGTGGGTGGGCTTTTCCTTGCTAGGTTTGCCTCAGAGGAGGACATGGAGGTCGCCCTTGAGCAGGGCTCTTGGTTCTTCGATAATAAACTTTTCCTCACCCGTAGATGGTCGCCTAATGCCGACCTTAGGCGTGCCTCCCTCACGACTGCTATGGTGTGGATCACCTTTCCAGAAGTTGGTAAACACCAGACCAAGAGGGCGATCTCGATTATCACCTGCGTTGTTGGAGAACCGAAGGTAATCGACTTCCTGAGCAAGGCCAAATACGTTGGGGCGGCGCACATCTGTGTGGAGATCGACGCGAACATGAACCCACCCCATGTGGTGATGGTGGCAATGCAAGTTGGCAAAGCCCTGGAAGTGAAGGTGATCGGCCTTGCTACAGATGCACTCCCGGAGTAGTGTCACACCTGCAAGGTGTTCGGCCACTCCTCGGGACGGTGCCTAGGCGAGAGGCTGACCCAGGAAGAACCCCTCATCAGGTCAACACAGGTTGACCCCCCCCCATCAATAGAGGGTGGAACTAGAGAAGAGGAGCCCAGAGAAGGAACATGTCAATGTGTAGACACCCGCATGACACGGGAAAGTAGGCGGAAGCTGCCCTCACCACGGCCATCCCTGAGGACTCTAGGGAGAGGGTTGTGAACGTGGGAGAAATAGTCATGGCGGTTGTGGCCGGGACAACCCATGAAGCTCAGGTGATTGTTGAAATGCCTGTAAGAAGGGCCGAAGAGATCAACACAGTGATCATCCCATAGGAGAGGGTCACAGGTAACAAAGACAAAGGTGGAGCCTCTGGTGGGAAGGCAATAGTGGTGGAGGATAGCAATCCTTTTGCCTTACTTCAAGGCCTTGAAGGGGAGATTGAGACTACTACAGATACTGAAGGTAGAAGGATGCAAGTATCACCGAGGAGGACCAGAAGAGGAGGGGCCACCCCTGGAACGGGGGACAAAAGACCAGTTCCTAATGTGCATCCTCGTATGGAATTTGTGGGGTGCATCAAGGCCCGGGAAGCAAAGGACGTTGAGGAACATAATGATGCAGACACAATCTTCGTTCGTGGTTTGCATGGAGACTAGGATCAGACATGAGTGTGAGAATAGAATACAGGGGTTTTTCCCCATGGGTTGGGGGTATGCATCCAATCTGGAATAGATAGATGGAGGACGTATTGCGATCAGGTGGAATCCATAGGTGTGGGATGCCCAAGTGATTTTTGCGATGGATCAGATGATGATGATCATTTGCATCAATAGAGGAGGGTTACATATTGTGATCTCGTTTGTCTACAGCCATAACTCAGAGGTTAGCAGAAGGAGGTTGTGGGAAATCCTGAGCCATGTAAACTAGAGAGAGTTGCCACAAATCTTTCTAGGTGACTATAACCACATCAGACAAGCGCACGAGAAGAAGGGTGGCCTTCCCGTTTCGGACTCGTACCTTGCCAAATTCAATGATGTGCTGGATAGGGCCAACCTAATGGAGCTTAGCATGAATGGTGGTGTGGTTACCTGGCATAACAAAGGATATGTTCTAAGGAGGCTAGCTAGCCAACTTGATCGGGAGGTGGTGAATGAAGCTTTGTTGGACATTTTCCCCTATGCTAATGTTAGGTTGGGGGTCATCCCAACAACGACCACACTTGGATGGTGGTCAGGCTGACACAGGAGAACATCAAGAAGAAACTGTTCAGATTCCTCGTGGCGTGGATGGATTGGCCCAGTTGCTTGGAGGTCATTAAGAAGGCATGGGACAGTAGAGTGGAAGGTAACCCTCTATTCAGAATTGCGAAGAAGTGTAGGATCACCAAAGAAGCACTGAAAGTGTGGTCCCTTGCCCTCTCCAACCTTCCCACCTTGGTGAGAGAGGCCAGGCATGAATACAGTAGGGTCGCAGAAGCTGTTAGGCTTCATCCTCTTGATCAGAAGACCATAGCAGAGGAACAAAGAGCAGGCAAGAGACTGGTGTAGCTGGAGAAGGCTGAGGAGTTGTGCTACTGGCAGAGAAGTCGTATCAATTGGATTAGAGATGGGGACAGGAACACCAAACCATACCATGTTACGGTAAAAAGGAATAGAATGAAAGATGCCATCCATTCCCTTATTAGGGCTGATGGGGAGATGGTAAATGACCCTCTCGCTGTGGGGGCAGAGGAGGTCAAGTTCTTCTCTAACCTGTACAACAACAACAACACTGACCAGCCACACAACGATAGCCTGTCGGGCAGGAGAATCATCGATGACATGAATAGGAAGCTTTGTGGGCCGGAGAGCGATGCTGAAATTAAGGAGGCACTTTTCTCTATTGGGGCTATGAAGGCACTGGGCCCTGATGGCTTCAATGCCAAATTCTTTCAACACAACTGGGATCTAGTCAAGGATGATGTGGGAAGAGTTGTGAGGTGGTTTCTTGTTGGGGGGGAAGATGGTGAGGAAAGTTAACCATGCATTCTTGACCTTGGTCCTTAAGAAGGGCGTTGTGGAGACCATGAATGATGTTAGACCCATAGCGTTCTGCACTGTGGTCTACAAAATCATTATGAAATTATTGGTGAACAGACTCAAGAAGGTGTTGTCAGACATCATTTCACCTTCCCAAACAATGTTCATATCTGGGAGAGGCATCTATGAGAACACTCTTCTCGCATCGGAGTTCCTAATCAATTTTGGGGTTAAGAACAGTAGCAAGAAGGCTTGTTTGAAGGTGTATCTCAAAAAGGCCTATGATAATATTAAGTGGAGCGCTCTTTGGAGGATTATGGAGGAGATGGGATTCTCTCAGAGGTGGATCCTATTAATAAAGGAATGTGTGACTACCACCTCCTTCTCTATTCTGGTGAATGGTGTTCCATATGGCCTCTTCCACGCCAAGAATGGTCTCAGATAAGGGGACCCCTTGTCTCCCTTATTATCACCATTATGATGGAATACCTCACCAATATGATGGATAAAGAAGTGCAGGATAAGAGGATTAGTACTTTCAGACAAGCGGGTGTTAAGGTCATGTCGCACCTGATTTTTGCGGACGATGTACTTTTCTTTCTTTCCAGCAATGTCAAGACCATGAAGAACTACTGGAGGATGATGACTAGATTTCAGAACCTCACTGGGCTTTTCCTGAGTGTAATCAAATCTAGGGTGTATCTCTCCAGATCTTGTGACTCAAGAAGAGGTAGAATCAAAGATGCGCTGGGTGTCAAAGAGGGGTCCTTCGCTACCCGTTACTTGGGCATCCCAATCTGTGGTGGCAAATCCAAGGGGTCTAACTTTAGCCCATGTGTTGACATCATGAGGGAGAAAGTTGCTAAGTGGACCAGCCTAAATATGTTTATGGCTGGTAGACTGGTGTTGGCTAGAACTGTTCTTATCACCATGGTTAGATTTTGGTGTATGCAAGCGAAGATCCCTACATTCATCCTCGACAAATTCCAGAGTATCATTGAGGCGTTTGTTTGGGGAGGCAAGTTCCATGTGGTGGCATGGAACATTGTGGTGAAACGTTTTGAAGAAGGAGGACTTAATATCCAAGACCCGAGGGACTTGGCGGCTACTGCTATAGGTAAGAGGATTGACATCCTCTTGAGGAAGACTGAGTCTTGCTGGACTTTGTGGACGAGGAGGCGGTATGGACTCACGTTGGTGGAGGACAGAAATAACAATGAATCCAAAAGATGGAGGGCTATGTGCAAAAAATGGATGGTGGCTGCTAGGGAGTACTACGTTGTGAATGACACTTGGGTGTTGGTTAACCAAGCCAACATCCTCTGGAGGATCACCCAAGTCCCATGGTTCCAACTCCTGTGGAATGGCTCCTACATCCCGAAATTGAGTTGTTGCAGTTATAGATGTCTTATGCAGAAACTACCCACCAGAGACTGGCTGAACAGATGGGGGCTCAACAGTGACCCGACCAGCTTACTGTGTAGGAGAGAGGAGGAGACACACCATCACCTATTTTTCAGTTGTAACTACATCAAGTATATGTGGTTTAGGTTATGCCTAAAATGGGTTGGGAGGGTAACCCTCCTTTGGAGCTGTTTGAGGGGATTTTTTGGATGGGGGAAAAATTGAAAGCACATAAGAACATGACCAGGTTGGATGGGGTGGCAGTGTCTGAACTGTGCTATCACATTTGGAGAGAAAGAAATGGGAGACTTCACGACAAAGGGGACATCGACGTGTTGCAACTTTTTGATGGTTTTGTTAATAGTCTGAAATGGGTTGTTAAGTCTAACCCGAGATCACACATGATGTTCAAGGCCTCATTCTTAGGCAGTGGGATTTTGTAGCCTAGCCCCTATGTATAGTATATGATGCCATACCCTCTATACTTTTTGACATTTAGTATTACTTTACCTACTCAAAAAAATATTAAGATGAAATTTTACAACCCCAAATATATTCATTTTTTAAAACACATATGCAAGGAATTCAAGAAGGGTAGAAATGACATAGTCCATATCATTACACATAATATCGTTTAAACTATAGAATGAACCGAAGTCATAGATATGTGGATTTGGGGCTCACAGTTTTAGTTTGGCAGTGTAATAAATCATTAAAAAAACCCATATACATTTTCTTATGTTTATTTACCTAATTATATTTCTCACTTTCATATTAAGTTTCTAAAGGGACTTAAAGAAAAACACACATCAAAAGATACTTTACATGAATGAAATATAGTGACAATTTTATGGGAAAATAGGCCTAACCAAATCATTCACTCCATTCACAAATACAGTCTTCCATAAACAATATATCTTATAATGAGGCATTATTTGTCACATAGAAGTATAATAATAATGGCCATCACCATCATGTATGACCCTTGTCTTATATTTCCATAGTTTACTTGAGTCCTTTCCCTACTAGTCCTCAGACTAGGAACACACATGAACAACAAGAAAAAAGTAGAGTCTTGTGCCTAAAGCCAATGTTGGTTGTTACTCCATTGGGTTTTGATAATGACATTGAGAAGACAAAATAAATAAATAAAATTTTCAAAGGTGAGTTACTCCTATGGAGAAAGAAACAACATCGATGGTGATGGGAAGGTCACAACTAACAATGGCAGTGATATAGTAGTAGGGAAGAGAAAGAATCAGTGATAGAGATAATGATAAGTGTTAGTAGCTTTGACATTAAAGGTAGTAGGGAGGAGAAGAAACTAGTGGTGAGGTCACTATCAGTGGTGATGGTTGCAACTGGGAGGAGTAGAAACTAGCAACAACAATGGTGTCAGTAGAAAGCAGTTGAAGTAGCGATGTGTAGGGAGGAGCGGGGAACTAGCATAGATGTCACTAGAAACAAAAGTGGAGATGGCAATAGGGAGTAGAAAATAAACAATGGTGGAGTTGGAAGTACAAAGAATCCATAGTGGTGAAGACAGTTATAAACTAGTGATGACAAAGAAGGTAGAAAAGAAGTAGTAAAAAAGGTAGTGACATGAACAAGGATCTAGGTTTCCACTTATACAAACCAATACCCCAAATACTCACATGCAATGAAATGAAATCTAGAATTGAAAATTGTGTTTTTAGGGTTCTTAAACCCTTTAATTATTCATTATAAAGCCAAAACCACCAACTAAAGTCTCTAATGCATCAAGGTTTGTATAGAATAACCATAAACTAAAATGGTTTGCCTAAGTGAATCCCATGTCGGCCTTAATACATCAATGATGATAATAAAATTATAAATTTTAGCATGTGACAACGTTAGACTATGTCTAATCACCAATCTAAAAGATGACGCCAAATCTACTTTTTGGTGTAGTTTTGCATCAAAACTGTGATAAAGTGAGTTTTACCTTTACTTTTGTTCAATTCCAATTTTTCCCTCATTATGTTCATTCATGACCCCAATTTATTTATTTTTTCTACCAAATCAATGTTGATACTCAAATTCGAAATATGATGACCAATGTGAATTTTATACACATTATGACACCACAAATTAGGTTAAGTTATCACTTTATCCAAAGAAATAAAATTGTCCACAAAACTTCATCTTTTGGTTCTCAAACTTTTTCTAAGGGTTCTTCATATTTTTTTGAACTTGTGATTCAAATTTCACCTCAATAGGACATTCTTACTAATTTCTATGAATTCTTGAAGTTATATGCTAAAATTTCCTTTTATTTGCCTTTTAAATTGACCTTTTTATGTCAGTGATCCACAGCCCGTTGTGGGAACAAACCCTGACCCTTAGATCAGGCTCCCATGGATTGGAGGCCTAATCAAGTGGCCAAGAGGTTGTCCCCTACCTCCTGCTGATTGTCGAGAGGATGTTTTGAAACTAAAAAATGCAATTAACTCAATACGACCCTAATTCGAACCACATTGAAATGTTGACCTCTCTATTTTGCGCAATCTACTCCTTATTTCACTTCAAATTGGTCTATTTTGAGAGAAATCGAGAGCTCACTTTCTCAGTTGTCGACATGGATGTTTTGGCCAACCGAAACCCTAAACCTAGCCCCCATCCAACTATAAGAACTATACATCCTACTTCTATCTGCTCCCACATATTCGACTGGCACGTTTTCCTCCGCTCTCCTACTTTCTTCCTCATTTACCCATTTTGCTTTAGTCACTGCTCCACTGCGGTGCTACTGCGCTGGTCATGAGCACTTTGGCTGAGGTGAAGAACTAAGACCGCTAGATCACAGTCAATGTGCGACCAGATACAGTGATCGACGACCACCAAGCATCGTTCCCCTACCTCTATTCTTTCTCTCTCACACATGTGATAAGGAGGAAGTGGCCTCCTAGCCATGAGATCTCCATGCCGATCAAGGTTGGCTGAAGGATCCAACTGCCCATAATTCTCCCTCAGACATTCCTTTTGGGTATTTATCTCCTCTCTGCTCTATAATTCCATTAAATGATTAGATCTTACAGAAATGATAACTTTCAATTGCTAGCTCCAAAAATTATGAACCAATAGTCCATTTTGATCAGAAAAATCCATAGACCCATTTAAAAATACTTAGGAGACCTGATTATACATGATTCTCACTGATATACCTAAACTTTGATCTCTTACTTATACTTTTGTCTAAATGACTCATTAATCGTGATTAATCCCTAGAAACCCTAATGTTTGACTCTGATGATTATCCTAAAACACTAATCTACATGTAACCTTGTTGTCTTATCTATCTTGAGTATGCATTATGTATCCTCGAATAATGGTTAATCTTGATGATGACATCTTAATATTATGAATGTTCTAAATCTTGTGAAATACTTGATCTATTGACCCAATATTTGATCTCTGACTTTACTCATTACATCAATCAAAACTTGATCTAATATTGAATACTAATGATGCTAATTCATCATGATGATGATCTAGAGACTTGACAATGACTTGAATAAGGATGATAATAATTAGGGTTAGCATATGTTCCTAAAATACCTAAGTGGGTCATTCATACCTAAAATATTCTTGACACTTGAATAATGTTGGTCATCTTGAAATATTGTTGATTATAAGTGGATGACCTAACCCAAGGTTAAATAGGAATGAGTAACCCTAATCTTGAGTATTAAAACATGATATTCTAAACATCATGATCTTGACCCTTGATCCAATCTTATTGATCTAGGACCTAACTCAAGGGTTGATCTATTATTTCTTGGAATCCATACTCTAAATATCCACCAAGAAGGTACACTATTATACCTCCTCTTTGAACAGACTAATAGTATTGATGATACCTTTTATGTATCTATTGATTTGAATACATGGCTACATACTTGTTTGAGCTATTATTCCCTACTGATTAGTCTTTTGATTTTCCTATATTATATTTTGAGACAAACTTGAAAACATAAATGATAGTGCCCATTATGAGTGCCCAAATTATGATGATGATAATGTTGATATTGAATGCAAGCGACCTCCTCTTTTGGAGGGTGGAACTTGTACATGTCAATCGACCTCCTACCTCATATGGACAGAAGGAGCATGGTAACCTCCCTCATCTTTTTGGGGCGATGGAGCCACATAAAATATAAGCACGCTTCTTGATATCATCATAATGGGAAATTCGTAATAAAATCTTGTCGAACAAATACTAGTTTTAGAAAATCACTTGTTGTACATTTTGAATGTAAGTCTTGTCAAGTATATTGTTTTGATATAAACTATTTTACTTGTTTTTGATAGCATACCGTGCAATTTCATTGATTGTGTCATGATTTTCTTGATTTTAGGTAATGCAAAGAACTAGAGACTATGCACCTGCTATCTACTCCAGCTTATTACATACTGAAAATAAAGACTACTACACCTATCTAGACTCTACATGGGAGATAATTTAAAGGGATGTGGTGTCATCTTAGTTCCTTACCTGTATTTTTCTTTCCATGTTGCCTACGGGCCCTATGTAATAAACATTTTGGTTCATTTCAATAAAGAAGAATGTTATTTCCTTTGTGTGTATTATCTGTGTGTGATTTTCTAGCCACTTAGGGACGGGCACTCAAATCCATTTAACACTACCCATTCGGATAGTGGGATTGGGAGTAGGGTAAGAATGGTTTTGTGACAGTTGATATCAGAGCCATAACACACTTCATATGCATTAATGAAATAATGTTTTAAATCATTGAGCCAAGGAAGCCCTAGAGTTCACTATGGTGAAACTGAGGTATCTAGAAAGAGCATAAAGGAGGTTCTGGCATAATTCCTCCTATGTGTTTTCACGGTGGCTAAGGTTCCCCCTGCTCCCCCTGGCCTTAGTGGATCTAAAATTGGATGGAAGGACTTCTTATAACCCTAGAGAGTCTTCTAGAATCTCATCTCTTCTTTAATGACTACCCAAGACACCTATTAGAAGAAAATAGGATGACTTCTCATCTTCTCCCTTTCATTAAGGTGTCATGACTAGATCTATACTCTCTCTATTTTAGGTAGTGTAAGGATGGGAACAACTAAAATTCAAAAATAATTTGAGAAAACTGCAAATATTGCCATGATTTATCATATCCTTGATTTGAAAATTATAAATGAGAAAACTTATATCAATTAAACCCTTATAGATGGCCCCAAAAACCAGGAACAAGAGGGATGCTGAAGGAACCTCTGGTACCAAAGATAAGGGAAAGAAGCCCCGTAGGAATAATGATGACGATGTAGATTCTTCCAATAAGACCACAGATATGGGGGAGTGGAAATGAAATAGAAAGCCATTATGGATGCCCTTCATAACCTTGCAGTCTAGACAACATCCTTACTGTCCAACCATAACCCCAAAACCCATTACCATCCAAGATTTCCTTAATCTTATCCCAGAATCCTTCTATGGGGAGGATAAGGATGATGTCCTAGATAAAGCTGATGCCTGGTTAGTGTCCATGGAGAACACCTTCAGGGTTTTGAGGTGCCCTGAACAAGACAAAGTTGGTTTTTCTACCTACCAACTAAAAGGGGTGGCCAAGTTGTGGTGGAAAAATTATGTCCGGTCACAACAGGTCATCCCTATCAACTAGGAAGCCTTCAAACCCATTTTCACCAATCATTTCCATCCCACCTCTGAGAGAAAAGAGAATAAAAAATAATTTCTTACCCTTACCCAAGGTACCAACACAGTGGCTGAGTATAGTCAATAATTCTATCACCTGGAGAGGCATGTCACCAACCTCACGGAAGAGCAGAAACTTGACTGTTACATTGATGGGCTTCCTTACCCTCAACGATTTTATCTCCTCATCAGAACCTACCACTTTGTAGGGTGCCTATGACCATGCCTTGTCCATGGAGAGAACGTTGGGGATGGGACATGGGAATCCACTACCTACCCTTGCCTACCTAGGGCTCACTGAAGTTGTACCCACCAAACCTAAGTAGAAAGGGACCCCCATAATGGTGGCAATAAGAAAAAAAATTGATAGAAGAATCCTAGAAATCCTCCTGCTCAGAACTACAATTAAGGCCAGAACCAGAACTATAATCGAGGCCCTGTGTAGAATCAAAACCATGGCCAAAATAGAGGTCAAGGCCACAATCTCAATGTTCCTCATTGCCACAACTATGGCAACCTCCATTCTGGCCAGTGCAAGTACGCGTCCCCAGTCTACCACTTCTGCAAATAGGAGGGACACTTCAGAGACAATTGCCCTTACCCTACTCCAGCATGGGTCAAATAGGGTGAGCACCGACAAGCTTGAGTTTTGTAGTAATTGTAGATGAGGCAAATGTCAATGGAAACAAACTCATGGAAGGTACTATTTAATTGAAAATTATTTCAAAAATGTTGTATCTTGGTTATCTTGTACAAACTCCGTACACCAAATATATGTATACATAGGTATGATGCAAATCTACGAGCATTCTATTGTTACTCTATTTAAATCTGGGTCAACAAACACCTTCATGTCTAAGAGTCTTGCCTCCATACTCAATCTTGAAACAAGGGGCTTAGGGTACATATTAGATGTAACTACCCCAAGTGGGAAAATGTAAGTCTCCTACTATATTGTCGAAAAAGTACCTATATCTTATGTTGGTCGTAATCTTGAGTCAGACTTCATTATCTTAGACATTGAAGACTTTTACCTTATTTTGGGGATGGATTGGTTCCATAAAAATCATGCTATGATCGATTATCATGCCAAGAAATTCATCATTTCCAAAGCCAACCTCCCCATTCTTGTAATTCCTGGAAGAAAAGATCAAAATCAAAATATGGTTATTTCTCTGATCAAATATCAAAACTTAATATCCAAAGGGTGCAAAGCATACCTAGAAACTATAACTATAGTCAACCCTAATATGAGTTCCCTAGAAAACATTGATATAGTGTGTGAGTACCTGAGTGCTTTTCATGAGGAGCTCCCTGGCCTACCACCTGATCGTCACATTGAATTCTCTATCAAATTAGCACCTGGTACCGCATCCATTTCTCGGGCACCCTATTGGATGGCTCCTATTAAGTTGACTGAATTGAAAAGGCAGTTGGAGGAATTGCTAGATAAGGGTTTCATTGACCCTAGTACCTCTCCTTGGGAAGCGCCTATTGTATTTGTCAAGAAAAAGAATGGGTCCCTTCACATGTGCATTGACTACTGTATGATCAAACAAGCTACTGTGAAAAATTAAGTATCCACTGCCCAGAATTAACGACCCTTTTGATCAACTTCGTTCTACCCATGTCTTTTCAAAAATTGATCTCCATTCTAGTTACCACCAACTCAAGGTTAAGGATGAATACATCCCTAAAATTGTCTTTCAAACTCAGTACGGGCATTATGAAATTCCTAGTCATGCCATTTGGGTTGACCAATTCCCCTGATGTGTTTATGAACATGATGAATAGTATCTTCCAACATTTCCTCAATGAGTTTGTAGTGGTATTCATTGATGACATACTGATATATTCAAATGACACTTAGTCACATCGTATTCATCTTCGCAAAGTTCTCAATATTATCCAATCTTGAAAATTCTATGCAAAATTGTCAAAATGTGAATTCTAGATTTTTGAAGTCATGTTCTTGGGTCACATAATTTCTGGTGGGAAGATTTTTGTTGACCCTGCCAAAGTCTCAGTGGTTCTTAAGTGGCAAGCCCCCAAAAATGTTTCTAGGATTTGAATTTTTCAGGGTCTTGCTAGATATTACTGATGCTTCATTCAAAACTTCAGCAAGACCACCTTGCTCCTCACAAAATTCACCAGGAAAGGAGAGCAGTTTGTCTGGTTGAAGGAGTGCAAGTCTAGTTTTCAAGAACTAAAGACAAAGTTAACAACTGCACCTATCTTGACCCTTCCCTCTAGAAATTATGGGTTCGTCATCTTCAATGACACATCGAGGTTTGGTCTGGGTTGTGTCCTCATGAAAGAAAGAAAGGTAGTTGCTTATGCCTCTTGACAATTGAATCCAAAAGAGGTCAACTACCCAACCAACGACATCAAGCTTTTCACCATCATATATGCTTTGAAGATATGGTGGCACTACATGTATGGTGCCACCTTCGACATCCTCATTGACCACAAGAGTTTGAAGTGCATCCTGACACAGAAGGATCTCAATCTCAGACAGAGATGATGGCTAGATTATCCCAAAGACTATGACTTCACCATTGCCTACCACCCTAGTAAGGCAAATGTAGTGGTTGATGCACTCAGCAGGTTTCAGTCTAAATATGTTGTCATTTTCACCACCAAATGGAAGAACATGGAGATCATGTCACCTTGGGCCCCGATATGTATGGACAATGTTTTTAGATTGGCCAACATCCATGTCAAACCAAGCATCCAGTCTGAGATTTTAATAGCCCAAAAGAATAGCAAGAGTCTTGAGGAGATGACTAAGTTGCTAGAGAAGCCCCAAACACATCTGACGATCGGTATGGATGGTGGAATCCAGCACAAACAACACATATGGGTCCCATAGGATTCAGATATGATAGAAAGGGTGTTACGAGAAGATCACGAGTTGAAATATATAGTGCATCCTGGATCAACAAAAATGTATAAGGATCTGTAGAGGCATTTCCTGTTGGAGGAGCCTGAAGACTAATATCACTACTTTCATTTCTATGTTTGACCTACTAGCAGATCAAGGCTGAACATCAACATCGAGGAGGTCTTCTGCAACCCCTACCCATCCCCGAGTGGAAATGGAAAACATCAATATGGATTTTTTGGTGGGTCTACCCAGAAACCAGGAAAGGGTGTGATGCCATTTGGGTTGTAGTCGATCGACTGACTAAATCAACCCATTTTATTCTGATCAAGACAACACCAAAGTCCTAAAGTTAGAAGAGTTGTACATTCATGAGATAGTCAGGTTTCATGGGATTCTTGTATCCATTGTGTTAGATCGTGATGCAAAATTCACTTCTCACTTATGGCGAGAAGTGCATGAAGAACTGGGAACTCAACTGAATTTTAGTATTGCATATCATCCACAAACTAATGGATAGTCGAAAAGGACAATTTAGGTTCTAGAAGACTTGTTGAGATTATGTGTCCTTTATTGGGGTGGTTCATGGTACCACTACCTTCCTCTTGTTGAGTTCACCTACAACAATAGCTACCAATCCAGTATAGGCATGCCTTTTTATGAAGCCATATATGGAAGGCCTTTGTAGATCTCTGCTTTACTGTGATGAAGTAGGCAAAAGATAGATTCTAAAGTCTAAAAAGCTACAACTTTATTCTAATAATGTCCATCTTATCAAGCAAAGGTTGAAAGGGGCATAAGACCGCCAGAAGTCTTATCTTGATGCGCACAGGACTGATACTCAGTTTTTGGTAGGTGACCATGTTTTCCTAAAGATTTGACCAATTCGAGCTATTGTGAAAACAAAGGACAACTTAGCCCCAGATATGTGGGTCCATTTAAAATTTTGGACCGTAATGGGGAATGTGCATACAAGTTGGCTTTACCTCCATAATATAGAATGATCCACAATGTCTTTCATGTTTTGTACCTGAAGAGGTATGTCAAGGACCCTAGACATGTCTTCAATCGTGAACCAATCGAATTAAAGGACACCCTTGTATACCAAGAAGTTTCAGTTAAGATACTTAATACTCGCACCAAGGAGCTCAGAAATAAGAAGATCAAGATGGTTAAGGTGTTGTGGAAGCACCAAGATAGTTATCATTCTACATGGGAGTTGAAGTTGGACATGGAGGAAAGATTTCTTGATCTTTTCAAGGAATTCTAAATTTTGGGTATAAAATTCCTAATAAGGAAGGGAGCATGTGATTAAGTGAGTTTTACCTTTACTTTTGTTCGATTCCAAATTTGCCCTCATTATGTTCACTTATGACCCCAATTTATTTATTTTTGCTACCAAATCAATGTTGATACTCAAATTTGAAATATGATGACCAATGTTAATTTTATACACATTATGACACCATGAAATAGGTTAAGTTATCACTTTATCCAAAGAAATAAAAATTGTCCATGAAATTTCATTTTCTGGTTCTTAAACTTTTTCTAAGGGTTATACACATTTTTTTGAACTTTCTTCCAAATTTCACCTCAATTGGACACTCCTACTAATTTCTATGAATTCTTGAAGTTATATGCTAAAAATTCCTTTTATTTGCTTTTTAATTGACCTTTTCCATGTCAGCAATATGTGGCCCACTGTGGGAGCGAACCCTGACCCTCGAATTAGGATCCCATGGATTGGAGGCCTGATCGAGTGACCAGGGGGTCATCCCCTACCTCGTGTTGATTGTGGTGAGGATGCTTTGAAACCAAAAAATGTAATTAACTCAATACAACCCTAATTCAAATAATTGACCGCATTGAAACGTTGGCCTCTCTATTTTGCACCCCTACCCCTTATTTCACTTAAAATCAACCTGTTTTGAGAGAAATTGAGAGCTCACTTTCTCGTCCTCCGCCATGGGTGTTGTGGCCAGTTGAAATCCTAAACCTAGCCCCCATCCAACTATAAAAAACCCCACCCCCTACATCAGTATTCTCCCATGAATGCAACTGGCATGCTCACCTCTTCTCTCCTTCTTTCTTCCTTGTTTCCCCATTTTTCCCTAATCACTACTCCACCATGGAACCACTGTGCTGGTCACAAGCACTTTGATTGAGGTGAAGAACTAAGACTGCTAGATCATGGTCGACGTGTGACCAGATCCAGCGATAGATGGCCCCCAAGTGTCACACCCCCGCCTCTATTCTTTCTCTCTCACACACATGATCAGGAGGAAGTGGCCTCTTGGCCATGGGATATCTATGCTGATTAAGGTTGAGTGAAGGATCCAACGACCCATAATTCTCCCTCAGACATTCCTTTCGGGTATTTATCTCCTCTCTGCTCTAAAATTCCATTAAATGATCAGATCTTACAGAAATGATAACTTTCAATTTCTAGCTCCAAAAATTATGAACCAATAGTCCATTTTGATCAAAAAAATCCAAAGACCCATTTAAAAATACTTAGGAGACCTTATTCTACATGATTCTCACTGATATACCTAAACTTTGATCTCTTACTTATACTTTTGTCTAAATGACTCATTAATCGTGATTAATCCCTAGAAACCCTAATGTTTGACTCTGATGATTATCCTAAAACACTAATATAGATATAACCTTATTGGCTTATCTATCTTGAGTATGAATTATGTATCCTTGAATAATGGTTA
Source organism: Alisma plantago-aquatica (assembly GCA_963693085.1). Classification (NCBI taxonomy): domain Eukaryota; kingdom Viridiplantae; phylum Streptophyta; class Magnoliopsida; order Alismatales; family Alismataceae; genus Alisma; species Alisma plantago-aquatica. The sequence continues at coordinate 1,300,002,824 of OY856410.1, forward strand.
ATCTTGATAATGACATCTTAATATTATGAATGTTTTAAATCTTGTGAAATACTTGATCTATTGACCTAATATTCGATCTCTGACTTTACTCATTACATCAATCAAAACTTGATCTAATATTGAATATTAATGGTGCTAATTCATCATTATGAAGATCTAGATACTTGGCAATGACTTGAATAAGGATGATAATAATTAGGGTTAACATATGTTCCTAAAATACCTAAGTGGGTCATTCATACTTGAAATATTCTTGACACTTGAATAATGTTGGACATGTTCAAATATTGTTGATTATAAGTGGATGACCTAACCCAAGGTTAAATAGGAATGAGGAACCTAATCTTGAGTATTGAAACATTATCTTATAAACATCACGATCTCGCCCCTTGATCCAATCTTGCTTATCTAGGACCTGACTCAAGGGGTTGATCTATTATTTCTTGGAATCCATCCTCTGAATATATACCAAGAAGGTACACTATTATACCGCCTACTTGAACAGACTAATAGTATTGATGATAACTTTTATGTATCTCTCGATTTGTATACTTGGCTGCATACTTGTTTGAGCTATTGTTCCCTACTGATTAGTCGTTTGATTTTTCTATATTATATTTTGAGACAAACTTGAAAACATAAATGATATTGCCCATTATGAGTGCCTGAATTATGATGATGATGATAATGGTGATAATATTGATATTGAATACAAGTGACCTCCTCATTCGGAGGGTGGAACTTGTACATGTCGAATGACCTCCTACCTCATATGGAGAGAAGGATCCTGGTAACCTCCCCGGTCTTGTTTGGGTGATGGATCCACATAAAATATAACCATGCTTCTCGATATCAACATAATGGGAAATTCATAATAAAATCTTGTCAAACAAATATCGTTTTTGAAAAATCACTTGTTGTACATTTTGAATATAAGTCCTTCCAAGTATACTATTTTCTATAAACTATTTTACTTGTTTTTATAGCATACCATGCAATTGCATTGATTGTGTCATGATTTTCTTGATTTTAGGTAATGCAAAGAACTAGAGACTATTCACCTGCTATCTACCCCATGTTATTACATGTTGAAAATAAAGACTGCTACATCTATCTGGAATCTACATGGGAGCTAATATAAAAGGGATGTAGTGTCGATTTAGTTCCTTATCTGTACTTTTCTTTACATGTTTCCTATGGGCCTATGTAATAACATTTTGGTTCATTTCAATAAAGAAAAATGTTATTTCCTTTGTGCATATTATTTATGTGTGATTTTCGGGCCACTCTGGGTTGGGCACTCTAATCCCTTTAACATTTCCCATTCAGACAGTGGGATTGGGATTAGGGTAACAATGGTTTCGTGACAAAAACCTACCTCTACTAAAGGGGAGATAGTAGTAACTCCATCTTCAATGGATAAGGGTAAAGAAAAATACCAATAAAGGATTTCCCACAGACTCTTCTAAAGCATTAGTGACAAATATCGTCTTTGAGGCATCATTCATGTGGTTGATTAAAAGCAAGTACCACTATCTTGAATTATGTATCAATACTAAACCTAAGGGTATCGCGGTCATCTAGTTTGTCGTTGAACCATAAGGAGAAGCATCTCTTGCAAAACTAATGAACTCATCGGAACATAGGAAAGTCTTGATGAAGATACTTGAAGGATCCATGACATTAATATAAGGATCATCACAACCCCATAATAGGTAGATTATCATGCTTGGTGCTAGAAATAGGGCAAGAAGAAATCATAAAGGAAGAGTAAAAAAAAGGAAGGAAAAAAAGAATTTTTTGAAAATGGAGTAGCATATAGGAAGGATTCGAGTGAGAACTAACTGAACATAGACCAATTTGGACCAGCAACCTCAGAAGGGCATCAAGTCAAAGGAGACATCAAAGCAAGGTAGGCACTACTATGCAAGCAATCTAGGAAAGATGACTTTCACACTAACTCAATACAAACTATTCATGTCTCATTTCATTCTCTATGGATGAAATTATAGAAGGATACGATTGAAGTAGACCACTTCTCATCACTACTATGTAAAGAGGCCTCAAATCCCCTCATACTTTGCTATTAATTAGAATGTTATCAATGTATGTTTCAAGACATTCATAAGCTTAGTAAGATATCCCTAGGATATACAATCAAAGATCAAGAAAGTCATTAAATTTGATGGCACACTCAAATACACCCTATAGGAAATTGACGCTTGAACTCTAGATCAAAGAAACATTTTTTATTATTCATGTTGATGGAGTTGAGCCCTACATTCAAATTACTCTTAGAGAAACTATTAATTCACTAAATAAGGTGGTTCCTACATCCATGCATCAAAATCTTATTTTTTTGTGGTTAACACTACATCATCGACTATGGAGATTGTCCCGACGACATGGTAGCATGCATGGAAGAGGACAATCTCATGTTCTAATTCCACATAATACACACTTCTTTGATCAGTGATGTGCCACATATACATTAAATGACACACCACTTGTCATATTATCTAGCATAATTCACAAGAATTGTGTAGGACATGGACATTTACCCAAATAGGGGCATGGTTCCTAAAATATAAGAGTATGCTTTTATAATACAAACTCACAAGCATGCAAAGCATATGGTCCAAGGTTTCAATGGCATGCCAAGTAGCCAACCATGCTTCACACAATCAAAGCTCAAGTGGTGACAAACTCTATTTTTGACCATAACAAAGTACTTCATGAGACAGACTACCTCAGCTACAAGCCTCCCAACAAAAAAAGTAGGGAGGCTCAACAAAGAAGACATGATGAAGAGAGATGATTTGAGTGTTCTACATGTGGGACATGGGTTGCAAGTTCAAGGATCCCAAACCCTACTTCCACATTGTCATGTTCTCAATAGATGACCACTACAATGCTAGAAAATCCATCACTCTTGTTGTAAAACCCTACCTTTTCCAACTAGTTGAAGACAAAGAATTTGAAAGCACCAAAATCTACAACATCAATTGAGGAAATTGACATTCTCACAAAAATACAAAATGGTGTCTAGGATACCAAGAACCATATATAGTCCAAGGACACTGATTGACCTACTAAAAGTCTCTACAATATAAATATGACCAAGGATGAGGAGGAAATAAAATATTTTAGTCTCAAAGATATATAGAGATCCTTCAACCCAACCAAATTTTTATTGTTAGGGTTCATGCCTGAATCCACACACTCACCAGTCTCTAAAACCAAGTAAAGAAATGAGTATCCCAAACAGGACCACAAGCCTTAGCATGAAAAAACATAATGATTCTTACAAATGTTTTAAGGATGGGGGATCATGGACATTGTTGAAGAAAATGCCATAGAAAATCTATAAGAAACAATCAATATTTTACAAAGTGGGGACAAACTAAGTAATTTTCATTAGGAGGAGCAGTCTTCTCTGAACACAAAGTCACCTTTCATGTCCAAATGAAGTATGTTATAAGAACACAACCTAGACATCATGAAGATTCTAGAATGGTTGTTTTTATCCCTCCCAAAAAACCCACAAAAAAAGTACAAAACAAAAGAAGTACTTAAAAGAATCAAAACAACCCTAGCTAGAGAGAAGTTTGACAATTACTTCTTACTAGCATAACTATATGAAGATGATTCCACATAATTTAAAAATTATCCCATCCAAGTTATATGGTGAAATAGAAGCAACCCTATCACACGAAGATGAGATGAATATGATCAAACTCCGCTCATGCCCCAAGAAACACAATTAAAATTGGGGAACATTTTCCTCAAGACATTCAACTAATAGAGATCCTACATAAATATGTTGATGTGTTTACCTAGAGTTACTCACACATGCAATGATTGGATGAGAAAATTATGGCCCATCACCTGCCAATCGGCCATAGTATCCACCCACTGAAGAAGAAATCTAGACGTCTACGACAAAATGGAGGCTCAAGATCAATAAGAGGTTCATAAGTAATATAATTTTGGATTTGTATAGATGGTAAGTTATCTATCCTACTTGGATTTCTGACATAGTGTACACCCTAAAAAAGATGGCTAAATATGCATGTATGTCAACATATGACATAAACAATGCATCCTTTAAAGAATAATTTATGATACTATACATGGATGTAATCATCAACAACACAATAAGACATGACATACTAAGATTTATGTATGTATTTATCAATAAAAATAAGATCAATATGGCTAAGGAATATATAAGACGACCTTCATCACTAAATGGGGAGTTTTATGCTACCCAGACATGCATTTTGGCCTAAAAATGTTAGAGTCACTTGTAAGGGCAATGTATGAGCTCAAATAGGTTGAGATCCATGTGTATGACATGATTTCTAAATCAAACTAACTCAAATACCACATCGCCCTCCTATAAAAAGTCTTCATGTGAGTAAAAAGATTTTCAAAGTGCCTTAATCTAGCAAAAAGTACCCTTGGAGTTACATATCGCAACCTCTTAGGCTTCATCATCAACCAAACTGTAATTGAAGTTAACTTTGGGATTTCCTATACAATAATGGATATGATTTATCTAAAGACAAAAAAGGAGATTTGAGGCTTGCACGATAATCTTTAATATACCATTCACTTAATCACAAAGTCACACTCATCTGTTAATTTTTCACAAATTGTTGAAAACAAAAGCTCAAAGTTCATCCAAACAAAAAATTTGAGTAGGTGCTCTAAAATCTCAAAAACTACCTCAATATACAACCAATTACTAACATTTTGAGGTACCCTAGACATTTCAACTAATATTCTGTGAGGCCTCTATGGAGGGTGTCTTGATCCAATCAATGTTTGACAAAGAGCATGTCATCTATTATGCATGAAAGAAACTTAACAATATTGAGTCACACAATTATGCAAAGTATTGTTTTGTCTTTTATATGATCTAAGGAATCTATGTCACTAAATGATGACATATCCATTGCAACTCATTGTGATACACAATCCACTATGCAGCTGCTATAAACGACTCACCCTCCTTAATTGATGTGTCAAAAATTAGGTGTTGTTGTCTGAGTTTGACATAACCTATCTACCCATAAAGGTCATCAAAACACAAGTGCTAGATGATAATATGTTAAAATTCTTGATCCCTAAAAAATCATGAATGCCACTTCCCTGAACAAGACATAAACGTGATGGATATGTCTGATACTACCATTGTTGGATCTAGGGCTCTAGAGGGGGTGAATAGAGCTTCCCAATTCTCATAAGAATAGTTAGACCTTCAAATCATATCAAATGAAACCAAATTCTTGAGAACAATTTGAAGTCCTATCTAAACAAGCATAGAAAGGATGAGAGAGATTGATACATACACTTGGACAAGGTGGTTAGAGTGGTTCCAAGCTCCAAACTAGGAGATTGTAAATCCACTACCTAGAGAGGTCAACCTCTAGGACTTTGTAACCCATGTATACTTATATTACATATACAAGGAGACCACCAAACATCTAAGGACTTACCTATTCAAGACAAGAGTCTTTCACCTACATAAGGACTTACCCACTTGATCAAGATGTCTTCAGCCTTCACCAAGGACTCACCCACACTTGCACCAAGTCTTTGTATTTGAAGGAATTCCCGCTATTCTTAAATATTCCACCTTGTCCTTCTCCTTCACCTAGAGAAGACCTTCACACATTCTTCAACCTTGAAGAAGGAGAACAACTCCTCCTTCACTCAGAGAAGATCACTTCAACCTTTTCTTATTGAGAAAGGGGATTGGGAAGATGGAAGGAATGAGAACTTTATAAGATAACATGGAGGTAGCTCTCATACAACATGCCTAACTCACTCATAGTCATGAAATGCTTTGTAAATGAGAGAGAGAAAGTGGCTCGAAGGTTGCAACACACTCAACTATAGCAAGGAGCAAGGATAGCATGAATGAGAAATCTTAGAATGAACTCCAAGAGGTCCTATTTATAGTTGGGGGTGTTCCTTTGAGTGTGAGATCACCTAAGAATGAAAATAGCCATTTTACAACTTGCAATGGATCTATTTTCATTTCTAACAACTCTCTAATGGTTGGAGTCACGTTTTCTACATTTTTCATACAATTCATTCGATCGAGTTTCAATAAAGTTAACTCGACCGATTCACTAACCGACAAAGCTATATTTCAAACTATCATTCGAGTTTGTCCTGGGAAAATCTATCGATGAGTCAAAATTAGTTTTGGTCAGTGAGTCTGCCCGTCAAGTTCTATGAGTATACAACTCGAATGATTGATCCATTTCCAAAAATCCATCACTGATCGGTCGAGATTCAAACTTGACCTACAAAGTTGTTGTGATAAATTTTTCAGAATGTTTTTAGAGTGACCAAACGTTAGAATTAAGTGTCCCTAATTTTTTCTCATCTTCGTTACAAGTCATACATCAATACAAGTTATTACAAAAATATTCTAAGGTGGTTTGGAGTGATTTCCCAAATTGCACACTTGCATTGCTTTTGACTTGAATTTGGACAAGCTAGGGCTTGTGTAATTTAATCATTTTCATGTACCTAAAGTCTAAAATCAATCTTAAACAAACATATCAGATACATATGAATGGAATGGTTAAGTCATTATAAAAATGTGGACAATGTCTAACTTTCAAGTCAACATTCTCCCCCTTTTCAACAATGACAAATGATTCCACAATCGTATTGAAAAGGATATGTAAAGTTATACTTTATCCTTTTCAATTGCAAGGGGATTTAGAATTTTAACAATGTGAATTGATCCCCCTCAATCTATACTCACTCTTACCTGCATAATTAGTATTTCTACACAAAGAAATATAACATATATACTATATGGTCCTTTAGCAAGTCACATGATGAAACATTAGACAAGAAAAGAATCACACAGGAAATAAAAGAAATATGGTTGAGCTTCAAAACATTGAACTTCTCTCCCTTTTTTGTCATTTTCAAAAAGTAAGTGGGATAGAAGACCACAAAAATAGGCCTTCTCCAAGTACAACAAAAACATTCAATCTACAAGATAAAACATGCAACTTCATAGCACACATCAAACAGAGACGAGAGAGAGACAAGAAAACCAAGTCATAATCAAAATATGGGAAACATAGCACCAAATCATGACATAAAGTAAATCAAAGAGTAAGTGCACATATGATTAAGATTACAACACTAAAAGCATGTCCTCTAAACAACTATAGGCCAAAACAATGAATACATCATGATGACAAAAATAGTACATCTCATATATTGTGCCCAGATATTTTTAGTACAAAATAGTCCAGAAAGATATATATGATCAACATCTACATACTAGAAACTAAAACATCTAAATGATTAGAGTAAGAGTTGTTGATAAGTAAATGAGACTAGATCACAACCTCCATATTCACCATCATATCCATAAATCATAATTCATCATGATCATCATAATTTGTTGTATCTTCCATGTTTGTTTTTGTATCTCACTCACCTTATTTATTTGCAGGAGCATAGGGGGTGTTCATAAAAAGATCCTTGAACCGTGCATATCTCGACATTCAGAATATGAACACATCGTTTGCAGCCCTCATGGAGCAAGAAGGAGTGTAACCCAAAAATGTATGGAGGAATCACAACCCACACAACCACCATCATATACACCACCAACACCCATACCACATTCTTCCACACCCTCATATCCACCACCTTCATCCATACCACATACACCACCACCATCTACAACACATCCACCTAATCCTCCAGATCCACATGAAGAACTAGTCAAGGAGTATGACCTTCCTCTTAAGGACTACTTTGGTACAGCTGCAATGCACATGAGTGGACCTATTAATATTTCAGAATTTGAGGCAAAGGAGTTTTCTACCAGCCCAGCCATCATACAATTGCTACAGCTGAATGCATTTGGAGGGACAGTAATGGAGGATCCAAACCTCCACATTGCTGAATTTCTGCAGTTGCTAAGCACCATAAAGATAAATGGTGTTCCTACTGAAGGGATCTTCCTACTCCTTTTTTTGTTCTCCCTTATAGATAGATCCAAGGCGTGGCTCTATTCCTTTCCAAAGAAATCCATCAACACTTGGGAGGAGCTTCTAAAAGTCTTTTTGGCAAAATACTTTCCACCTAGAAGGACCGCACAGCTAAGGAGTCAACTCATCAATTATTCTCAAAGGGATGGAGAGAACTTGTATGATACATGAGAGAGGTTCAAAGATCTCCAACATATTTTTCCACATCATGGTCTAAGCAACTGGATTCTATTGCAATCTTTCTACAATGGTTTGTGCTACAATACAAGATTATCTATTGATGCAGCTGTAAACGGAGCTCTAATGAACAAATCTTATGGAGAAGCATATGCTATTATTGAAGATATGGCAGAAAACCATTGTCATTGGAGCTAGGATACAAGCTACCATCCATCTTATTCAGCTACTACATCTGAGATACAAGTCAGGAGTCACATGGCTGATGTTATAGACATAATTGCAGCAAAGCTAGACACTTTATCACAAAGGTTTGAGAAGCTAAGCAAACAACCATTTCAAGCAGCCAATATTATTTGTGATGTATGTAGGTTTCTTAGACACTCATCTTCTACATGTTATGCTTCTTCTATTTATTCTCCAATGGGTTACACTCCACCGAGCTTCTACAACAATGCAAACCTGAATTTCATTCAGTCGCAACAACCACAAGTAACTTCTAGATTTGAGTCCATGCTTGCAACATTTATTTCAACTCAAATGTAGCAAAATGAGGAATTCCATCAACAAAGACAATCAACGAAGGGTGCCATTTGCCAACTCTCTTCTAAGGTGGACGATATTGCCACTCATGCACACATCTTAGAGAAACAAATTGCCCAGCAAGCTCTTTCTAGCAAAGAAGCATTTCCACCTTTCTTGCCTAGTCCACCGGAGATGAATCCTACATATTTCAGACCAGTGACATTGAAGAATGGTGTTGTCATAGAAATATATCCTTCAAGGTATGATGATGTTGATACCTATGAGGATTATGAAGCTGAAAATCAAGGGGAGAAAGCTACAACACATGATCTACTTTTCGATTCTTTAAGCAAGCCACATGTCCTTCCTCCTCACACTCTAGATGACACATTGCTTTATAATGAGAACATTCTTCCCAACTCATATTTTGATGATGCTTCAAAGGAGAATGAAAAGACAAATAGTATTGGCATACAAAAGACTATTCTTGCTACAGCTCATAGGTGCTTTTGCTTGCCCCAAATCAAGGACATATTTGCAAGGAGGCATCAATCTTTAGCACAACAATTTCCAGTTGCAAATCAAAGCAACGGACCTCCATATCCATCATTCACCATGATAGTTATCTATCTGGTTGCAATCCTCTTGAGTTTGTTATATGCAGTGAGGATACTATAAATTTCAAGCTTAAGGGGTGAGCAACCGGGCGGTAGTGTAGTGTAGTTTTATTACCTTTTTATTATTTTCTTTTAGTTGTTGTTTTCAGATCTACTCTTCTTGTGGAAAATCTGGTTTGATTTGAGACCCATCTTTTGTATGTGGATTGAACTCCTATGCTTAACTGATTGTCCTCTTTTGATGAGAAATATCATTTGGATAAATTGTAAAAGGCATGCATCAATCAAATGAAACCTTTTGGCCATCAACATGTGCTTAACTCTAGTTTATGCTTCTAGCCTGAAAATTCATCTTACACATCCTTGATTCCTTAAAACATGTATTGGTTTCAATTTTTGTGAGTAAATCGACTATACAACATCATTTGGAATACATGATGCCCTTACCAAGCTCTTAGTGCATTTTCAACCACTCTTTCAATGAAAAATTTTCAAAACAAATGAATGAAATCTAACTAATGTTTTGGGAAAAAAATTAAAATTTCTTTTGGCTTATCTCATCTTTATACCCCATAAAAGATGGCTAAAGTGCCCACATATCATGCTATCCTAGTGTAAGTCTGATCAGGCCATGATGGTTAGGTGGTATGTCTTAAAAGAGGGTAAAATACCCCAACTGACATTCCACGTGTGCATAAGCCTACATTAGCAGCCGAGTGTCGGAACCCATAATCCATTGTCATATCATTTTTGGGAAAGAAGGAGAGTACAACTAAAATTGTCAATTTTAACTAAGATTTCATCATTTGTATCCTTAATAGTTGAGAGTTTGAGTTGCACATCCACTAATTGCTTGGCTTGGTCATTTAAATTCTACTTAGTGCTATTTAATTGATTGATTCATTTTATTGTGACCACCCCTGCTGAACTAAACATCTCATTCTTGGGTGTTTAAGTTCAATTGATGGCTATGAGTATAAACCTGTTGATCATGGTTGGCTTGGTCTAATACACATCTTTCTATTCATTTGATCTATACATGAACTTGACTATTCTTCATTTGGGTGTCTATGCTATTTTTTCTTGAGGGCAAGCAATGGTTTAAGCTTAGGGGGATTTGATGTGCGTATTTTATATCATATTTTGGACCACTTTTGGTTGTATTTCCAAATCATACACCCAATAATCACTCTTAATCATGCTAGATTTTCCATATTTATTGTTGTATCTACTTGCTCTATGTTTGGTTTGTGGGTAGAACAATTTGGCATCAAAATGGGGAGAAAATGCCATTATAACATCCATAAAGACACTCCCCAATCATCTAGGCATTCAGAAAATCAATGTTGTTGAAACTGATAAAGACACCCCGTGTCTTAATTAAGACACCCTGTATCTTAAAAAGATATGACGTGTCTTATTAAAGACACCCCCTATCTCAGCCCAAAAATTGAATATAGAACTCCAGATTTGTAGCAACACACTGTGTTTTATAAAAGACACGTCGTGTAACCACCCAGAATTCGATACAAACTTCAATTATTTCTTAAGACACGTTGTGTGGCCTATAGATTTCACTCAAACGCGGATGTAACTGTCTCACACTTATATATACGACCCCAACTCATCTTGGGACAGTTATGATGACTTAGGACGGACCTTTTGGAGGGCAACTCAACTGGAGGGAGTCCAAGAGAAGTTGGAGGAGACCAAGGGAGATAGGAGGTAGTCACTCGAGAGAGAACACTCTTCTTCTTCTTTCTTCTTCACTATTTATAGTAAGGATTTTCTTCTTCCTTTTCTATCTGCTTGGGAGTCAAGAAATCTGGAGAAAATGCAGCAAGCAAGGACAAAGCTTGACTTCTAGCCGGAGTTCTTCTTCATTCTACTACTTCTCATGGACATACTAGTTCTTTCTACTCTTTTACTATGCCCTTTTATGTTTTCTACTACTTGTATCTTCTTTATCTAGCCTTGGATGAGTAGAATATGAATATTGGACATGGGAGAGTAACTCCCATGCCATAGCTTGTACGAACATATGAATTTCGTACTAAATGTTAGTTTCTTGCATGTTCCAAGAGTTGTTTCAGATCTGAAATGCTTGTTTGTGTGATTGGCCACCATACTTGCATGTTTTATGCTTTCTTGCATAATCTGAGAAGATGTGCTTGAGAGTATGGAGTTACTCTTTTGGCAACTTGTCCTTGACCGCGAGAGTAGATGGGATTAAGTTGAGGAGCAAGGTTTGTGATTCGAAATGAAATACATACATGAGAGTGATGTATGGGGTTAGGATCGTCATCACTTCACTGGGAGGTGACTTATTACTACAAACCTCCTTTACAAGTTAATTAACATGTTTAAATTCGTTTTTTAATATAATCTATGATGTGATAGTGAAATCCCAAGTTTAGGATCCTCCTAAATCTGAATCTTAACCTTTCTTAAATGATAATTTACTATTTTGCTTTAAATATGTAATTTAGTTGCTCTAATCTAATCATCTTGTGTACAACGATCTAGATTATTGAAAATCATAACTCTTGGGCCTAGCTAACCAATGCTCCTTGTGTTCGACCTCAACTACAACTACTCTCGTATACTTGTGGAATATAGGTAGTTGAGTAAAAGATCATTCTTATGATTGAAACTCGTTAGTGTAACTAACTAAACACATACCTAGGTCATGCAACTCTTGGGCTTGAGGAAAAGTAGGAGCAGAGGTGCCAAGTCCTACATGAAAGGTAGATATAGGACCAGTAGGGAGAGGCAGCACTCTAGGGGTAGATCCACTAATAGTAGAGGGTGTAGAAGCAGAAGTAGTAGGTGGAGGGGCTAGGTAAAAGTGATTATATGCATCAGATGCATAATCACTACCTGGGTAGGGTTGGTAGGCAGGGTAAGGATGGGCACAAGATAGGTTCATGATAGACATGATAGCACAGATATCGTGATGCATATGCTCCTGAACCTGAAGGTTATACGTCTGTTGATGCATCATGTAACCCATGAGGGTTTTGTTTGATACATTGAATGAGGCACGGGAAGGTCTGGATGGTTGAGGAGGATTCGGTGGAGGTGGAGGCTCCAGGTGTGGTAGAAGAAGATGGCGGATGGCTCTTATGAATTGTGGTCATACTGATACAGACTCCTATTCTAGCAGGTTTGTAATGAAGAGCATGAAAATGAGACTTTTCAGTGGCAGATTGAAAAAGACCACATATCAGGGCTGGGTAGGGTGGGTGGGTACCATGAGTGTTCTTACCAGAGTCGAAGCAGGTCATGTGATGGAGAATATATGGAGACCACTTGATTTTGATGTTCTTTAGGATACCAAACATAATCACCTTGGTATTCTCTACAATTTCAGTTTGATTTTTGTTTGGATAAATATTGCAATTGACTACCAAGGAAAGAATGCAGTTCTTTAGGTCTAAGATAGAGGAGGGAAGGATGGACTTCTTCCTATAGGGAAACTGAGGCTTCTTCAAGAATTTATGTATGTCAGGGAGAGTGATATCATATTGCTTGTAGAAGGCCTCAGGGTCAAGTACGTCAAAATACTGAGGGTAATCCTTCCTCCATGTGTCGGTTACCTTAGTACCAAAGAAAAATATATTCAAAGTATCCTCTGAGATTTGAAATTTCTTACCGGCAATCATGGAAGTAAGAATGACTTGAGTATTTGGCGGGGGTACAAGAGTGTCATAATTCCATGACAAATTTGCATAGAATTCGTGAACTACCTTAGTGCTTATGATGGAATTGTTATAGCATTGGCATTCAACACTCATGGTAGACAGATGGTGGGCATACAACAACTCGACAACCTGATCAATGACCTTTTGTCTACGTGGGTGAGGCCCAAACAAGGATCGAAAAGGGAAGGGGTTCCTAGGAAGGATCTCCTTGTACCTATTTAGAGCTTCATTGGAGACAAAGAATGTATCATCGAACATGATAAGGCAAGAGTTGGAGGAGGAGGATGGTGCTCTGGAGGGGGCAGCTCTCTTTCTCCTATTGGAAGCCATGGAGGAGAGATAAGAAGGAAAGAAAGGTCAAAATGTAGGGAACACCACCAAAACATGACCAACCACCTAGGGCTGATGTGCAAGAGGTCTAGGAAGGTCAAGTAAGGTCAGGCTAGGGCTAGGAAAGGGATGGTCATGGCTAGGGTTGAGAGCTTGAGGGAGCTGGAGAGGGAATCAGTCAATTTTTCTATAGTTGAGAGGGAGAAAAGTCGGCAGAACCACACTTAAGTTTGCTCCATCCCGGCCATCCGTAAAGTTCTATGAGAAGGAAACTTGATCAAATGGCTTTTTATAAAATCCGTCAGTCACTAATCGATCGAGTTGGCAACTCAACCGATGGTCAACCTGAACCATCATTAGAAATTTTAATTTCTAGCCATTTGAGTCCTAATTAAAATTATTTTTCTAGTCCATTTTGCATTTTTAAACATACTTAGGCACATATCACTCATCATTGGGTACTATTTAGCGATAAAACAAGTGTTTGCAAATAATACCTAAAACAAGCGAAAAATAAGGCATAAGAACATAAAAAGATTTAGCACTTAAGCAAGCAAGAGTGATCAAGACATGAGTGAAGCATATAGGATAGATAGAAACTAACTAGAAGGCACATCAGACTCATCTAAAGTAGTTATGAGCAGTTTTGATCTAATAAAATTAAATTTCTCTCTAGCTAGATATTTAGTGAAAATGTCCACCAACTGATTTTCTGTTCCATATGCATGATATAAATATCCTTTTTGGTAATGTGATCATGAAGAAAATGATGATGAACCTCTATATGCTTGGCTCTACTATGCAATATAGGATTGTATGATAAATTGATTGCACTAATATTATCACAATAGACAGGAGAAGCATTAAAATAAATGTTAAAGTCTTGGAGCATTTGCTTCATCCATAGAACCTGGGCAAAACAACTCCATGTTGTAATGTATTCAGCCTCGGTAGTTGATAAATCCATTGTGCTCTGTTTCTTGGAAAACCAAGACACCAAGCATGGTCCTAGGAGGAAGCAAGTGCCACTTGTTCACTTTCTATCAATCAAGCATCATGTATAATCCGCATCACTGTAAGCCGTAAGAGTAAAGTCCCTTGACTGGGGATACCATAGTCCAAAATTTGGAGTTTTGGCTAAGTATCTTAAAATCCTCTTAACAGCTATAAGATGTGATTTCTTGGTATTTGATTGAAAGTGAGCACAGAAGCCAACACTAAACATTATATCAGGTCTAGAGGCAGTTAAATAAAGTAAACTTCCAGTCATACCTCTATAGAGCTTCTCATCCACTTTCTCACCTTCTTCATCTTTATCAAGTTTGGTGTTGTTTGACATGGGGGTGTCCATCGCTTGATGTACTCCATCCCAAAGTGCTTAAGTAACTCACTTGTGTACTTGCCTTGGTTGATGAAGTTCCCATCTTTAGTTTGCTTGATTTGAAAGCTGAGGAAGAACGTAAGCTCACCCATCATGCTCATCTCGAACTCACTCTGACTAAGATCACTAAACTCCTTGCAAAGATCAAGATTAGTTTTGCCAAATATGATATCATCAACTTAAATTTGAATGATAAAAAAATTGTTAGAAGTGTGTTTGAGAAACAAGGTAGAATCCATTTTTCTCGTGACATACCCATGATCTAAGAAAAATTCTTTACTTACTCATACCAAGCTTGAGGTGCTTGTTTGATTCCATAGAGATATTTTTGCAATAGATAAACATGGTTCGGTAAACTACCATGTTCAAAGCCTAAAGATTGTGCAACATACATTTCCTCTTCAATTCTACCATTCAAAAATGCACTTTTAACATCCATCTGATAAAGAAGAAAATTCTTATAACTAGCAAAAGCAAGCGACATATGAATGGACTCAAGTCTAGATATAGGTGCATATGTTTCATTAAAATCTACACCTTCCTACTGATTGTAGCCTTGAGCCACTAACCTTGCTTTGTTTCTTACCACATTTCTTCTTTCATCTAGCTTGTTGCGGTAGACCCACTTAATGCCAATGATCTTTCTATCACATGGTCTTGGCACTAGAGTCCACACTTTGTTCTTCTCAAATTTCTCTAGTTCTTCTTGCATGGCTAGGATCTACCGATCATCTCCAAGAGCTTTGTTGACGTTCTTTGACTCGAGTTTTGAGATGAAGGTGATGTTGGCTTGTTCTTTGTTAAAGGCAGCCTGCGTCTTCACTCTTTTAAAGGGGTCACCTAAGATCAGTTATTTTAGTATGATTTTTTGCAAAGCGGAGAGTTGGATCCTTCTTCTCTTCATCTTTATCCTCTTCTTGAGTGGCCACCTCTTTTCCCTTTTGGGTGATATTGAGTTCTTTTAGGACAAGCCAACATCACCTTCATCTCAAAAAGTGGAGAGTTAGATCTTTCTTCTCTTCATCTTTATCTTCTTCTTGAGTGGCCACCTCTTTTCCCTTTTGGGTGATGTTGAGTTCTTTTTGGATAGGAATCACCTCACTTGCAACATCATCATTTGGTAATAGAGGGGTTAGTCTCAATAAATTTAACATTAATATATTCTTCTATTTTAGAAAGATCAACATTAAACACTCTATAAGCCTTGCTAGTAGTTCTATAGCCAAGAATGAAAGTCTTGTATGATTTTGGATCAAACTTGTCAAGAGAATCTTTCGTGTTAAAAAAAAACAAGGACATCCGAAAAAATGAAAGTACTCGATAGAAGGCTTCCTACCACGTCATATCTCATAGGGGGTTTTCTTCAAAAAAGGATGTGTGAAAACTCAGTTTTGTACAAAACATGAGGTACTAACGACTTCGTCACAAAACTTATTTGGAGTATCATACTCTAAAAGCATGATCCTATCCATTTCCTATAGTGATATGTTCTTCCCCTCTACAAACCCATTTTGTTGAGTTGTTTGATGTGAAGAGAAGTTATGTGCATATCCAGATTCTTCACAAAAATGTTCAAAAAGATCATTTTCAAAGTCTCCCCCATGATCACTATGGATGGAAACAATCCGGCAAGAAACTTCATTCTCAAATTGTTTAAAAAAACTAGACAAAACATCAAGTGTATCATTCTTGGAAATGAGAAAGAAGGTCCAAGTATATAGAGAGAAATCATCGATAATAACACGACAATACTTGGAACCACGAAGTGATTGAGTTCTCATAGGTCCAAATAGATAAATATGGAGAAGTTCAAGATCTCTCTTGGTACTAAGGACTCCTATAGATTTGAAGGAGGACTTGGTTTTCTTTCCTTGGGTATAAGGTTGGCATTCCTCATCCTTTTCAAAATCCAATTTGGGAAGTCCCTTGACCAAGTTCTTTTTGCTCAACTTCTTCAATTGATGCATATTTACATGACCAAGATGATGATGCCAAAGAGAAGTATCATTCAAGTTGACTACTAGGCATCTATGAATAATAGGATTAATAGAGTCAAGCACAATTACATAAGGATTACCATTTCTAGTTCCCTTATATATGACATGATAAGTGAGGGAATATAGAATCAAGCATTCAAAAGAAGTAAATTGCACAAGGTAACCATTATCACATCATTGGCTTACACTTATTAAATTGTGATGTAGTCCATTCATAAAGAGAAAATTTTTGATATACACGGATTCACCTATCTCCCTAACATTTTACCCTACCTTTCTTGTTGTCACCAGAAGTAACCGAACCTCCTTTATTCTTTGTGAAATTTTTGAAATGGCTTATATCATCTATCATGTGCTTAGTGCAGCCACTATCAGCAATCCATTTTTCTTTTTCCTGCAAGAAAAGAGAGTTTTGGTTCCCAACTCAAACTTTGGGATCTGGAGTTAGCTTTGGGACCCATTTCATCTTTGGGTTGGTCCCCTTAGGCTTGTAAGGACAATAAGTAGAATAATGATCATCACTTTTGCAATGAGAGCAAATGATAGGGTTCTTAGTTCCAAAAGACTCTCCAATGAAAAAGGAGGATTCCTTACTCTTTTTCTTACCTTTGGCCTTATTCTTTCCCTTAGGTGTTCCCCCCTACAAATCCCAAACCACTAGTACCACTTTGTTTGGTAGAATGGTCAAGGATTTCATTTAGGAAATTTTTTCCTTTGAGGAATTTTTGTAGGGAGGCTCTAAGTCTATGATTGTCATCAGTAAGAGATAGAATAGTAGAAGACAAACTAGCAAGATCATCTCTAGAATGAACAAGGTCAGCCTCTAAACAGAGAGCTTTTGTCAAATAAGAATCTTTTTCAAGAGAAATAGAAGCAACATAATTACTAGGTAAAATATGTCTAGAAGATAAATCATTTACTTGACCAAGCAACCTAGCATTTTTAGATTTAAGAAATTGAATTTCTTTGAGAAAAACATCCCTCTCATTTCTACGAGCATCAATAATAAGCTTGAAGTCAGCATTTTTAGTTTTAAGTGTCTCAAACTCTTTTAGGCACTTTTGATTGTCTTCCTTAAGAGTTCAATGTTCTTAAGGTAGACACCATTATCTACCTCAACTCCATTGTATTGGATCTCAAGATCAGAAATTGGCCTTGCAAGTTATCAATGCTCTCAAGATGAATTTTCCCATTTTTCTCAAGAATCACAAGTTTAGTATACAAGTCATCAATGATTTACCTTAGGTCTTCTTTTTAGATTTACATTTAGAATAACAAGAATGGGTAGTAACAAGTATATAAATAAGAGTTTCTTTAGCTAACTCATGCAAGATTACCTCATTTACCTCACCAATATCTTCACTTGTAGAGGCCATGAGTGCAAGGTGGCACTCTCCATCTTCATTAGAGCTTGATCCACTAGAGGATGATGCTTCCCAAGCTGCATGAGCTGTGTATTTGTTTCTCCTCTCCTTCTTGTCTTTCCTCTTGTATTTGTTATCTTTCTTGGACTCTTCCTCCTTCTTGGAGTTGCTTTTGTGGTGTGACTTTCTTGCCTTAGGACATTCACTCGTGTAGTGTCCTTTTTTACCACACTTGTAGCACCTTGGAGTAGAAGAAGAAGATTACTTTCCTTTGAAGTGCTTTCTCTTGGATTATTTGGCTTCATGATCACTAGGGCCACCATCTTCACTAGAGGAGGAGGGAGAGGTCTGGAAAGCAAGTTATTGTTGAAGGATGACAGCCTCCACTTAAGCTTTGAAGGCACTATTTTGATCTTCCTTTCTTACTTCTCTTCTTGTTTAGCTTTTCTCTTCTTGCTTGTCAAGTCTTGTCTCATGAGCTTGTATATTTCCAATAAGATCCTCAGTTGGAATGTCACCAAGACTTCGCACTTCTTCAATGGAGGTCGCCTTTGACTCCCATCTCTTTGGTAGAGACCTCAAGATCTTTGAGTTGATTTCTCATCTATCCAAAGTGTATCCCAAAGCATCTAGTCCATTGATGATGATGTTGATCCTTGAGTACACCTTGGAAACTCCTTATTTCTTCCCCATCTTGAAGTTCTCTAGGAGGTTGTTCAACATGTAGACCTTTACCTCCTTCACTTGCTTTGTGCCTTCATAAGTGATGCACATCTTTTCCCATATCTCATAGGTTGTATCCCATGAGGATATGTGGTTGAACTCATATGGAGTGAGGGATGCATAGAGGATGCTAATTGCTTTAGCATTGAGCTGGGCATTCCCCAGGGTAGCTTCATACCATGTTGATACAACTCTGGTTGGCTCCTTGTAGGGTGTAATCATCACCTTCCACATATCAAAGTTCATCCCTTGATTGTGGAACTGCATCCTCCTCTTCTAATAGAGGAAGTCGGTGTCACCGAAGACTGGGGGCGCATGGAGAAGCCTCCCTCTATGCTGAGGGAACCAAGTAGGTTCTCACCCATCTTCTCATCTTGTGGGAGATTTGTTGGAGAAGATCCTAGCTCTGATACCACTTGTTGGATCTAGGGCTCTAGAGGTGGGTGAATAGAGCTTCAAAATTCTCACAATAATAGTTAGACCTTCAAATTATATCAATTGAAACCAAATGCTTAAGAACAATTTGAAGTCCTATCTAAACAAGCATAGCTGAAAGAGATTGAAACATACACTTGGACAAGGTGGTTAGAGTGGTTCCAATCTCCAAACTAGGAGACCGTTAATCCACTACCTAGATAAGTCAACCTCTAGGACTTTGCAACCCATGTATACTTATATTCCATCATAAGAGATACAAGGAGACCACCATACATCCAAGGACTTACCTATTAAAGATAGGAGTCTTTCACCTACATAAGGACTTACCCACTTGATCAAGATGTCTTCAGCCTTCACCAAGGACTTACCCACACTTGCATCAAGTCTTTGGCCTTGAAGGAATTACCCACTCTTCTTGAATATTTTGCCTTGTCCTTCTCCTTCACCTGGAGAAGATCTTCACACCTTCTTCAACCTTGAAGAAGAACAACAATTCCTCCTTCACTCAGAGAAGATCACTTCAACCTTTGCTCTTTGAGAAAGGGAATTGGAAATATGGAATGAATGAGAGCTTTACAAGATAACATGGAGGTAGATCTCTTACAACATGCCTAACTCACTCATAATCATGAAATGCTTTGTAAATGAGAGAGAGAAAGGGGCTCAAAGGTTCCAACACACTCAACTATAGCAAGGACCAAGGATAGCATGAATGAGCAACCTTGGAATGAACTCCAAGAGGTCCTATTTATAGTTGGGGGTGATCCTTTGAGTGTGGGATCACTTAAGAACGAAAAATATCTATTTTACAACTTGCAACAGATCTATTTTCATTTCTAACAACTCTCCAATGGTTGGAATCACTTTTTCTACATTTTCCATACAGTACATGTGGTAAGTTTCAATAAATATAACTCGACCAATCCACTAACTGAAAAAGCTAATTTTCAAACTATCGGTTGAGTTTGTCCTAGGAAACTCGACCGATGAGTCAAAATAAGTTTTAGTCAGTGAGTCAGTCGGTCAAATTCTATGAGTGCACAACTCGACCGATTGATCCATTTCCAAAAATCTATCACTGATCGGTCGAGATTCAAACTCGACCAGCAAATTTACTATGACAAATTTTTCAAAATGGTTTTAGAGTGACCAAACATTGAATTAAGTGTCCCTAATGTTTTCTCATCTTAGTTACAAGTCATATCATCAATACAAGTGATTAAAAAAATATTCTAAGGTGGTTTGCAGTGATTTCCCAAATTGCACACTTGCATTTCTTTTGACTTGAACTTGGACAAGCTAGGGCTTGTGTAATTTGATTTTTTTCATGTACCTAAAGCCTAAAATCAATCTTAAACAAACATATTAGATACATATGAATGTAATGGTTAATTCATTATCAAAATATGGATAATGTATAACTCTCAAGTCAACAACCATTCCTTCATATTCTTACATGTGGACAATGTCAATTGACATAACTTTTAACTACAAAGGATTTGGGATAAAAATAGTCCTTAGGATCAACATGGTAAGTAGTTGCATGTAGACAAGTGATTAAAGTTCAACACCACTAACAATGTGGTTCAATATGAAGCATGTATTATGCTATCTCAACTTCCCAAGCAACAAGGGGTGTGCCACGGTCTACTATATGGGGAACATCTCATGGACATCTCACGAATTAGAATAAATAGAAAACCTACCATTAGAATTTCATCCCCTGTCAAGAATATTTGTAATGTTCGGGTCCATACCCAAAGATCTAGCAGAGTTTCAGGAATGATGTGTAACCCATGGACCACCACTAGTCTTAACTACATACTTTGTCCTCACTCATATGCAAGCCAGGATCAACTTCCTGATTGGACACCCATCCTAGTACTACTCTAGGTTGAACATGCTTAGCCATAGAGTTCTCTAGTAATGGCTCCCTGAAAACGAGGTTTACCTTGGTGATATGGGTAGTCCAATCATTCATATTAAGATCATTTTATCTAAGGCCTCAAATCCTGGAACGTTACAATCTCCCCCCACTTAGATGTTTGATGTCCTCTTCAAGGCTCAACTATATGGCCTCATAATATTTCCCCAATTCAGTACAGACCCATAATGGCCCATAGACACCCAACTCCCGATCACATCTACCAACACAAGCATGGCTGCATCACCATGGACAACTATTTCCAACATGCCTGGACCGTGGCCCATTGACACCCAACTCCCAATCATAGCTACCAATGCAAGCGTGTCTACATCACCATGGACAACCATTTCCAACATGCCCAGACACATGGCTCAATACTGGAATGCCACATGTCCATGTTGCCTGAACCTACTGGAGAGGTTATGGCTCTGATACCATTTATAAAGCCCTACCCCATTGCCCAAGGCTCTAGTAGAGTTTCAAAAATTAGGATTGGCCCCACATACCAGTGCTAACCTTAACAACATGCTTAGTCCTCACTCACGCACAAGTTGAGATCAACTTCCCAACTAGTCGCCCATCCTAGTACTACTCTAGCTTACGCACACCTAACCACTGAGTTCTTAGTGATGGGCTCCCTGAAAAGGAGATACAACTTGGTGATATGAATAGTTTAATCATTCCTTTTAAGATCATTTTATCTGAGCCCTCACTTACTGGGATGTTACAATATATCAACTCTCATGCTACACATTTCAAACAATACTTCAACTTCTTGAATTAAGAGCACACTACCTTCACGTATCCCTTGACCAGCATCGTCTCAAGGATCAAACCCCAAGCCAAAGTTTGTCCTATTAAGTCTGAACAATATCACATATTGCAAGCTCATCAAAATGAAACCATAAAAAAAAGAAAATATATGGTTGCATGATATCAAAGATGATTTATATGATATGTTTATCCATGAAGGTCTCCCTATAAGAGACTAGCAATGACTTAACTAACAAGAGGTACATTTCTATTGTGAATCATATAGTCAAACACTCCTAATATGCATCAATTAGATGGATTCTAAGGCCATTAGACAAGGTGACATATGATAAATGTGTCATTATCATTTTTTATTGGGGACTTAAGTGCAATTATCTAGTTACATAGACGTAGTTGCTACTTTATTTTATTTATTTTGACTTTATATTTTTTACTAATATATGCAACTGCCTCAGATCTAGGGTTTCATATCTTTCAGTATAAATATCTATCTTGGGGGATTGTCATAAATAGTTGAATATGAATTGAAATGTGAATTTCTCATTTCCTTCTTGGTCTTCTTATTCCTTGATAGGTACCCCATCAAGTGGTATTAGAGCCAAACCCTAATTTTTTAGAGTATGGTCCCTCTATATTCAGTCTCTCATTGTCATCTTTCCAAAAAGAATACCATTTGTGCTAGTTAAAAATTACATTTTTACCCCTCCCTCCACTTCCACTGCTACGGCCTTTCCTATCTATAGTTGTCTTACTGTCCACAAAACCAGTCATAATAGGTCACATCATTGACAACCCACTCTGTGTTGTTGCCTTCCCGAGCAAATGCACCAGTCGTGCTCATCAAAAATCACAATTTTCTCTTAACCTCACTACTTTGGCATCATCTTGCATCTACTTCTACCACCCAACCTCTAGTTATAGATCCTGCAAAGCATTGATACCCCACTAACACTCACATCTCTTCCACAATACCCAATCACCACACACCCTCGACCTTTGGAGAAGAGTTCTGCTAGATGGACCAAAAATGGCACTCATATTGGGACCATTTTTGTCCTCTTGTGTACATGAGTAAGTTACTTACCTCCCTTGTTTTTTTCTCATGCATGAAAGAGGACAAAAAGGGTTCTAAAATGGGTGTCACTTTTAGTTCAAGTGTCATATTCCTTTAGAGAAACCCTCACCTTGTCCTATCAACTTCTCTTATTTTTTACTACAATCAATTAATCACCATTCCTCATTCCTAGTACCAATTAATCACCGTCAAATTGTCTTGTTCCACTTTCATCCATCTTGGTGCCAATCACCCATAGAGATATAGCCCCAATCACCCACCGCATCTCTGTCATACATCACATAACACCCCACAACATTAACCCTCATAGACTTCCTCCTTTATCATCCAAATCCAGACCAACGACGATCCTCTTTTGCCTCCTGCACGGTAGCCCAACCATCACAATCTATCACAACTCTGTAGCTCTTCCCAACATCATACGAGAACCATCCTCAAACGTTACCCTTCTCGCCATGTCTTGTTCCATATCGCACTCCCTCCCGATCTATGGTACCAGACTACTAGTCAGCATCCACCTACCAATCAGTCATGTGAGTTGCTTCCCGCAAATCCATCCATGGCCTTGTACTTATTCCATTCCAAGCAACGACTAACCTTGTTAACAACAACCTTCTACTAAATCGACCTTATTCTTGTTCCATTCCTGGTGACGACCGTCAACCTAACCAGTCCCTATCTTCCACAAATCCCTTTTGTGGGTCTTACCTAACCTGCCCCATTCCCCATCCATCTACCCCACTCCCACAAAGCCCACTCTCAACAACCACATGATAGTTGTAATGAGTAAAATGATTGTTTGATCATCATCTGATGTATAAAAAGACAAGCAAGATAAACCATGGATTATTATTAATCAAATATGGTTACCAATGATAAAATGGTTTCCAATGATGAGTTTAATAATTATAAGGACTCCATAGACACACAAATTTCTCCTATGAATGAGAAATTATTTGTGTAATCCAAAATTTTGATGTTTTGGTGCAAAATCATACAATTAATGCACACTTTCAAACTGTGGAAAAAATTGCAAGATCATCATATTCATGATGTGAATGTCATCACTACCACATGACTGATCGGCAACCCCAACTCTAGGGGAATCATCCAGATATGTGGTATCTGACATTTGTTCCTACCAAGGTAAATGACACCAGAAATTTTTTAGGGGATTTACAAATTAGAGGATTGGATCATGTTTCCAAACTTTTTCAATGTATAATATAGGTGTGTGATGAGGATTCAGTCACTACTACACATCTCAATGAGTTCAAGGATTCCACTGAGATAGATTTATCTATAGTACTCTAGTGTCCTCATCAACAACTTCAAAGCTTAAGAATTTGACATCCTTTGTATCCCTTCCTTGTCATGCCTACATTCGCCAAGAACTAAGCGACAGACAACACACCAGGGGCCATACCCCACTTCAGCGAGCCTAGCAACAATGAAGATGTTGCTAAAGAAATGCTCCCAACTAAGGATCTTGAAGATTTCAAGGATGAGCCCAAGCAATACTATGTGCCACCTCTAGAAATTGATGGCACCAATGATCCTGAAACTAACAAGAAAGAACCCAAACATGCTTCTTTCCTACTTCTAGCAATTGATGATTCCAATGATTCTTACAATGTTGGCATCATGCCAGTGCATCCCTATATGCTTCTAATAGATTGTGGCCGCATCCCTACACTACACAACTCATTGATAGATCCATTCATCACATGCCTTGACAACATCAATGATGCATATATGATGCATTGAATATTATCAGCTTTTCACATGCTATTTTATTATGTATTTCATGCATATTTGCTCATTTTGATACTACTTGTGCATGGTTTATCATCATTATCTTGTGACACATATTTGCATCAAATATTATCTATTTTCACTATTTTATATTGATTTATAATAATTAATTGGACGGATGTTCTTTATTTCTAAATTTTAGGTAATTCAAGAAGTCCCAATTCAGATTGGTGCTACCAAATGCTATGTCAGTGGTATCAACATTGGAAGAAAAAGAATAGACATGAACCAAAGATGCTCGATGGTACCGACACTTGATTCGGTACTACCGACTTAATGGACAATAACACACCCAAAGTAGCTCAGTGGTACTGACTTTTACATGGAAAAATTGTCAGAGATGTCAGGGAGAAACTCGGTGCTACTGACCTCCTATCGGTACTATTGACACTTACATGGAGTCATGACCCAGAAGAGGACTCGGTGCCACCGACATCCTATTAGTGGTACCTACTTGGCATGATCAGGCAAGATTAAAGATTGTGATTAATCTGACAGACACGACTTAATGACGCCCTAAGTCTCTCTTATGATTAAGTGGGAGTGCGGCTAGACCTAGTTATCACACCATAGCTCATTTCACAATAGAGGAGAGTTGGGAGAGGATAAAGCTACATTTACGACTATATGAGCACCTCCAGTGGAAGAATTGCAGCCAGAAGATAGCATATCATCATTTTTGTCAGAGGGAGTCATCCAGATAATGCTCTTTAGGGGTTTCTATTAGTCTTTAGTGTTTTCCTCTTATTCTCCTTTTCTCTCTGTGTATGGCAACTGAAATCATGCAGGGCTAGTTCCCTAATTCCTTAGGACCCGGGAGTAGCCCGGTTATGCACTATAATTGACATGATGAATTGATATATATGTTTCTTCCTAATTTTTGGACATAATACTATGATTGCATAATGAATTAACTATGTCTGATCAACATATATAATTCCTCATATCCTTAATTGCTTTGAGAGAGGGATTTAGGATTAGAAAAGTCATAGTATTACACATTTTATATGGCGCCTCAAGAGAGGGCTTACGATTGAGAAGAGAATAACCTGGAGAATTTGTAAAGCGCCTAACTAGTAGTTAAATCTCTACAAGAGTGGGATTATATATATATATATATATATATATATATATATATATATATATATATATATATATATATATATATATATATATATTAGATTGGGTAGTGAATTATGTTGCAAGAGCGGGTAATTCTTGCTACAGGTCCCTTAGTCCACGGTTAGAAGAAATAAATATTAATAAATGAAGTTAATTGTAGTGTAAACTATGGTAAAACTATATTCCTAAGGATCTATTCCTCTTGTGATCATAACCTCATTCGTTTAGTTTTAATTCTTGCAATTAGTTAATTAATCAATCAATCATATTTGCAATAGGTCTAGCTGATGAATTCATAGTTAGTAGTAGAGTCTAGATACATTTCCCTGAGTTTGACACTCGGGCCTCAAAGGCTTATATTACATGATTACATGCACTTGAGTTTTATACTTATAGTAAACATGCATCAATATACCTCCTCTCTTTTTGTTAATGGTTTCTGATGCTTCACAGATAAAATCAGCAAGTATGCTTCACTCGTACTACCCGTGTGGGTTGACAAAAACCCAAGTGTCAGATGACACCCAATCCACTTGTCCTACCATTGGACAATGTTGGGAGAGCTCATGTTGGATATGAAGTTGATTCACCAGTGGCTCATCTTTTGATCAATGGGGGATTTCATGCAAGACAAATGTGTCATTATTATATTTCTTTTGCTTGTGTTTCATTATTAAGGACTTAAGTGAAATTAAATAGTTACATGAACTTAGTTGCTAATTTATTTGTCTCATTATAATTTTATATTTTTGGGAAATATATGTAATTGCCTTAACTCTAGGCTTTCATGTCTTTTAATATAAATACCAGCTTGGGGGCTTGTCCGAAGTAGTTGAATATGAATTACAATATGAATTTCGCATTTCCTTCTCAGTTTTCCTCTTCGTCGATGGGTAACCCATCACAAGGTCTAGGGAGGATCATGTCGATTACTTGTGAGTGGATTCAAGCATGTGAATAAATCTAGCTTACGGGTGAATACTAAAACACCATGTAGATGAGCTATCATTGGTAAATTGCTAACAATGACTCTTATACATCCATGGTTATTACATCCATGCACCAACTAACCAACTTTACATTGTACATGCCTAGAACCATCTCTATTTGGGTAATAAACATGACTGGGAAGATCCATCATAAAGCATCAAATGGAAAATACTTCATTCGAGACACAGTAATGTTGGTAAATATGCCATGAGAGCCAATATATGATGATTGGATTGGCATACATCATGATTGATTTGATAAATATCAAAGGCAAGCTTCCAATTTATTCTAGCTCAATCAATTATGAGATATATGATTGAGAAGAATGAATGTCTAAAGAATGACAATACTCAATGACATATGTCTTTAGGTAAAGGACCTAAATAATGAGATCATACATATGCTAAGAGTATGTACATTCTTGTTATGTCCCTAGTCAGATGTCATTGAGGAAGGTTGATAGAAAACAATGACACATAAAGACTAGAGTGTGTGTTGGTTGATGATAGTGTCTCATTAGTCATGTTATATGATATCAAACCAAGCACACATATACATGTTGGATAATAGTGTATCAGACAGACCCACCATGAGAGTGACACATGGAACCATGACATGGTAGTCAGAATCATCTCTCATAGTGATCGTGGTGATTGTGATTCTTAGACCTGAAATCACTGCACTCGTCGGATGTGATTGGGTACACTTTGACATCATCAAATGCAGTCTTAAAACATGGGTCATTATAAAGGTGATGATTGGGTGGCTTTGACGCATGAGATAGATTGTGGGTGATAGATATGGGATTTGTCCCTCCTAATGTAGTATGATGTCCATGCCACTTGATAAGGGATACTGAGAAAGGCATGCACATGCACATGTGAATCAATATATAATATTGATGTCACACATATCTCAGACAGTCTGCTCTAGTTCAAGAAACATGAATGAACGTTGAAAGGATGACAACTCCATGCCTTGAGCACATTCAGAATATCAGAGACAAAGGAATTATACATTCACTAGAACACCAATCACAGACTGTAGCATTGAAAGTTGTTCTCCAACTTTCCTTTTCACTTGGGTAGTATTGATGTGCGACTAGGTACCACTCTTTGCTTTTGATGTCATAAGCTAGTTATGGACATTCACTGCCAACATGAAATGGGACCTATAGGGTCACACACAAAGGATTAACCTAGAAGAGGAGTTTATCCATGAATTATGTTTGGATTGATTACTAAAGTGTTTAGGTATTCAATCAAACATTCAATCAATAGACTTGACTCAGAATCATCAAGTTCAAGTGTTGAACCAACTGATTAGAGTGTCAGATTAATTGAGAACTGAATTGACTATGTTCTGCACAATCTGGACCACCAACCGACCGATTCATTGGGTGAATCAACTGGCTCATGGTCAGTGAGACGACTGGTTCACTTGGACCAAATGAGCAGTGTTGGGTTTTCCCGATTTGTGAGAAAAGTTTTTCATTTCACTTGTTTAATTTGATTGGGACAAGAATTAATATTTGTGTTAATTAGAAACGAATAAGGAAAGTCAATTGTAGGCAAGTCTGGGAAGTGAAACGACCGATTCACTGGGTGAACAGATTGGCTCACACTCCCAACCAACTGGTTCACTAGTGAACCAATCGGCTCACACTCCCAAACGACCAGTTCAGTTATGAAATGACTGATTCACCTGCCGTGATGTAAATTGTTCATGGAAATTATGGACCCTTCTACTCCCGCACAGATTGGGAACCCTGACCTTGCCCTCTACTATAAATAGAGGGGTACAAGGGGCTTCTCCAATGACACAACTTTGAACATTAGTTGCTCTACAAAGTTGTTGTCCTCTCTGGTTGCGGTAATCGAGAGAGCCCAAGCAAGTTCTACTCATCCAGGGAGGAACAATGAGGGAAAGACAACTGCATAAAAGTAACTTGTGGTGGGAGAGTGGGTTAGTG
Organism: Alisma plantago-aquatica; assembly: GCA_963693085.1. Lineage (NCBI taxonomy): Eukaryota > Viridiplantae > Streptophyta > Magnoliopsida > Alismatales > Alismataceae > Alisma > Alisma plantago-aquatica. The sequence goes on from OY856410.1 coordinate 1,300,031,797, forward strand.
ACTTGTACACTAATAGAAGGGGACAACTACTTCTAGTTCATTCTTCAAGATGACTAGAGTTCCTGATAGTCCGTGTGGACTATCTATAGAGGTGGGAGACTTTTTCCGCTTAGGAGGACGATAGTCAACCACAGTTTGGGTCAAGACCAGGAGATGCACAGATGTCGTCAAAGATAGGTGGTTGAAGACCGCACTTTCTATGAGGATGATTCGCTAAGCAAGCCTCAGGACCAGGTATATCTCGCTAAAACCATCCTTCTCATTACATAGATATTGATGTGATCTGTTGGTTATGGGTTTATGGTCAAGTAAAAATTTTGTTTCCGATGCCTACTCTGACCATGTAAAACCCAATAGGTAAGGCCCCTAACCCTTCTTAACTCATAAACAAAATTGTTTGGCTTAATTGAAATAATTAGATGCTTAATTTTGAAATCTAACCCAATTTGTTATGTCACACTCATAGATGAAACTATTTTATAAATTGAATATATACATACATCATTTTCTCAAGTCATACAATTCACATAACTTGTGGACATTTATGTAACTTACCCTATTATGGTGGCATGAACATAATATAAATACTTTCTTGAGTTGTTTTATGATGTACTTAAGAATATTATAATTTTACTTCTCCATTGGAATATTTTTAACCTTTCTTTAATGGAGTTACATAGACTTGGTGAGGTGGCAATGCAGTGTCTTCATCAGTCGGTGGTTTTCTTAGTGACTGATGGATCCCATGTGGCTGATGAGTTACATCTTCACAATGGCACTATTGTCTATCCAAATAGGTTTTCATCTGAGTGATGAGATTGGTGTGTCTGTGTGTGAGGGGAGGAGCGATGACATCTCGGTGACCAATGAGGTATTATGTGCTCATGTGAATCTGACTGATAAGTTTCTAGCAATTGATAATTTCATAGTGACCAATGGATTTTTCTGTGCATAATGGGGTTTTGATCGATGGATATTTTGATGAGTTGGCCTATGGGTTTTCTAACTGATGAGAGATCAGATCTTTCCCTATAAATACCCACTCTCCTTTCTCATTTTCATGGTGGAGCTTCAGTTGCGTTTGGAGGAGCTCGAGGAGTTTTTGTGGAAACCAGAGGTCAACGGGAATCCATCAGGGTTGCGTCATTCTGTGGATGCATGTACTAGTTCGAGTTACTCATGGACGATCTGAAGGGTTTTCACCAAGAATCTTACTTCCTTTGTGTAAGATTCTTGCTCTTTTACTTATTTTCTTGTTGTTCTTCACCCCTTCCTCTTGCGGCCAAGTTCCATGAGTTTTCTTGATGTTTTCTTGCTGGAACCCTGCATGTGGGTTGAGAACTCTCTTTTTCTTCTTCCTTGCTCTAGTTCCACCCTTTTCATGGAAAGAGAAAATGTTCTTGGAGCTCTAGTGGGTTTAGCTTGACTCTTGGTTCTTATTCCAGGAGTTTCCACCTTGGATTATAGATTCCTTCTCTCTACTAGGAGAGTTATATAACATTGAATGCATCTCTTGCCTACTTTCTACATGCATGTTGTAAGTCTTACTTCAAAACGTCTAGAATGCTAAAAGTAGGTCTTTTTAAGTGTTGTTTTGGTGTAAGAAAGGATATAATACTATTTCTTAAGTTGCTTTTAAACTTTTGAGATGCTTCCCTATTGTAATGATATTTTTTTAATACGTTAGGTTACAGGTGTAACAATCCCTAGATTTTTTTCACACACGAGATACTTTGATGATTAAGGAATAAGAACTCATTCTATGTGATAGCCTTGATATAAGATGGGTATCATGTGGTGTTAATGTTGTCTTACATTGTTGTTTTGATGTTGTAATAATGGTTGGACAAATCCCTAGTATCGATAGCAACTATTTTATTACAAATTTGAGTGCATGGACACTTGTAACTAGAGTGACATGAAGCATTACAGTTAATATCTTCTGAGGTTGCAAACCCCAATGATGTTTGTAAGAATCTTCTTGGTGTTTATATGTAACTAGATTGATGCAGTCAAAATGTAATCAATTGACCTAGTAATCAAGTGTAACCCCAAACAAGTAGTGCTCTGAGTTCGTAAAACTATTCTAGTTTCAAGACTTGCAGGATAGTGAAATGAGTAATCCTAAAGGAGCTCATAGTTGTATACATTTGACTATATGCGAGTGTATGGAGGGTATATCCTTGTCATCTTGATCCCAAGGTTTTGGAGAGTGGTCAAGGAAGTATCTCAGAGATGATATGTGTTGAGAATGACTACGGTCATAACTCAAATTTTAGGGTTTATACCTTGGATTCTAGTGTCGTGGCATGTGTACCCATGACAGACTAGGATATTTTAGTAGTTGGGCCAATGTGCCACTACAGTTGTTACTCATATGAACTGAGGGGAAGATATCTTAGGATTATGGACATCCTAGACATTATACATTGTTTATTTTGCCTTTGTAGTGGTCAGCTAGTCGTTTGAGGGTACGCATCAAACTACCCAAGACTTAATAAAATATGTAATTCAGCTATGTACATAACTGTTAGGGTTACTTGGAGAATCAAATTAAATGAAGATTCTTACTATGTTTCCTTTGGTTTTGTAGACCATTTATAATGCAGTGAGAGAAATCAACTATACTTATAACTCTAGTTATGCTTGATCTATTGTGCAAGATATTTACATATTCAACTCTATAATACTACCTACTTTTATTGCTTAAAATACATAACCCTGGTAAGCAATAGATGTTCTTGGATTTCTATCTCTCGCCAAGACATGGGTCTCACCTCATGGGTTTCCACACCCTTTTTAGGTGATCAACAACACCATCAGACATAGAGTGACAAGGAGGCACAATTTGAAGATCTATAGAGTTAGAGTGTAATGTACCCAAATCTAGGGTCATAGACAAAACCTCCCTTTCACTAAGTCTGTTTCCAATTAAAATTAGTATTGGATTCCTTCCCCCTAGTTTAGACTTATTAGCAGTTTTAGTGTCAAAATCATAATAAGATGATAAATATCCATTTTCATGAGGTTTAAGGTTTAACTAAGTGTTTGCATCTTCAATCGGGGTTAAATATAAAAATTAACCATTTAATAAGTTTTGGTTATGACTTGTAACTCTAGTATCCTCTTAGGAGAACTAAGTGAAGGAAAATAAATAAAATATGAGACATTATCTTTAATTGAATGAGAAATATGGTGAATGTATTAATTGATTAATTAACATATAAGTAATAAAATAATACCTTCGTTGATGTCAAAAAATAAAACTAAAGTTAAATTTAGAACCCTCATATTCTAAATAGCTAACCTAGGAATTTACATACTAAACGGATAATAAATACACCCTAAGACGGTGAAGCGTATAGTGGGTCTAGGTTTAATAATTGAATTGATCATCACATTTTTATCCCCAAGTTCCATTTAGTTTATTTGTGCATAATGTCCTTCTTCCTCTACTTCTTCTTTCCCTGTGTCTGGGTGCATCTGTAGTAGAGGCACAATCTGCAAATGGCAGATCCACGATCAATCCCCTTCTTCTCTCCCACTTCTTCTCCTCTTCCTTTCCTACTTATTCATCTTCCCCCGCCACTCCTATCATTCCTTTCCATGCTAACCCTAATCACCATCTATCTCTTCTTTCCTCTTGCTCCTTACGCCCCACAGTCCAATATAGAACCTGGGACAGGTAGATGCAGCCTACCTTCTCACCCTCATAGCCCTATCTATTTCTTCCTCTTCATCCCTAGTTCCATGAAACCATGGCAGTCACTTTTCTTCCCTCCCTGTTTTAGAAGACTTATCTGAGGAAACCACAACCTAGAGCACATAATTCCTTCCATGGGCGGTACCAGTCACCACGATGAGCCACAAGACCATGGGACAATCTTTAGTTGGAGGTGGTGTCGAGCACCACCAGGATCATCGATAGAAATTGCATCTCATTGCTAGTTAGAACCATGCCTCTGCATCCCAAATCTTCCCTGACTGTTGGGAATGATCAACATGTATGATTGCAAGTTGCAACACCATGCCACCTGCAGTTCATCCCCCTTCCTTACACCTAAGGGCAAACCAAGTGCCTAGTTGTGGCTACCGCCTAGACCAGTGACCACGATACAATCTCCTCCTTCACTAGAAAAACCCCCATATTGAACATTCATCGAGCCACTCATCTGTTATAAACTCGACAACCACCACCACTACAACATAGTCTCTACATGGCCCTCTCCTTCTCCTTTTCCTTCTTCTCTTCTAGGCAGCCTAAGCATCATGAGGAAGTGTTGAATATCCCCAAGCAACATTGCTGACCGGCACCTATTTCCTTTCTCCCTCACATGTTGCAATCATAACAGAAAGGCATCACTGCATCTAAGTGTAGCAGCCATTGTTGACCCACTTTGGCAACCAACAAGCTACAAGATTGCCTCATCCATCTTCCTAACTTCTGCTAGACCACGTAGCAAAGAGAGAAGGAGGGTGTCGTTGCTACCTCCATTGCATATTCTAATGACTAAAGTGGCGCCCACCACTTGCAGTCATCTTTTGTGTCTTTCTACAACCATCTTTAGGTATGAAGAACATCTCTCTATGGTTTGATTCTCCTTATGATCAGGCATATGCTTTGGGATTCCACAACCTCGAACATACCTTCTAGTCCATGATCTGAACCACTGTGACATGCACAAGTAATGGTGAAAGCATCACTATTCAATCTCTAATCTCAAACAATTCTTGAAACTTAATCAATAAGAAGTTAGGATCTATCTTCTCCTATTATGGTGGTTTACACTTGCATGCTGATAGTGCAAATCCATATTTAGTAGTGATTGTTCCAGTCATAGTATAGGAAGGATCACTACCTCTGTAGCCATGTCACCAAGGAGTCATTATCCGGTTTGACTCAGATCATCATGAATCAGTGTCCTTCAAGTTGAAATTTTTCCTCTAACTTCCTAATCTATGAAATTAGTCAACGATATTGAATATAATAATAAATTCAATTGTCTTACAAAAATATATATTAAATAAGTAAAATATCCATTATAGTTAGGTGTATCTTATTGGTATACAACATATATGTATCCTATTGGTATATTCATGTATTACAAATAAACAAGAAAAGTATGTAATACCAATCTATAAACTATTAAACCTTTTACAATCTAACCAGACATAAATCTTACTGATGATAATACACAACCTCTTGATCGACTATCTGATATTCATCGTATAGTAGTAGTATCAGTGTGTTTGTGATTTATTGTTCAGAAAATTAGCTGTCTGACATAAAATAAGTATAATGTAAGATAGTGAAGAGAATATATTGGTTTTAAATGTGGCATGATAATAACATGACCTAGTTGATCTTTCACCTTAGTGTATATCGCATATGAATTGAAAATCCTAGATGCACAAATATGTATAAGCATAACTCATGGCAAATATAAATACAAATAGATATTATAAACATACCCATGCCTAAATAGTAACACAAATATAATCGACCTTAGTCATCTAAGGTTTAACTATATGATACATATAAAGAAAGAGGATAATGTTACAAGGCCTAAATTAGAAGAATATATATTATCACTAACATATATATGTGATTGAGATTTAAATATATTTGTGACTAAATATAGACATTATAACTAAAATAGATATCTAATGGATCATATGTTCACTTAAATAAGATTACAAATCTTAACATGCTAGTAGGCGAGCATAACAAGGATTAGAATAATATATATGCAGCCTATTAGGGTATACACATGTTTTCTTTGGTTTGACTAACACATCTAATGTGTTCTTAGGATGAATACTCAACTTTTAGGGCCAAGTATATCAGTTGAGTTCACCACTAGTCGAGAGGATAAGGTATGTGTGGGATCGAGGATGATAGGCTCTAGAGGGGGTGAATCGAGCTATAAAAATTAAACCAAATTCATTAGGCCATCAAGATATATCACAAGATAATGTTGCTAATATGAAATTTGAGTGCCACTAAACATACATAGCAAGGATGAGAGAGATTAAATGAGATCAAGAACAAGTTATGTAGAGTGGTTCCAATCTCCAAACTAGGAGAAAGTCAGTCCACTACCTAGAGAGGTCAAGCTCTAGGATTTTGCAACCATTGAACCTTCCTTATACTCCATTATAAGAGATACAATATATGACCTTCCTTTTCTGGGCCAAGGATACCCACTTTCCCTTTGAGAAGAAAGGAGTGAACAACCTACCAAAGGACTTACCTATCCAAGACCAAGAGTCTTCAACCTCACCAAGGACTTACCCACTTTTACAATGAGTATTCCGCCTTCACCAAGGACTTACCCACTCTTGCAACAAGTCTTCTACCTTGAATGAATTGCCCACTCTTCTTGGATCTTCTGCCTTTGAATCCACCTTCGCCAAGGAGAAGATTTCACCAAGGGAATCCTTCCCTTATTCTTCTTCACCTCTCTTAACCAAGAGAGAGAGAACCTTCATCTTCATGATGAGAGATTGGGAGTTAGAGGAAGTGAGAGTGTCACAAGATATACATGTAGGACCAGCTCTCTTATAAATATCCTACTCACTCTAATGGATGTAGCAAGTGATTAAGCTTAGGAGTGGGAGGAGGCTCTTGGAGGCACTCAACTATAATATAGGGACCTTCATAGTGCTTGGATAACAATGGGATGAAGCCCAAGGGGTCCTATTTATAGTTAGGGATGCCTACTAGCTAGCAGAAACAGTTAAGGATGATTTCTAGTCATTTTGGGGTGTTGCAATGGATCTATTTTTGATGTTTGCAACACTCCAATGGCTAGAAACAATTTGTTTGCATGTTCCGTACAATGTAGTTGGTCAAGTTTCAATAAAGGTAACATGATCAATTGCACTATGCGACAAAGTAAACTTGAAGCATCGATCGAGTTTATCCTGGATGAAACTCAGCCAATGGCTTAAATTGTTTTAGCTATGCATGATGTTGGTCGAGTTTGATCTGGGACAAACTCGATTGAACCTAGCAATCCCCAAATTCCATCAAGGGTGTCGGTCGAGTTTATTAGGGATGAAACTCGACCGAACAGGGACTCTGTGATGAATTTTAGAAAGTGTCATAAAAGTGCTTAAATATACAGATTAAATGCTCCTGGTTTTTTCTAAGCTTAATTACAAGTCATACAATCATTACAAGTTATTTACAACAAGACTCTAATAGAGATACATCATATTCCATAAAAGTTCACTTGCATTGATTTTAATTTGTCTTTCTCCAAGTTGGGATGCACAAGTTAGGGCATTTAGAGTGTGTTTATACCTAATCTAAAATAATTCAGGTAGAAGCATTAGACACAAATAAGTGGAATGGTTAGTCATCATAAAAACAAGGTTTTTGTCAATTTAGACCTTCAGTCAACATTGATCTCGAGTCAACAATATGTACACCCACTATTTTATTTTGGGAATTAGTTGACTTAACCTAAATTCTTTTAATGAGACATCTCTTGAACTATCACTTTTACTTGAAATTTAGTTGTTGACATTCATATTTTCTTATCTGGATTCATATAAATTCCTATGGTTGTTGAATAATTCTTTTATAATGGGTCCTTGGACCCCTCCTGTTATGATTGCCATTTTATGTGAAATTGACTAAAATGCTAGTCTTGCCACTCTATTTAGGCAAGCTACATGTTTGACTAGAATATCTAGAATAGTGATACTTATTTACAATCATACTCATAGAGAGCATGCTAATTCCACCTGGGGTGTGCATTTCCACACCTATTTCTTTTAGGCCATGATCATATTGTGTTATGGACCTATTTTAGGTATATTTAGTCTACATTGTTATGCATGCCAAAAAAAATATTTTTTACATTGAGATTTTTAAAAATGTTATGGCAAGGAACTATTATTCTCATACTTATATTCTAGATTTTAGTATGCCTCATTTATCTTGTTATGATTCTTTTGAACTTACCTAATTGCAAATAGCCCCCTTCTTGTACGAACATCACTTTTTGCATTTTTGACCCAATATAATGCCCAAAATTTTTATTATATGTATATACTTAGCATTTACTAGCCTATACCTCATTTCTTATGTTTTTGGTGATGTTCCCTTCCAATCAGGTGTAGGTACACTAGAAGACAAGGATGCACAAAGATCATATACATAATATTGGGCCCGAGGATAGCTTGAAATGGCCAGGTTGCCCTCTGTAATGGGTCTTGTATGTTATTAGATTTACTAGATGTGTACCTTTTTACTTTGTTATTCCATCTTATATCGTAAGGAACAACTGTAAATGAATCATTATGTAACTTTGTAATAGTTTTGTTCTGACTGCTTTATTCTTACATGGTTTTTGAACTATAACATTTGAGTGGATCCCTTGTTGGGTCCTACTCTTTACAAAATGGAATCAGAGACTAAGAAGTTGGTAAATTTACTATTTCAAGTTATCCTAGGTTGACCCTTAATTAGGTATGTGACACTTAGAGGTCTTTTGATATTCCTTTTTCTTGGTATTGGGTACTAATTAGGGTTTTTAATCCTTGTCTAGATTGGTTGCTACTACTCCCAACCCACTACTATGGATGAGGGTCAGTTTTTTGGTAACCCTAGTCACATCTACCTTCTTCATGGAGGTATGATTTCACTATGTATAAGTTGGGAAGATATTTCAACTACTAAGAAGTTAGGTTGACTTGAACACACATGTCTAGGCTTAACCCTTGTTCCTACCTTAACCCCTTCCCTCTGTTGCTTTCCGACATGTCTCAAATACATCCACGTTAAAACTGAGCATGCATGGGTAACAAACATAGACTCTTGTCCTAGTTTTCAAAATTATGATATCCCATCGATGCTAAGTGATAATATGAATTAGCTATGTTTTTGATTGACATGCCTTGGATTTAACATGCAGTATGTCCACATAGCTCTATCCAAATCCATCTATAGAAGGATTTGGTACCAACCTCATTGAGCTTGATAGCTCTCATACATGAGTTTTGGTTGATGAAAGATATAAGTTTCAATAGATATCCTTAAGTGTTCACCTCTCTCATCCCCAACAGTGTATATGGTCATCTAGTAATTGAGATGAGTACCTTGATTGTATAGGTTACCTTATCTTGTGAAGTCACTATGGCTGTAAACCAACTAGTGATATGAAAATCCTAATCTCTTCTCCCTTAGGTTTCAAATCGAGGTAGTGTAAATTATGTTTAAGAGTGACACGAGGAATGGTGAATTTTGTGCTTTATTAGGATTTGATAAAAGTTGATCGTGCATAATATGAAAATATTCTCCATCTTATGCTTACACATTAAAAAGATAGTCATATGCCATTTGGGTGTTAGAAGAATTAGACCATTTTGCAAAACTAAGTGATGTTGGAATAATAGTATATGTGTTGTGTTGGCGAAGGTGGTTGACTTGGTTCTCGAATTGATTTTTGGCACTAAATTTGGATTTTTAACACAAAGTTTTTATTGTCAAACTTATTTTTATTATTAAATTATATATAAAAAGAAAAGTTCTCAAATTTTAACGATGGTTTTGGAAGAAAGTCCCCACCATAAGAAAATTTGAATTGTCGAGAAACCCTTTAATGAAGAAGCACTTGACTAGCATGATCTACCATGAAACCCTAGGTCTAGTGTCATCAGTGAGTACTAAGGAGAAACTTTGGATGTATAAGACATAGATTGACCCTTGTTGCCCCTCTAGATGATTATATGAGCTATATATTAATCCTTTTAAGGGTTAGGTTTTTACACCTTATTCATAAGGGGTGTAAATTAACATAAGAAATAATCTAAATTAGTAGCATTTGCCATAATTAATACTTGGTTAACTCCTAGTAATATGTCAAGCAAATATAGCTACCACCTAACCAAGATGATGAGTAAGCCTTGTTGCTTGAACATCTTATATGTTATTCAGATTATCATAATAAGTTTTAACATATAACTTCACCGAAGGTGGTGCATAAGTAAGGTAAATTGTTAAGTTGGGTAAAAAAAGATAATTATAAAAGTAAATAATTCTAATAGTAGACATTATGAACCAATTATTATTAAGGTAAATATATTGTTGATGTGACATCAAGATATGTGTTATAAGTGTGTTACAATGTAGTATATTGTGATATTCTACATTAAGTGAATTAGAAACCTATCGATTGTTTTTTAAGTAAATCTTAGTGTACCAAGATGGGCATGGATGGATTTTGGGGACGAAATATTCTTTAAGGGGTGGAGTGTTGTAACATACCCAAATCTAGGGTCGTAGATAAGATCTCCCTTTCACTAGGTCCCTTTCCAATTAAAATTAGTATTAGTTTCCTTGCCCCTAACTTAGACTTATTAACAGTTTTGGAGTCAAAATCATAATAAGATGATAAATATCCATTTTAGGTTTAAGGTTAAACTATGTGTTTGCGTCTTCAATGGGATATAATATGCAAATTAGCCATTTCACAAGTTTTTGGTTATGACTTGTAACTCTAGTATCCTTTTAGGAGTGGTGAGTGAAGGAAAATGAGTAAAATATGAGATTTATCTATAATTGACTGAGAAATATGATGAATGTAATAATTGATTAATTAACATATATTAATAGAATAATACATTTGTTGATGTTAAAAGATAAAGATAAAGTTAAATTTATAGTCCTTATATTCTAATTAGCTAACCTAGAAAATTCCATGCTAAATTGATGATATATACACCACTAATTGATTTAATACATCGAAGAGTGAGGTGGAACTAGGTTTAATTATCTAATTAATCATCACATTATCATCCCCAAGTTCCATTTACTTTATTTATGCATAACAACCTTCTTCCTCTACTTCTTCTTTCAGCATGTCTGTGTGTGTCCACAGTGGAGACACAATCCCCAAATAGCAGATCCATTGTCAATCCCCTTCTTCTCTCCCACTTCTTCTCCTCCTCCTTTCCTACTTCTTCATCTTTCCCCACCACTCATGCCACTCCTCTCTATGCTAACCCTACTCGACACCCATCTCTTCTTCCCTCTTGCTCCTTGCGCCTGACAGTCCAATATAGAACACACGATAGAGAGATGTAGTCTGCCTTCTCACCCTCATCACCCTCTCTATTTCTCCCTATCCATCCCTAGCTCCATGAAATCCTAACAGTTTCCTTTCTTCCCTTCCTGTGTTAGAAAAATTGTCCAAGGAAGCCACAGCCTAGCACAAGTAATGCCTGCCATGGGCGGTAGCAGTCAGTCAGTCACCACCATGAGCCACAAAACCACGGGACAATCATTAGCTGGAGGCAGTGTCGAGCACCACCATGATCATTGATAGAAATTGTAGCTCATCATCGGTCAGAACTAGGCCTTTGTAGCCCAAACCCCCCTCGAATTTTGGGAATGATCAACAAGTCTGATTACAAGTTGAAACACCATAGTACCTACAGTTCATCCCCCTCTCCTTCTTCCTTGCACCCCATGGCAGACCTTATGCCTAGTTGTGACCACCTCTAGGACCAGTGACCATGACACAGCCTCCTCTTTCACTATGCAAACTATCCCCATATTCAACCTTTATCGATCCCAACATATGATATAAACTTGAGAACCACCACCACTCCAGCATAGTCTCTACCTGACCCTCTCCTTCTCCTCTACCTTCTTCTCCTCTAGGAAGCCCAAGCATCACAAGGAAGTGTCGAGTCTCTCCAGGAAACACCATTGACCGGCACCTATTTCCTTTCTCTTCATGTGTTGCAACCATAACAGCAAGGCATCACTATTGACTCTAGGTCAATGTTGACTCAAGGTCTAAATTGACTAACCCTTGTTTTAATGATGACTAAACCTTTCCAATTAATTGTGTACAATGTCTCTACTTGAGTGATTTTAGATTATGTATAGACACACTCCAAATGCCCTAACTTGCACATCTCAACTTGGAGAAAAGACAAATCAAAATCAATGCAAATGCACTTTTGTGGAATATGATGTAAATCCATTAGAATCATATTGTAAATCACTTTTAATGATTATATGACTTGTAATTAAGCTTAGAACAAATTAGGAGCACTTAAATCGAATATTTAAGCACTTAAATATCATTTTAGAAAATTCATTACATGCACTTTATTGATCGAGTTTCAATCTCGACTGATCCTTAATGGATTTTAAGAATGATATCGATCGGTTGAGTTGTCATCCACAAAACTCGATCGATGACCTCTCTGTCCAATACTAGTTTAAGTGGACTGGTGAAGTTGCCACCAGGACTAAATCGACCGATGGTTTAAATTGGTCTTGTAGCATAGTGTGATTAGTCTAGTTATCTTATTGAAACTTGACCAAATGCATTGTACGGAAAAGTGCAGAAAAGTGTTTTTAGTCGTTGGAATGTTGCAAAACTCAAAAAAGTATGCATTGCAACATTCCAAACGGCTAATATTTGTCCTTAAGTGTTCCCCAAGGCTTATAGGCATACTCAACTATATATAGGACCCCTTGGGTTTCATCCCATGGTTAGCTAAGCACTATGAAGTTCCCTATTCTATAGTTGAGTGCATCCTATATCCTCCTCTCTCTCTAAGCTTAATCACTTGCTACATCCATTACAGTGAGAAGGAGATTTGTAAGAGAGCTAGTCCTACATGTATATCTTATGAGGCTCTCACTTCCACCACCTCTCAATCTCTAATTAAACCATGAAGATGAAGGTTCTATCTCTTAGCTAAGAGATGTGAAGAAGAACAAGGGAAGGAGTCCCTCAGTGAAGAAGAAGAAGAAGAAGAAGAAGAAGAAGAAGAAGAGGAAGAAGGAAAGGCTGAAGACTTGGAGAAAGAGTGGGTAATCCCTTGGTGAAAGTTGAAGACTCCTTGCTCTATTGGGTAAGTCCTTGGTGAAATCTTCTCCTTGAAGAAGGTGAAGTCAAAGGATGAAGATCTAAGAAGAGTGGGTAATTCCTTCAAGGTCAAAGACTTGTGCAAGAGTGGGTACGTCCTTGGTGAAGGCAGAAGACTCCTTACAAAGTGAGTATGTCCTTGGGTAGGTTGAAGACTCTTGTCTTAGATAGGTAAGTCCTTTGGAAGGTCATGTATTGTAAGTCTTATGATGGAATATAAGAGTACAATGGTTGAGAAATGCTAGAGGTTGACCTCTCTAGGTAGTAGACTGACATACTTCTCGTTTGGAGTATGGAACCACTCTACATAGCTTGTCAATTGGTGCATATTCAATATCTCTCATCCTTTCTATGTATGTTTTAGTTGCACTCAAACTCCCATATTAGCAACCTTATCTTATGATATATCTTGAAGGTCTAATGAATTTTATTTAAGTGTATTTATCTCTATTCACCCCCCCTCTAGAGCATCCAATCACCCATCCTAGGATCTAACAATTGATATCAGAGTTGGTCTTCTCCAAGCATACTTCCACAAGTAGGAGAAGATGGGTGATTACCAATATGGGAGATACTTTGTCAACCTTCCAATCTTTGATGACAGTAACTTCCTCTATTGGAAGAAAAGGCTTCAATTCCACATCCAAAGAAAAAGTCTTGACCTATGGACAATGGTGGACCATCCATACAAGCTACCAGAGAAAAGGATGGAAGAATGGGATTAAGCTACCATTAAGAAAGCCATCTTGAATGCAAGAGCAATCAACATACTCTATGCCACCATGACCCCCATCGAGTTGAACCAGATTTCCTCTTGTAAATCTCCTATGAGGTATGGAGAAATCTTTGTGTCACTTATGAGGGGACAACTCAAGTGAAGGAAAGCAAAGTCTACATACTCAAAGGGCTGCTTGAGAACTTCCAGATGGAAAAGGAGGATAAGATAGCCAACATGTACTCAAGGATTAACACCATTGTGAATGATCTTACTATTATAGGTCATCCTATGAGTAGAGGAGAGATCAAATCAAAGATCTTTAGAATCTCCCCAAGAGCCCAAGGTGACTTCCATTGAAGAACTAAACTCTCTTGGTGATATTCCTATTGAAGAACTCATAGGAAATATACAAGCCCATGAAGTCAAACTTGAAAAGCAAGATGAAGAAGAAAGACAAGAGGAGAAAGAGCTTAAGAGAATGAAGAAGGCTGAAATCATAGCTCAAATTGAGGCTATTGTTGGTCAAGCTTCTCCATCCTCACAATTTGAAGAAGATACCATGTAATCAAAGGGTAGACTCTACAAAGGCAAGCCTTCCTCCTCCAGTCGGTGCCTCAAGTGTGGAAAGAAAGGTCACATCAAGATAGATTGTCTACAAGGCAAAAATACCCATCATCACAAGAGAAGAGAAGATAAGTACAAGAAGAAGGAGAAATGGCACAAAAGCTCAAGTGACCCCTCCAAATCAAGCTCAAGTGAAGAATCAAATGGAGGATGTATCTCAAGCTCTAGTGATGAAGGATAATGTTATTTTGCTCTTATAGATTCAACAAGTGAAGACTCAAATAACTCCTTTGATAAAGAATCTTTAATTATTATTATTCATGCTACTCGTGCCTCTCTTAAGTCTTCTAAAAAGAAAAAGAAAAATCTTGCTAGAATTGTTGATAATTTCATATTGAAATAGATGATCTTGAATATGCTAATACTTGCTTACTTGATGATAAAAATACTTGTCTTAGTCAAGTAGATTCTCTTGAACTTGAAAATGCTAGTTTGCTTGATAAGATTAGATTTCTAGAAGCTCATCCTCTTATGCCTAGTTTTAATGTAGAGCATACTAATATTGTGAATTCTCTCATGTTTGATATTAGTGTTCTTAAAACTGAAAATAAGGACAAGGATTTGGCTTTTCAAGGTTTAGAATATGAAAATATGATCTATCGCTCTAAGATTTCTATGTTTGAAAATGAAAATGCTTCCTAGCTTTATGAAATCAATGTGCTTGAATCTTGTTCTAGTTATACTAGTAGAAAGAACAATGTTGATGCTCTTCATATTTATAGAGATTCTTATATGACCAAAGCTCTTTGCCTAAAAAATGATCTTTTACATGCTAGAGATAATATCAATCATTAGTCTTCTACTATTACTTTTCCTATGCATGATAATCATAGTTTGAGATTTGCTTTGCAAAGATTCTGAGTTGGTAAAAAGAATCTTAATGATATCCTACACCATACTACTAAACAAATTAATTGGTAGACATAGTTTAGGGTATGATGGTAGCTAAAGGAACAACAAAGGTAAAAGACCTCCAAATGGAGAATCCTCTAGTTCCAAGGCTATGGGCACATGCAACTATTGTAATGATTTTGGTCATTATTCTAATTATTTCCCTTTTAGGAAAGCACCCAAGAGCAATAGGACTTGGGTTGCTAAGATAACCCATCCAAACCCAAAAATATGATCGGGGACCATTTTATCTTTCTTCTTGGAGGTCACTTGCTAATAGATTGACATGAGCTATTTGAATTGAATTCACTTCTCAATCTGCATGAAAGAAGAAAGGTGATATGTGTATGGGGTGGCAACAAGTAGAAAAGGAATGGTAAGAACAGAGGTAAAGGTTTTCTTGATCATGTCCAATCCTAACTTGTTTCAGTCAAGTTAGTGTGCACTATGCATATAGTTTTTGAGTCAAAAGTGATATTTTGTAATTCTCTTCACACTCTTGATCAAAAACTATTTCTAATACTTTCATAGTGCATTACTAACTTGCTTGCACATGTTTGTATATGGCTTATATTTTTATCATGCATCTAGATATGTTTTTATGAAATATATGTGGTTTTTTACAGTAGTTGTATCGATCGAGTTTGTCATGTTAGAAACTCAACCGACAAGCACAAATGGGTGTTGGTAAAAGCTATTATTGGTCAAATTGCCAAAACACAGAACTTGACCGATAACACTGTGCACAAAATATATATTGGCTTTTTGGATGAGAATTTCCCTCTCAACTAGATTTCTTAACCATAGCCTTATTCTTTGGCACTCCCTTGGTAGATTTATATATGCATATTGCCATGCTTTAAATTTCTTATCTTGCATATGTCTCTATCTTTCTAATTACTATATTTTGGTATCCCACATGTTGTATCCCTATATCTTGCAATTACTTATCTTGAGTTACCATGTAGGTTTTGATGATGATTTCTTTAATTCTCTTGGTTGTATCTTAAATTGCTTTTGTTGTGCTCTAGATTGCTACATCTATGTAGTTATATATCTTGTTTTGATACAACCTTGAGGTTCTTAGTGTTAATCATCTTTTGGTAATGATGCATATTTTCTTGAGTAATATCCTTTCATGCTTCTAAAACTACATATCTTCTTATTTGGATATATCTCTACATCTAATCAAAGCTTGCTCTTTAACTTGTGCATCTCTTGATATGATCTAGATCCTACTAGTAATCCTAACTTGTGTAATATCTACTAGTAATTCATAGTCATATAGTTCTAGCCTTGTTTATCTTTTCATCAAGTGGTATTTAGATATATGCTATGCTTGTATCTTGTTTCTTTCTTACTCAAGCTTGTTACATAACTTGTATATCTACTATCTTGATTTGCTTGCATAGAATTATGATGCACAATATATAGAGATACATTAAAAGGCCTTCTGAGCAAGACTCGTAAGTTTTCCATGAGCCCTGATGCTTTTTGAGCGAATTTCGTCTTCCTGAGAGTTTAAAAGTGTATTTCATTATTTTGTCTACAACACTTTATTTTTCCTTGATATTTGCTAGAATTACATTAAGGCTTGTTCAAGTGCATGCTTTGACTTTCTTTCCTTTCTATGCTTGGACACACCCCTAGTTTTTCTCTTCTACTATCCATTATAGATTTTTTTATCTCCTTCTATTAACAAGTGGTGTTTCTTATCTCTTCATACCCCCACCTTTTTTAAATGACAAAGGGGGAGAAAGCATGTCTTCTTCTGTAAAGCAGGGGGAGAAGGCATGTCTTACATGAAGAGGGAGAAGCATGTATATGTAAAGGGGGAGAAGGTAAAGGGTTGAAGACATAGTATTCTATAAATATTATGAAAGCTAACCATGCAGGAGAAATAGCATTAATTGAGGGGGAGTATGAGAACTCCATGAGCATAAATTGAGGTGGAGCATATGAACTCAATTAAATTGAAACTCATGGGTTTCTACAAAGGTATGACTTTACTTAAAAGCTTTCAATACATTTATGGAATGGTTTGTCATCTTCAAAAATGAGGAGAATGTTGACTCTAGGTCAATGTTGACTCAAGGTCAAAATTGACTAAACCCTTGTTTTGATGATGACTAAACCATTCCAATTAATTGTGTCTAATGTCTCTACTTGAGTGATTTCATATTAGGTATAGACACACTATGAATTCCCTAACTTGTGCATCTCAACTTGGAGAAAAGACAAGTCAAAATAAATGCAAGTGCACTTTTGTGGAGTATGATGTAAATCCATTAGAATCATGTTGTAAATCACTTGTAATAATTGTATGACTTGTAATTAAGCTTAGAAAATATCAGGATCACTTGAATTGAATATTTAAGCACTTAAATATCATTTTAGAAAATTCATTACATGTACTTTATCGGTCGAGTTTCAGTCTTGACTGGTCCTTAATGGATTTTGAGAATGATATCGAATCAGTTGAGTGGTCCATCCATAGAACTCAACCGACGACCTCTCTGCCCAATACTAATTTAACTAGATCGATCGAGTTTCCACCAAGACAAACTCGACCGATGGTTTAAATTGGTCTTGCCGAATAGTGCGATCAGTCGAGTTATCTTTATTAAAACTCAATCAATGCACTTTACGGAAAAGTGTAGAAAAGTGTTTCTAGAAGGGGAATGATGCAAAAATTGAAAAAAATATTTGTTGCAACATCCCAAACAACTAGTATTCATCCTTAAGTGTTCCCAAAGGCTTCTAGACAACCGGAACTATAAATAGGACCCCTTGGTCTTCATCCCATGGTTAGATAAGAACTACGAAGGTCCCTATTCTATAGTTGAGTGCATCCTATGACCTCCTCTTTCTCTCTCTAAGATTAATCACTTTCTACATCCATTAGAGTGAGTAGGAGATTTGTAAGAGAGCTAGTCCTACATGTATATCTTGTAAGGCTCTCACTTCTACGACCTCCCAATCTCTCATTCAACCATGAAGATGAAGGTTCTCTCTCTTGGCTAAGAATGGTGAAGAAGAATAAGGGAAGGAGTTCCTTGGTGAAGAAGAAGAAGAAGAAGAAGAAGGCAAGGTTAAAGACTTGGAGAAAGAGTGGTAAGCCCTTAGTAAAGGTAGAAGACTCCTTGTTCAAGTGGGTAAGTCCTTGGAGAAATCTTCTCTTTGTGAAGGTGAAGTCAAAGGCTAAAGAACCAAGAAGATTGTGTAATTCCTTCAAGGCCAAAGACTTGTGCAAGATTGGGTAAGTCCTTGGCGAAGGCAGAAGACTCCTTGCGAGGTAGGTAAGTCCTTGGGTAGGTTGAAGACTCTTGGATTGGGTAGGTAAGTCCTTTGAAATGTCATGTATTGTAAGTCTTATGATGGAGTATAAGAGTGTAATGGTTGAGAAATCCTAGAGGTTAACCTCTCTAGGTAGTGGACTGACATACTTCTAGTTTGGAGTATGGAACCACTCTACATAGCTTGTCAATTGGTGCATGTTCAATCTTTGTCATCCTTGCTATGTATGTTTTAGTTGCACTCAAATTCCCATATTATCAACCTTATTTTGTGATATATCTTGAAGGTCAAATGAATTTTGTTTAAGTGTATTCAGCTGTATTCACCACCCCTCTAAAGCATCCAATCACCCATCCTACGATCCAACAATCACTACCTCTAAGTGTAGCAGCCATTGCTGATCCACTTTGGCAAACAACAAGCCACAAGATTGCCTCCTCCATATTCCTGACATCTTATAGACCATGCAGTAAAGAGAGAAGGAGGGTGTCGCTACTACTGCCATTACGAACGCTTATGACTACATCAGCACTGACCACCTGTGGTCATCTTTTGTGTCCTTCCACAACCATCTTCAGGTATGAAGAACATCTCTCCATGGTTCCATTCTCCTTGATATTAGGCATATAATTAGGGATTCCTCAACATCAAGTCCATGATCTGAATTACCATGACATGCACAAATAATGGTGAAAGCATCTCTGCTCAATCACTAACCTCCAACCATTGTTGAACCTTACTCTTGGAGAGGTTACGGCATGTATTCTCCTATTATGGTGGTTTACCATTGCAAACTAATAGTGCAACTCCACAACTAGTAGTGATTGTTGTGGTCATAGTATAGGAAGGAGCATGGCCTCTGTAGCCATGTCACCCAAGGAGTCATTGTCCGATTTGACTCAGATCATTGTGAACCATTGTCCTTCAGGTCAGGATTTTTCCTCTAACTTCCTAATGTATAAATTATCCAATGATACTAAATATAATAATAATTTATACAAAATCTATATTAACGAAATAAAATACCCATTATAGGTAGTTGTATCTTATTGTTATACGACATATATATCCTATTGGTATATGCATTTACTACTATTAAACAATAGAAGTATGTAATTCCAATCTATCAACTATTAAACTTTGTATAATCCCATGATATATGATGAATAAGAAACTAACCACACATAATTTTATTGATGATAATACACAACTTCTTGATCTAATATTTGATATTCATCATATAGTAGTAGTATTAGTAATCAGTAGGTATGTGATTTATTATTCAGGAAATTAGTTGTATGACGTAGAATAAACATAATGTTAGGTAATGAAGAGAATATGTTGGTTTTAAATGTGGCATGATAATGCATGACCTAGTTGATCTTTCACCTTAGTGTACATCGCATATGAATTGAAAATCCTAGATGCACAAATCTGTATAAGCATTACCCATGGAAACTACAAATACAAATAGATCTTATAAACAGACTCATGCCTAAATAGTAACACAAAAATAATATACCCTAATCGTCTAAGATTTAACTATATGATGCATATAAAGAAAGAGGATAATATTACAAGGTCTAAATTGGAAGAATTTATATTATCACTCGGACATATATCTAATTGAGACTTACATATATATGTGATTAAATATAGACATGGGAACTAAAATAGATATCTAATGGATCACATGTTCACTTAAATAATATTGTAAATCCTAACATGCAAGTAGGTGAGCAAAATAAGGATCGGAATAATATATATGTAGCTTATTAGGGTACACGCATGTCTGCATTGGTCTGACCAACACACGTAATGTGTTCTTAGGATGAATATTCGACATTGGGGACCAAGTATATTAGTTGAATTAACCACTAGTCATGAAGATAAGGTATGTACATCCTCTATTTTATTTATGGAAATTTTTTTACTTAAACCTAAATTCTTTTAATCAGGTATCTCTTGAACCATAAACTTTACTTGAAATCCAATTGGTGGGCATTCATATTTTCTTATTTGGATTCATATAAATTCCTATAGTTGTTGAATTATTCTTTTATGATGGGTCCTTGGGCCCCTACTGCTATGGTTGTCATTTTATGTCAACTTGACTAAGATGTTAGTCTTGCCGCTCTATTTATGCATGTTACATGTTTGACTAGAATATATAGAATAGTGGTACATATGTACAACCATACTTATAGGGCACACTTATTCTGCCTGGGGTGTGCATTTCCACCCTTATTTCTTTTAGGCCATGGTCTTATGTTGTTATGGCCTTGTTTGAGGTATATTTAGTCTACATTGTTATGCATACAAAAAATGTATTCTTTTATATTGAGATTGTTGATAACTGTTATGGCAAGGAATTTCTATTATCATGCTTGTAACCTGAATTTTAATATACCTCATTTCTCTTTTTATAATTCTTTTTAACGTACCTAATTGCAAATAGCCCCCTTCTTGTGGGAACATCTCTTTTTGCACTTTTGACCCAATATAATGCCCAAAGTGTTTATTATATGTGTATACTCAACCATTGCAGACCTATACCTTGTTTCCTATGTTATGGGTGATGTTCCCTTCCACCAAGGTGTAGGTACATTAGAAGACAAGGATAGACAAAGATCATATACATGATATTGGGCCTAAGGATATCTTGAAATGGCTAGGTTGCCCTCTGTGACAGGTCATGTATGCTATTAGATTTACTAGATGTGTACCTTTTTACTTTGCTATTCCACCTTTTATGGTAAGTAACAATTGTAAATGAATCATTATGTACTTTGTAATAGTTTTGATTATGTTGCTTTATTATTACATGGATTTTTTATTCTACCATTTGGGTGGATCTCCTATTGGGTCCCACTCTTTACACAGAGAGGTTGGTGTTGTGGTATAGAGTCCTAGAGTCATCCATGTAATCTCAGGTCTAGGTGGGGAGTTGTGTAGATGATGTAGTAAGCATCGTGGTTTGTTATTTAGTAGCGTATCTTGTTCTATGTACATGTTGTAATTATGTAGACAATATCTTTTGTATACATGTTGTGTCTGAGGCCACAAAACTGATATAAAGATACAAGGTATGGTTGTACATATTTGCATGGTGTCAGACCTTTGTGTAAATGTTCTCTGCCAAGTTTGAAAAGTTTATTTGGTTTTAATTTTGTGCCATATTTGATAATGTGTTTAATTAGTGATAGGTCAACATTTTGGTTTGAGTAATCTCATTAAGCATGGTGGGTTGCCAAATTTGGTGGTATCAGAGACAGATGTGCTGACTCTAGAGGGACATAGGACTTAGGTTGTTGTGTCTATTCTAACATATACAACATATCTAACCACGGTCTATGGTTGTTTATATATGTTTGGATAATTTGAAGAACATGTTGAGAGTATCTTTGTGATGCCAAGAGGTGGGGAGGTAGGAGATGGGTACCGGATGTAGGAATGTTTGAGATGAGGCCAAAACAGCATGTTCTGCCTCCATTCAACCCTTCAGGCATAGCTAATTCAGCTTTTTAGTTTATTTTTTGACAACTAATGGTGACAATTACACATCTGATGGATAGGGAATTGCACCTCAACTAAGGGCACTTGTTCCTAATGTGGAATATTTGGGACAAGGAAGACCTTGAAGATGTTGAAACCAGTGGGAGCCACTGATATGAGAGCATAGCAGACCCAGTTGATGTAGACATGCGGTTGACATAGTTGGAAAAGGCATTTAGGATTATGAACATCTCTGAGCAGGACGAGATAAAGCATGTGATTTACCTCTTGAAGGGCAGTGTTGGCCACCAGTGGGCCATAGAGGAGGAGAAGAGATTTGGTGAGGAGATTAGTTGGGAAGATTTTTTATGAGAGTTCTTCAATCGTAACTTCCCTGAGATGTATATTAAGGATAAGATGGCTCAGTTTGAGTGGTTAGACCAAGGGTCATGGTTTGTGAATGACTATGAGGTGAAGTTTATGCATTTCATGAGGTTCTATCCTCACATGGCAGCCACAAAGAAGGAGAGGATCATAAGGTTTTAGAAGGGCATGAATGCCATGTTGGAAAGAATGGCATCTACTTTGGAAATCCAAGAGAAGTTTTCCACCTTCTTGGAGTTTTTGAGGAGAATAGAGAGGACATCTATGGAGCAGTGAGAAGCCAATTCCAAGAATCTTCTCAGATCCAAGGATTGCAATTTGGTAGTTTTAAGAAGCCAAGGTTTTCTTCACTGCAATACCAATAGTCTCAGCCGAGGTCTACATTTTCTAATCCAAGGACACAAGTACAGTCACAACGGCCTCCTAGCAAGGGGAGAGGTCATAGCTTTCTGTCATTTGGGGCGAACAGTTTGGGGTCTCTCTCGGTGGGTTTTAGTATAATACAAGGATGTGTTACAAGTGTGGTCGGGTTGGGCATGTGAGATGGTGTTGCCCTATGAAGAATCAGGAGGCTACTTAGCAGTCGAGGCAGAGCCAGCAAGGCTCACAATATCAAGAATAGTTTAGCAGTGGTGGTAGTAGAGGACATGGCTAATCTTTGCAGGTAGGGTCATCATGACTAGATAGCAGAGGTCGAGGATGAAAATAGGCAACAATAATATTCTATGCTATGACTTATCTGGAAGGAGTGGTCAATGCATGGGTCATAACAGGTCAGATGGAACTTTTTCATTATGATATATCTGCTTCTTTTGTATCTTTTTTGTTGACCCCAGGTGCAACACACTCATTTATCACTAGCGAGGTGATAAATAGTTTTAACCTACCTACATGTAGTAGAGTTGATAGCCTCTTGTTAGGAACCCCTTAGGTTGGTCTTGTGGTGTTGTTGGAGGTGTGTTCATCTTGCATTCTTTCTTTATCAGAATGCATCATTCAAGTGGATCTCATGCAAATTGATATGCAATGATTCAATGTGATCCTAGGGATGGATACCTTGGAGAGGTACAAGGTTATTTTGGACTGTGGTTTCAAAGTTGAGACATTCTATGATGGTGATGTGTGTTGGCCTTTCCAAGGAGATATGAAGATTCTTCCTACATGCCTGATGTTGGTTGTGATAGAAGAGAGGTTGATGAGACAAGGGTGTGAAGCTTTATTGGCACACGTGGTGGATACTAAAGTGAGGAGTCCTAGTATCTGGGATGTAGATGTGGTGTGTGATTTCAAGGATGTTTTCCATGATGAGTTTCTAGGTGTTCCACCCCCGAGGGAGGTTGATTTTGAAATCAATTTAGTTCCTGGCACGCAACCCATAACACATGCACCTTATAGGAGTGCTCCACCTAAGATGGAGAGTTGAAGAAATAGTTACAATAGTTGTTGGATAAGGGTTTCATATGACTGAGCACATCCCCATGGGGTGATCCAGTGTTGTTTGTGAAGAATAAAGACAATTGTATGAGGCTTTGCATATATTACTGACAATTGAATAAGGTTACAATGAAAAACATTTATCTGTTGTCGAGGATAGATGATATGTTTGACTAGTTGAGAGATGATTCATTATTTTCCAAGATAGATCAAAGGTCAGGATATCACCAACTAAGGATCAATGCAGATGACATACCTATGACTATTTTTAGGACTAGGTATGGTCATTAGGAGTTTGTGGTTGTGTCGCTTGGGCTAACTAATGCAATGATAGTATTCATGAACCTGATGAACAGAGTGTTCAGACTGTATCTTGACTAGTTCATGGTGGTGTTCATAAATGACATCTTGATATACTCCAGGGATAGTCACCAACATAAGCAACATCTTTGTCAGGTGTTGGAGTTGTTGAGGCAGCATAGGTTTTATGTCAAATTCAATAAGTATGAGTTTTTCTTGATTGAGGTGTCTTTTCTTGATCACATCATCTTTGAAATAGGTGTTTGCATGGATGCTAAGAAGGTGGAGTTAGTTTTGGAGTGGGAACATCCCAAGACACCAACTAAAGTTTGAAGCTTCTTAGGTTTAGTTGGTTACTACAGGAGGTTCATCAAGAACTTTAGTGTAGTAGTTTTTCCTTTAATCAAACTAACCAAGAAGGGTCTTCCTTTTGTTTGGAAT
Source organism: Alisma plantago-aquatica (assembly GCA_963693085.1). Classification (NCBI taxonomy): domain Eukaryota; kingdom Viridiplantae; phylum Streptophyta; class Magnoliopsida; order Alismatales; family Alismataceae; genus Alisma; species Alisma plantago-aquatica. The sequence goes on from OY856410.1 coordinate 1,300,056,283, forward strand.
GACAAGTGTCAGTGTTCTTTTTAATTGTTGAAGGAGAAGTTGATGAGTGCTCCTGTATTGGTGTTTCCAGCCTGGGAAAGGTTGCATTTTCTTATGATGGCTCAAAGAATGGGTTGAGATGTGTGATGATACAGGACAAGAACATGATTTCTTTTATTTCTCAACAACTTAAGAAACATGAGGATGACTTGGAGTTAGAATTTGTGGTTCGTGACTTAATGATTTGGAGGAACTACCCATATGGAGAGAAGTGTCAAATCTTCATAGGTCACAAGAATCTACAATACATCTTTTTGAAGTAGGAGCTAAACATGAGATATAGGAGATAGATGGAGATGATCAAGGACTATGAATGTACGATATACTATCATTCAGGAAAGATGAATGTAGTGGTTGATTCTTTGAGCTAGAAGTCATACTCATCTTAGTATGTTGGTAAAGTTCACTACATGGCGTGTCACAAGCGGGACATGTTGATGTCACTTCAGAAGATGTATGTACAGCTAAAAGTATCCTTGTTGGCAGGTTTGCTGGCACAGTTATAGATCAAGCCAGTGTTGATACAACAAATCAGAGATGCATAGAAGGATGATATTGTGATATAGAACATCATATTAGAGTTTGTCGATAAGAAATATGATGGCTTCCATGAGACAGAAGATGGTTCAATGTGTTTTTACAATAGAACAGTGGTTCCTGACATTGGTGGTCTGAGGGAGATGGCACTTAAGGAATCTTAATGTACGCTATGTATCTTGGCAGTACAAAGATGTATTGTTACCTCAAGGATTTGTATTGGTTGCCAAGTCTGAAGCATTATGTAGTAGAGTTTGTTGCCAATTGTCTAGTTTGTCAACAGGTAACATCAAAAGCCTACAAGGATGTTGTAGCCTTTGTCAATTCCATAATGGAAATGGGATCACATAAATATGGACTTTGTGGTTGGTATTCCAAGGACATCCAAGTGTCATGATTCAATATGGGTGATCATGGATCAGTTGACGTAACTTAGCTCACTTTTTACCAGTCAAGACCACCTATACAACAGAGAAGTTAGCACAATTTTTTGTTGAAGAGATAGTTCGTCTACATGGTGTACTAGTTACTATAGTGTCTAACAAAGATCCTTAGTTTATGGCTAGGTTTATGAAGCGGCTACATACAACATTGGGGACACATTTGAGGTTCAATATAGCCTTCCACATGCATACATATGGCCAATAAGAATGGACCATTCAGACCTTGGAAGATATGTTGAGAGCATGTGCGCTTTAATTTCTTGAAAGTTGAAATATTCACCTCAGTCTAATTGAGTTCACCTACAACAACAGCTATTGCAGGAGTATAGACATGGTACCGTATGAGGCTTTGTATGGTAGGCGATGTAGGTGGCTTCTATGTTAGTATAAAACAGGTGAGTACCAGTTGTTGGGTCCTGAGATGGTACAACAGACTATAGAGAAGATTAAGGTGATCCAACAATAGTTGAAGGCACCACATGATAGGTAGAAGTCTTATGATAACCATTGTAGACCATTGGAATTCCAAGTTGTAGACTATGTATATCTTAAGGTTTCCCCTTTGAAGGGTGTGCTAAGGTTTAGGAAGAAGGGTAGGTTAGCTCCTAGTTTTATGGGACTTACATAGGACGAGTTGGGAAGGTGGTGTACATGTTGGAACTATTTTCAGAGTTGCACATATTGCATAACGTGTTTCATATTTTGATGTTGAGGAAGTGCCATCCTGACACAGAGCATATGATACAGCCAGTGGAGGTGGAGTTGGAGGAGGATGTTACCTATGTTTAGGGTCTAGTGTTGATCTTAGGTAGGTGTGTATAGAAGCTTAGGAAAAATGATATAGCTTTATCTAAGGTGTTGTGGCATCATTGTGGTGTTGAGGAAGCTACATGGGAGTTATAAGATGATATGCATAGGAAGTACCCTTCCTTGTTTGCTTAGGATTTTGGGGGCTAAATCCTTCTTAGGGTGTTATGGTTGTAAGGCTCCTAATCATTCTTAACTCATAAACACAATTGTTTGGCTTAATTGAAATAGTTAGATGCTTAATTAAAATATATCCCTGATTTGTGATGTTACACTCGATGATGAAACTATGTTTATAAATTGAATATAAACACACCTTGTTTTCTCAAGTCATACAATTCATGTAGCTTGTGGAATTTTATGTAAATTACCCTCTTATGGCGGCATGAACATAATATAAATACTTGCTTGAGTTGCTTCATGATGTACTTAAGAATGTTGTTTACTTCTCCTTTTATGCTTTTGAACCTTTCTTTGACAGAGTTGTAAGGACTTGGTGACATGGTAGTGTAGTGTCTTCATAGGTCATCAGTTTTCTTGATGACCGATGGATCCTAGATGGCCTATGAGTTTCTGACACTATAACGCCCCTCCAAGCACATGCATGGCAACAGAAGCAAACCCAATGTTGTCCATAACATGGATCACTTGGCTCAGAGGAACATTACAAAACATGATACTCAAAAGCAATAAGATAAATGAAACACTTTGCATTAACTCAAAAATAGATTCATACATTGTTCAAGGAAGGGAAAAACATAACTATATCATATGATATCAAAACCTATTACATGCAGGATAAGCAATACTAAAGTATAAACTGTCTCATCTTGATCTCAAGTCTAACACATGTAAGCTAAGAAAATCTAAAACATGGAAAGATAAACTAAACTAGAGGATCTACTGAATGGTAGATGGCATCCCACCAAGTCTAAACTCTTCGTTTGTCCTTGAGATGTATGTTCCTTGCTTAAGCTCCTTCCTTATTCTTTCCTCCTATGGACATCACGTCCCCAACCATGCATTCAAAATGGAAAACATGTTAGGGTAAGCGGCATTGAGTATTGTTATAATAACATAATAATTGCCAATATGAAAAATCATAAAAGTAAATGAACAATAAAACTTGATTTCACAAAATATGCTCTTAATTGGTAATTTATAATGTCTTTTACTCTTGTGCACCAATTTTGCTCATAAGGCCCGTAGGCTCAATTGATGTTCCACTTGAACTCATGATTTGCACCAAAGTTCCATAACTATGCTCCACTTGAGCTCATGATTTTCACCTGAGTGCCATAATGTTCCATTTGAACTCATAAGGTCTGAGGGCTCAACATTAACATAATAAGGACAAAATAATGTAATCAATTACTTGAGTAATCAATAACTTGGCAGTTCTTCACTTTAATTGAATTTCATTTGATCATGACATAAGTTCTTGAACATAAAACTTAAAAGTATAGGCATCATATAATAACTTTTGGGGAACATTAATTCAAGGTTTTTATGAAAATTGAATACATAGCTATCACATGGTTTAACTTGATCATCATGATATAATAATCTTAATGCGATTGAAAATCATTACTTAAATACTCAAAGTGCATGGACCTGCTTACCTTATTGGAGAAAAACCTAATTTTAGTTTCCCTGATCCTGACCTGAGTCCTAGGTTCCTAAAATTAACATGGTTTATATTAATTATCATCTTAATTATATCCTAAACCCTAATTGTCTTAAACCTGAAACTTCGTGAAAATTAAACCAAAACATGTCTCAAAACACTAACCATTGGAGATCTCAAAATATTGAGCAAAATTCATATATAACTTGTCCCCATACGATCTACCAATTAGAAGTTACGATTTTTCATAGATCGGCCAATCAGAATTCAAAGAAAATCCAAAGGAAAATCAATTATCCAAAGGGATGCGGGCCCTGCCTAGTTGACCCAACCAGCGACTGCCGTGCTGGAAGTTCGCTCCCATAGCTAGGCACTCTCTCAGAGAGAAAGGGCATGTTAAAAACCCAAAATTATACCTAAGGTTGAAAAGCGAGCACAAACCCAGAGAGGGTAAAACTAGTAAAACCTTACCTGGCATCTTCTTCTTTGAACTGAAACTCGAACAACGCAGATAGCGTGAGATCAGTGAGAACTGGAGATTCCAAATCTTGGTTTCGGTTAGCTTCTCTAGGAACAAAGGTGTTAGACACCTTCTTCATCGCCGGCCGAAGCCAACGAGCCCAGACTTGGGCAGTTTCCGTGGTCTGGGATCCAGAACCACCTACTGCCATAGCCCGGCCGTGCAAGAACAGAGGAGGGGGCTCGGCACACACAAACAAAATAGGAAAACGTTAACTAAAGTCATGAGGAGCTTCGTCAGGGTCATGCGATCGTGCACGGGGAGAAAACTGAATCGGAGATGCACTGAAGAGCCAAGACGACAACCGCCATTGAGCACCTCCATGGATCTCTATAGGACACAGCAAACCAAGGATAGCTAGGGTGAATTAACCACACCAAAATGACCAGAACGCTTCATATATGCTTACCTCACCTACGATTTAACTGAGATGGGCAAAACCTTGAGAACCAGGCCACCACTGCCAGAGATATAGGTCGAGTTCGTCAGGACATCACGGAGGGAAAGAGGTGAAATTGAGCAGAGAGGGGGATTAGGGGGTCTTTCTAGGGCTGGCGATCAATTTCGACCCCCTTTTATAGGTTTGGGCATTGAGGAGACCTCAAGTAAAACTAGGGTGGAGAGGAGAGTTCGAGCCCCTTTGGGCGTTGCTTCATTGGGGCACAAAGTCTAGGAAAACCTGGGGTCATTGAACTCGCGTGATGCTCCCGATCTCATCGGTGAAGAGATCAAAAGAAATCAAACATTGTGGGGGCCAAGAGGAGTCAGACAAGGAACTCACAGCCAGGTTGCATGTGCTCGGTCTCCTACTCAAGGTAGGAGATGAGTCCAGTGATGCCTGATGGGCATCCAATGGCCCAGATGAAATCCGAAATCCAGAGAGCGTGTGTGACACTTAAATAGATGGAAACTTAGGCAGATAAATTAAATTATCAAAGAATAAATAACCCAAACTATATGTTAACTTCCCTAATGGATTTGAAGGGTCAAATGAAGTCCAAATGACTTCAAAATTGAACCACAAGTTAATTAATACCTCTAGAATCTCTCTATCCAATTGGATTTGCATTTTTTTGCTCTTTTGTTCATCAATTTCATGTAGGTTGTTAATTTAATACATGCATTATAAAAATATAACATTGATAGAATTACCATTTACTAAATGAGCTATTTAAGCCAAAGATAGGTTTATGAGATTATTTCATCATATATTGGACTAAGAGGTCCCATTGAATTCCATTTTGTTAGATAAAAGCTTAAACTTGCAAGCTAGGGTTTCACATTAAGGTACATTAATAGATCTAGGATTGTGAGGATGTTACAACTCTACCCGCCTTAAATAAATGTCGTCCTTGAAATTTTCTCATGCTACCCACCTTAGGGTATCACTTATGCTATCCACACTAATCATCTTAAAGTCTCATTCTCATGGTAGAACACTATCTTGACCTCCATGTGGGTATATTACTTATGATTCTATTTAACATCATCATTTACATCTCTGAACTCTTCTCTAGGGTTTCAAATTTTACCATGGATCTTACTTGCTTATCTATGTCAAATATTTACTCCCCCTACTCATGCTTGGTCTTACTATGTGTCTTGACCAGGTTTAGGTGACTATATGCCTTAAACTTTTAATGAAAACTCTTCTTTTATTAGTCATCTTTGGATACATGTCGGTCGGTCATATATTCAAAGTTAGCTTATCTTATCACACTCATCTTAGTACCTCATTCATGCACATGTCCCATACCACATGCAATTGGAAGGACAAGATAAGAATGATTATGCATATAACATTCTCTCTACAAAACCCCACATGCAATTGGAAGGACAAGATAAGAATGATTATGCATATAACATTCTCTCTACAAAACCCCATGAGCCTGTGTCCCATACCACAGACACGCGAGAAAAAGAGAGAGTATGCTATATACAGTTCAAGAGTTAACATAAAAATCCAAAACATCTAGGCACATAACCCTAATCATTATCTTAACTTATATCTTCTGACTAGGTCTCTACTTTGGTTCCTAATATCCTTCACCTACTTCTTCTATATATAGCGTTAGAACATATGAATCTTTAGCTTAGTGGCCATCTACTCGTTGCTCTGATACCATATTGTAATGCCCCTCAAAGCACATACATGGCAATGGAAGCAAACCCAATGTTGTCCATAACATGGGTCACTTGGCTTGGAGGAACATTACAAAACATGATACTCAAAAGCAATAAGATAAATGAAACACTTTGCATTAACTCAAAAATAGATTCATACATTGTTCAAGGAAGGGAAAAACATAACTATATCATCTGATATCAAAACCTATTACATGCAGGCTAAGCAATACTAAAGCATAAATTGTCTCATCTTGATCTCAAGTCTAACACATGTAAGCTAAGAAAATCTAAAACATGGAAAGATAAACTAAACTAGAGGATCTACTGAATGGTAGATGGCACCCCACCAAGTCTAAACTCTTCATTTGTCCTTGAGATGTATGTTCCTCACTTAAGCTCCTTCCTTATTCTTTCCTCCTGCGGACATCACGTCCCCAGACATGCATTCAAAATGGAAAACACGTTAGGGTAAGCAGCATTGAGTATTGTTATAATAACATAATAACTGACAATATGAAAAATCATAAAAGTAACTGAACAATAAAACTTGATTTCACATAATATGCTCTTAATTGGTAATTTATAATGTCTTTTACTCTTGTGCACCAACTGTGCTCATAAGGCACGTAGGCTCAACTAATGTTCCACTTGAACTCATGATTTGCACCAAAGTGCCATAACTATGCTTCACTTGAGTCATGATTTGCACCTGAGTGGCATAATGTTCCATTTGAACTCATCAATTGCACATAAGTGCCATAATGTTCCATTTGAACTCATGAATTGCACATAAGTGCCATAATGTTCCATTTAAACTCATAAGGCCTGAGGGCTCAACATTAACATAATAAGGACAAAATAATGTAATCAATAACTTGGTAGTTCTTCACTTTAATTGAATTTCATTTGATCATGACATAAGTTCTTGAACATAAAACTTAAAAGTATAGGCATCATATAATAACTTTTGGGGAACATTAATTCAAGGTTTTTCTAAAAGTTGAATACATAGCAATCACATGGTTTAACTTGATCATCATGATACAATAATCTTAATGCGATTGAAAATCATTACTTAAATACTCAAAGTGCATGTACATGCTTACCTTATTGGATCAAAACCTAATTTCAGTTTCCCTGATCCTGACCCGAGTCCTAGGTTCCTGAAATTAACATGGTTTATATTAATTATCACCTTAATTATATCCTAAACCCTAATTTCCTTAAACCTGACACTTCATGAAAACCAAACCAAAACATGTCTCAAAACACTAACCATTGGACAGATCTCAAAAAATTGAGCAAAATTCATATATAACTTGTCCCCATACGATCTACCAATTAGAAGTTACGATTTTTCATAGATCGGCCAATCAGAATTCAAAGAAAATCCAAAGGAAAGTCAATTATCCAAAGGGCTGCGAGCCCTGCCTAGCTGGCCCTACCAGTGACTGTCGTGCTGGAAGTTCTCTCCCATAGCCAGACACTCGGTCAGAGAGAAAGGGCATGTTAAAAACCCAAAATTATCCCTAAGGTTGAAAAGCGAGCACAAACCCGGAGAGGGTAAAAATAGTAAAACCCTACCTAGCATCTTCTTCTTCTAATTGAAACTCAAACAACACAGATAGCATGAGATCAGTGAGAACTAGAGATTCCAAACCTTGGTTCCGGTTAGCTTCTCTGGGAATAAAGGTGTTAGACACCTTCTTCATCGCCGGCCAAAGCCAACGAGCCCAGACTTGGGCAGTTTTCGTGGTCTGGGATCCAGAACCACTTGCCGCCATAGCCCGTTCGTGTAGGAACAGAGGAGGGGGCTCGGCACACACAAACAAAATAGGAAAATGTTAACTAAAGTCATGAGGAGCTTCGCCATGGTCATGCGACCGTGCATGAGCAGAAAACTGAATCGGGGATGCACTGAAGAGCCAAGACGACAACCGCCGTTGAGCACCTCCACGGAGCTCTATAGGACACAACAAATCAAGGATAGCTAGGGCGAATTAACCACAACAAAATGACCACAATGCTTCATATATTCTTACCTCGGCTACGATTTAACTGAGATGGGCAAAACCTTGAGAACCAGGCCGTCGCCGCTGGAGATACAGGTCAAGGTCATCAGGACGTCACGGAGGGTAAGAGGTGAAATTGAGCGGAGAGGGGGGTCTTTCTTGGGCTAGCGATCAATTTCGGCCGCCTTTTTATAGGTTTGGGCGTTGAGGAGACCTCAAGTAAAACTAGCATGGCCAGGAGAGTCTGAGCACCTTTGGGCATTGCTTCATTAGGGCACAAAGTCCAGGAAAACCTGGGGTCATTGAACTCACATGATGCTCCCGATCTCATCGGTGAAGAGACCAAAAGAAATCAAACACTGTGGGGGCCAAGCAGAGTCGGACAAGGAACTCGCAGCCAGGATGTCTGTGCTCGATCTCCTACTCAAGGTAGGAGATGAGTCCAGTGATGCCCGATGGGTATCCAACTGCCCAGATGAAATCTGAAATCCAGAGAGCGTGTGTGACACTTAAATAGATGGAAACTTAGGCAGATAAATCAAATTATCAAAGAATAAATAACCCAAACTATATGTTAACTTCCCTAATGGATTTGAAGGGTCAAATGAAGTCCAAATGACTTCAAAATTGAACCACAAGTTAATTAGGACCTATAGAATCTCTCTATTTAATTGGATTTGCATTTTTTTTCTCTTTTTTTCATCAATTTCATGTAGGTTGTTATTTTATGCATTATAAAAATGTAACATTGGTATAATTACCATTTACTAAATGAGCTATTTAAGCCAAAGCTAGGTTTATGAGATTATTTCATCATATATTGGACTAAGAGGTCCCATTGAATTCCATTTTGTTAGATAAAAGCTTAAACTTGCAAGCTAGGGTTTCACATTAAGGTACATTAATAGATCTAGGATTTTGAGGATGTTACAGACACCCACTAGAACTATTGGCTATCCAACTAAGATTTCATCGACCGACGATGTTTGTGTGTATATGTGTGTGAGGGGAGGACCAATGAATTCTTACTGACTGACAAGGTTTTATGCGTGCATGTCAACCTATCTGATGAGTATCTAGTGACTGACAGTTTCACAGTGACCGAAAGATTTTGAGCTCTCGATGGGGTTTTGATTGATGGAATTTCCTATGAGTTGGTTGATAGGTTTTCTAACCAACGAGCGAGCAAATCTACCCTATAAATACCCCTCTCCTCCTGACCTCTTTCATTTTTGTTGGTAAAGCTTCAGTTGTGTTTGGAGGAGCCCGACAAGTTATTCTAGACCAGAGGTCGAAGGGAGTCCATCAAGGTCGGCATGCATCGATGTTCCATGGAGGCATGTACTAGTTCGAGTTTCTCATGGATGATTTGAAGGGTCATGACCAAGGTTATTACTTCCTTTGTGTAAGATTCTTGCTCTTTTATTCATTTTCTTGTTGTTATTTTCCCGCCTCCCTTATGTTGCCAAGTTCCATGGGTTTTCTTAATGCTTTCTTGTTGGAAGCATATGCATGTGGGTTGAGAACTCTCTTTTTCTTCTTCCTTGCTCTAGTTCTACCCTTCTAATGGAAAGAGGAAACATTCATGGAGCTCTAGTGGGTCGAGCTTAATGTTTGAGTGTTGATTTCGGGAGTTTCCACCTTGGATTTCTGATTTCTTCTCTCTACATACGACTTATATAACTTTGAATGAATCTCTTGTCGACTTTCTACATAGATGTTGTAAATCTTACTTCACAACTTCTAGAATGCTAAAATTAGGTCTTTTTAAGAGTTTTTTTGGTGTAATAAAGGGGATAATACTATTTCCTAAGTTGTTTTTAAACTTTTGAGATGCTTCCCTATTGTAATGAGAATTGTTCTTACATATGTTAGGTCTGAAATTTCAATATATAGGTGTAACAATCCATAGATTTTTGTCATAGAAGAGGTATTTTGATGACTAAGGAATAAGAAAGTGATTACCTTTCTATAATATGGGTATCATGTGGTGTTTATGATGCCTTAAATTGCTATTTTTATGTTGTAATAATGGTTGGACAAAACTCTAGTATTTATAGCAACTCTTTATTATAAGTTTGAGTGCATAGACACTTCTGACTAGAGTGACATGAAGTTGATTAATACATTTTATATTTTCTAAGGTTACAGCCCCAATGATCTTTGTAAGAATCTTCTTGGTGTTTATATGTAACTTGATTGATGCAGTCAAAATGTAATCAATTGACGTTATCAAGTGTAACCCTAAACAAGTAGTTCCTTGAGTCCATTGAACTATTTTAGTGTTAGGAAATGAGTAATCCAAAAGGAGCTCGGAGTCGTATACTGTTGAGTATATGTGGGTGCAAGGAGGGTATATCCATTCCATCCTTGTAACATCCCTGACCTGGGTTATGTTTTAACCCTAGGTGTTTTGCTTAATAAAGTTGATTAGATGCTTGCACTTATCTTTTGAAAAGTAATTAAGGCTCTTGAGGAACTTATATTTCAATTCCAGTCCTTTTTTAATAATGTTGAAACATTGTTTTATTAATTTTGGACTAAAGTCCAAATTACCCAAGTTGAGGGGTTAACTTGAAAATTGCACATGATAAAATGTTCCTCTGATGTTGAGACATCATAAGAATGAATATGATATAGTGGTATGGTTTTCACAAGCTTGAGCATTAAGATAAAGCTTGTAGAGCAATTCTTGTGCATTAAAACCTAGTTTTGGTGTAATGTGCAATTTACCCAAAACCTAGGGTTCAATATGCAAAATACCACCTCTAGAGGGTCCATCATCTTTCTTGGCATCAAATAGAGCAAAGAAATTGAGAAGGGCGCCTCATTTGAATTATCATGGAGGAGAGAGAATCTTGACATTAAAATAATCAAGATCTAAGCATTAGTGGAACTTTAATTTAATTTAATGCAAAAAGAAATAAATTAATTGAGGAGCCCTTCAAACAAAAGTTGAGGGATGAAATAGAAAAGTGTTGGACGATCTTGTGCCTTTCTATGGCACAAAAAGAACTTGGTTGAGTAGAATCCCACTCACATTATCATAATAAAAAGTATTATCCACTAAAAGTTGGATATTAGTATAAAACTCTTTGATAGCCTTTTGATTCATTGCTGAAATTCCCATGAAAAATGGCTGATGTTCTTGGATGCACGAAGGAAGATGATGATGACATCATCTTGACACATTTCCAAAGAAATTACTAGGCCAAACGGTTTCCACAAGTTGCTCAAACGGTTTCAAACTGTTTAAGGGCAAATGATTTCATCAAACCGATTAAGAGCAAACGGTTTCAAACCGTTTGGAGGTGTTGACCAGGGTTGACTATTTGGAGATTTGTTGATAATGATGTTGGTTAATGACCCACTAGTTATAATTGATTACTTTCAATTGGTTCATGAGTTGAAGGACAATCAATCACCAAACCCTAATCGGGTTAAGTGCTGATTTCTAATTAGATTGAGTTAGAACTTTGGGTTGATTGACCCAAACGGTTTCAAAACCATTTGGGGATCACCCAAACGGTCTCAAGACCATTTGAAGGTCACCCAAGACCGTTTGGAGGTCTAGGGTTGAGTATGGTTAGGTTTTTGAATATCTAAAGATACCAAGTTGATTTGCAATCAAATGTTGATTTGATGATCAATCCAATGATCCAAACCCTAAATGAATGCCTTGGATTTGGATGTTAAGATGGGAAAACTATCTCAAGACCGTTTGGAGGTCATCCAAACGACCTCAAGACCGTTTGAGGTCAGGTCATGTCCATTTTGGATGGTGGTTCAATGGTTTCAAAGTAACTAGTTTCATAATGATTAACATTGAAGGTTCATTGATTCCAAACCCTAATCCAGTTGATTCTAAACCCTAATTGGTGATCAAATGAGGGTTAAATCAGTTGAAGGATGACCTATTAAGCTCAATTTAAGTATGGTGTTAGGTTCAATTGATGAGTGGTTATATGAATTCAATCGATCAGGGGATCAACATTGGAAACCTGAAATCAACATGATTGGTGGAGACCATATTTGGTCCATTCGGTTTTGAGGAGGTTTGGGCCAAACAGTCTCAAGACCGTTTGAGTCCAAATGGTCTCAAGACCGTTTGGAACCAAACAATCCCAAACCGGTTAAGGTTCAAATGGTTTCAAATGTCACTTTATCAAACAGTTTCAAGATTTACTTTGGCAAACGGTTTCAACCTCCTACTTTACCAAATAGTTTCATGGGTATGTTCAAGACCGTTTGGAGGTCTAAACGGTCTTAGACCATTTGGAGGTGTTATAAGCAAGACCGTTTGAGGTCTGATTGGTCAAGTCCATTTGGGGTCTAAGAGACCAAGATCGTTTGGAAGTTAATCAACTAAATCGTATGAACTCTTAAAGTGGTTGAAGGTCAATTGCTTAAGTGAACAATTACATGATGTAATTCAAGGGTGATTATAATAATGGTACCCTTAATGAGATAGGGGGATTGGTACCCTTTAAATAATTAAGCTTTAATGATCATAGTGATAATGACATAACTCATGGTGTCAATTCTTCTTTCAAGTTGAGTTGACTTAGCTTAATCAAGGTTGAAGTAAGCATCATTTATAGAAGATGAGAGAGAGAAGACTTCTTATATGAATGATAACCATGTAATGGTTAAGTCTTAATACTTTTACTATGGATGAATGTCTAATGAGGGTATAATTCTTGATAGGGAGATTATAAACCCTAATCATGAGTACAAACCCTAATTATGAAGGTTAATGAATCATAACCCTAATTGAGGGCATTGATAGGTGAAATCCTAATACATGAGGATGGTGTGATCCTAATTCATGGTAATGACATGAGAAACCCTAGTTCAAAGTACTTTGATGATCATTCCTTTTTGGGGTGAATAGTGAACCCTAATTGTGGGTTATTGAATATGAACCCTATTCTAGGGTGATGCAATGTGAATAGTAAACCATAATTCCAATTAAGGTGAATAAGAATGTGAAACCCTAATTCTGGGTTATACTTTATAGCATGAAGCTCTAAGGTTGGATAATGAAATGATGAGTCATTAATCCTAATTGAACTAAGGGGATGATTAACCCTAATTGAAATGAAAAGGGAAACCCTAACCCTAGCAAGGGCATAGTGGTGTAACCCTTAAATAATGATGTTGTAATTGTCTTGCATTGTGTTGATATGAAATTGATGTATGATATGAAATTGATGTATCTGTTATCATCTGTATTAATCATGCGGGTTTTATAAAATAGTGAACATAGCCAGGTAAGTGCTATGATGCCTTATTTATTGAAAGTACTTTATGAACCTTATGAGCAAGGATATTCTATGTTTCCTAGTGAGAGTTAACCAAAGAGATTATTAGGTTGTAAGAGTAATGTGAAATACCTGCACTGCAATTATCATGTTTACACTGTCAGATGACTTGATGGCATTATGTTACATGTTAAAGTGGTAACAAGTGTTTTGATGATCTAAGGGTTTGAACACCTATATTCTTTAATCATAATGATGAGATGATGAGGGATTAAGATCCCAATATTAAATAAAGCTATGAAATGAACTTGATAGAAATAGTACTCATTCTTTATAGCAATTGTTATAATGGTTTATGTTTGAAAACATGCCTGATGCTAAAAGAATGTTGTAATGTACTTATATAATCAAGTGAAATGATATCATGTAGATCCCTGACCATAGATCCATCATCGTCAGTAGTTTGGTGATGGTGAAATAGGTTTTCCTAAGGGAACTCCTGGAGGGCATACTTTTGAGTATGTGGGGATTATGGGCGCAAATATCCTTACGCCCTAATGGAGGAATTGATGTGAGATCAACATTTAATCTCTCAATCATTCATTATATGCATATGACGGGATGATGTATCACTAATCTCCCGATGATGATGTTAATGTCGAATCGATGTGAGATAAACAAGAAATCTCTCGATTACGAAGAGAGTACAGAATGTCATTGTAACTCTAATAGCAAAGTTGCCAGTATAGCCTGGAAAGCTATTTGGCAGACACACAAGATGTCCTGCAAGTTGTTCCTCACACTGACTGAGGAGGATGAGGTCATGGAAATCCGGCTCTTTTATTGACCTATGTATGGTACCGATTTCGATTTCACAATGGTCGGTTGGAGTATGAGCGATATACCTCATCTCCTTAGGGCATAAGTATGTTTGTAAAATGTAATTAGCCATGTAGCATATTTGCTTAGGGTTGAATTATGAGAATCAATGGTTGATGATACATTGTCTATTATGTCCTAGTTGGATAAATGCTATACATGTTCTTCATATTCCTTTTTGAATAAATGACATGTTGCTTATCAAGTTATAATTAAAATGAACTGCATAGAGAGTACTGCTCTACAAAGTTTAATCAATGATTTACCTACTACTGAATATTTATAATTTTACTGCTCAGTCTTATTCTATTATCTGCAATAACAATGTTTATGGCAGAGAGTTATATCTCTCGCTGGGGCAATTTTCAATTTTCTCACCCCTGTGGGATTAAATTTTTTAGGTAGACGCTGAGGAAAAGATAGAAACCCTACAGAGGGTGAGCAGCAGCAACAGCAAGGACAGCAGTGATCCTCATGTGGAGACATTGTCTGTCAAGTCCTGTATATAGAGAGTCATATGTGTCGTATCTATACTCTCAGGTCCTAGGAGTCAGTAGATGGTTTAATATCGATCTGAGATTTTTGGCTTGATGCCTCGAGATTTTTGTATACTGCTTATGTACAATTTAATAGGGCAGTGAATGTTTGTGACTCTCGAGATGAGATGATACAGAGATGTACTGATGAATCAGAATGTAAATAACTTACTTTGGTTCTTTATGAAAGAGTTTTACATTTTGTGGATCTCTTGTAAAAAGTTTTAATTTTTAGTGTTTTTTAGTAATTCCGTTGCTAATAATACGCTTCCGCAATAGTTAACCTTGATTTTGCGAGTCGTACGTCACAATTTAGTGGTATCAGAGCTTTAGGTTCGCTGAGTCTACAGAGACATGGGACTAAGGTTGTTGAGTCTGTTCTAGTGTCTTCTAGTCTATCTGATAGTGTCTTCTGCTCATATAGGAGGAGAAGAAGAACTAAAGATGTCTGGATCACATGATGAACATGTTGCTGAAAGTAGTGTTGTTGCACCCGGGGGAGGTGCAAGGGACCAAGGAAGGGAGGAGCATGTGCCTGGACCACCCCAGTTCAATCAAGTTGACATGGGGAACCCAGCCTTCTAAGCCATGTTTGGGCAGTTTATAGTTTCCATGATGCATATGACCGATAGGATGCCCATACCTACACCTAGGGCACCTGCCCATGATGAAAGAGAGGGAGATGGCAAGACGTTTGAACGACTACGTCAGGTTGGAGCCACGGAATATGTTGGGACAGCTGACCCAGCAGATGCTGACATGTGGCTAACTGAACTAGAGAAGGCCTTTAGAATCCTTAACATCCCAGAAGCTGAGAAGGTTAGACATGTAGTGTACCTTCTTAAGGGGAGTGTTGGTCACTGGTGGACCATAGAGGAAGGGAAAAGGCCAGGTGTGGAGATTGAATGGGAAGTATTCAGACAAGAATTCGTCAATAGATACTTTCCTAAGACCTTTTTGGATGAGAAAATCTCTCAGTTTGAGAGGTTAAGACAAGGACCAATGAACATTAGTGAGTATGAGGCTAAGTTCATGGAGCTTTTGTGGTTCTGTCCGCATATGGAAACTATAGATGAAGAAAGGATTCTGTGTTTTGAGAAGGGATTAAACACTGAGTTGACCACCCCTATGTCTGCCCTGGAGAACAGGGAAATATTTTCTACTTTTGTGGAGTCTGTCAAAAGGATAGAGAGGTATGTGACTGAGAAGTGACAGACCAAGAACAAGAAGGTGTACCCCCAGTTCCAAGGATCCTCAACCAAAAGTTTCAAGAAACCGAGATTTTCTGGACCAATGGCACCACCTAGATTCAATACTCAGACGCAGTGGACGTCAAACAGGGGTAGAGGACGAAGTTTACCACTGGAAGGAGACCATAGCTCATCATCTGTGTCAGTTACAGGACCATCCAGACCACAGTCGGGGATCAGAAGTTGTTTCATATGTGGAAAAATGGGGCATCTGATGAAGGATTGTAAAGCCAAAGAGGCAAGTGTGACTCAACTTCAGAGGTAGAGTCAGCAAGGTTCTCAAAGGTGATAGTTTCCAGGTGGCGCTAGAGGACGTGGACAAGCGTCCCAACCTGGATCATTAGCACCCAGTCATTGAGCACCGAATCAACCACAGGCAACGACGAGATTCTATGCAATGAATCCACCTGATGCAGTGATCAACCCTCGGGTTGTGACAGGTCAGATGGAACTATTTTATTCTGATATGGATACATCCCGTGTTGTATATGTTTTAATTTATCCGAGTGCTACACATTCCTTTATCACTCAAAGAGTGATTCTTGACTGCAACATGACTACCAGTCATAGAGCAGATAGTCTGTTGTTAGAAACTCCTTTGATGGGATCTGCTGTGTTGCGGGAGGTGTGTTCTCCCTGCATTCTTAATTTTCTTTTCTGAACATCACATTTAAGTTGATCTTATACCACTTGAGATGCATGGGTTCGATATAATCCTTGGGATGGACACCCTAGAAAGGTATAATGTTGCCTTGGATTGTGAGTCCAAGCAAGTTGTGTTCACAGATGAAAGTGACACATGGATCTTGCAAGGAGATAGAAAGATTCTTCCAACCTGTCTTGTGTCAGCTATGGTAGCTGAGAAGTTGATGAGGCAAGGATGTTTTGCATTCTTGGCCCATGTGGTAGATACCACCATGGAGAGTTCTAATCCTTCTAAATTTCCTATAGTCAGGGAATTTGAAGATGTATTTCCTGAAGAACTTCCGGGTGTACCTCCGCCCCGAGAGATTGATTTTGAGATTAATCTAACCTCGTGCACGCAGCCAATAGCATAAACACCGTATAGGATGGCGCCTGTTGAGATGGCAGAACTCAAAAAACAACTTCAGAAATTGCTTGAGAAGGGTTTTATTTGACCAAGCACTTCACATTGGGGTACTCCGGTCCTCTTTGTTAAGAAGAAGGATGCATCGATGCAGTTATTCATTGATTACAGACAGTTAAATAAAGTAAATATAAAGAATAAGTATCCTTTGCCTAGGATTGATGATCTCTTTGATCAGTTACGTGGTGCAACTGTCTTCTCAAAGATAGATCTAAGGTCGGGATATCATCAGTTGCATATTAAGGAGGGTGACATACCTAAGTCTACCTTTAGGACAAGGTATGGTCACTATGAGTTCACAGTTATGTCATTTGGACTAACTAATGCACCAGCTGCATTTATGGAACTCATGAATAGAATCTTTCGACCTTTTCTTGATCAGTGTGTAGTGATCGGCCTTTTTCATGCATCCGGAAATGAATGCGGGACAAAGGAAGGAATCAAGCTTTAAATTTATAACATGAAACCTTCTAGGCCCCTGCAACTTTTATTACGGGGTCGAAGTAGATATACGGGGTCGAACACAGGGACGTCGTGACATTTAGGACGCCACAGATCTCATTCTTTAGTCAGATAAGCCAAGACGATAGTCGATAAAATTAAATGCTAGAACTAGTCTAGCAGGTTGTCACGATATAAAACAAAACAAAGAAAAGAAAACAAAACAAAACAGAGCTCGTGAGTCTACTAATCAGAGAAAGAGAGTTCCTGGTTATGTAACCACAAACGGGGCAGTCTATGCACTCATTCTCGGGCATAGACAACCCTCGAACACCCAAGCAAGCATCTAGCATGCACAGTGGCATCTGTCATGTGGTGTCATCCCACTCGCTCTCGCGATGCGTGACTAGAACCATCAACAATATGTCAATGACCCTCTCTCGAGGAATGACATATCAACACCTCGGAATACACTAAGTTCCCTCTTGGGTCTTAGGATATTCTGGGGTGTTAGGAACAGAATACCTTGGATAGTCCTCCTCTTGAGTTCAGATCCAAACTATCGTCTCTTAGCTATTCCTACAACGGATCTCTCGATACAGGCAGAAACAACATTTCAAGCGAGTAAGAGATCAACCAAACTAGCAATCATAACTTGGAAAGAGAAAATAGAACATGCAACATACTAGATCTGATATGAATCTATTTGCTTAAGGAAAAAGTATATAAACATGCCCAGATCATGCTGCATAGCCAAGAAGGAGCTAACTAGCCATAGACAAGCATAGCTGGCACTGAACAAAGATGGATAAACATCGTTTGTACAAGAAACAAAGGAATGCAGTACAATAAAAGAGAAGAGGGAAGAGATATATCCTGTAGAGGAGAGGTGGCTCTCGCTCCTCGGCCTCAGTGCAGGTCGGATCTCAGCCCTTGGGTCTTCTCTTTGTCCCTCTGGACTCCTCGGCTCACTCTCTCTCTAGACCGTATCGGGCGGCAGCCGTATCGGTCGGCGCAGCTGTATTGGTCGACGTAGTTGTATCGGTCGACACAGCTATATTGGTCGATGCACCCGTATCAATCGACGCTCTCGTACCAGTTGACGCAGCTGTATCGGTCGACGCACACGTATCGGTCGACGCACCTGTATCGGTCGACGCAGCCATGTCGGTCGACGTAGCTGTATCGGTCGGCAGACTTTTGGGGAACTCGACACACTAGCTCCTTGGTCTAGGCACTAGCTCTTGCCGGGTCCTCCCTTCGGCTCCCTCCTCTTTGTAGGTTGGCAACTGTTATTTATATGCAGCGAGTTGATGGGAGTTTTAGCTTTTATTAGTCCACATGTCCTTCATCCGTGGCTTCGATCTTGAGGCATCAGGCGGTCGTATTGGGTGACGGCCGTATCGGGCAGCGGGGTCGTATCGGTCGGCGCGGCCGTATCGGTCGGCGCGTCCGTGTCGTTCGGCGTGGCCGTGTCATTCGGCGTGGCCGTGTCGGTGCTGGAATTCTTGTCTTTTCAGGTTCGGTACTTGAGAGTCCCAAAATTGGCTTGTTTCAGTGCCTGCAAGTCTAAAACATGCTAATTAGCTACATTATTGGCTATTTTCACTACATTATCTAATGGAGAGACAGAAAACATAAAACATGAACAAAAGAGTGCATATTAAGACTAAAGTGGCACC
Organism: Alisma plantago-aquatica; assembly: GCA_963693085.1. Classification (NCBI taxonomy): domain Eukaryota; kingdom Viridiplantae; phylum Streptophyta; class Magnoliopsida; order Alismatales; family Alismataceae; genus Alisma; species Alisma plantago-aquatica. The sequence goes on from OY856410.1 coordinate 1,300,075,555, forward strand.
AAACTATAGATAAAATGCATAGAAAATATGCGCTAATTTGGGTATTATCAACTACCCCAAGCTTAAAACTTTGTTGTCCTCAAGCAAGACTGTGCTCAAAGAACAAAAGATCACATCCAAATTAAGCTTGGCAATAAATGCTAAGGTTAAGAAAAATAGATTAAAGCATCAATACTCTTGATCCATGTCATTTTAGAACAAACCCCCACCAAACAAGCACAATCCTGCCAAAGTAAGATCAAAGAATTTCCAGGCAAGATTAAGCGAATTCACTATAGCCTGCCAATACTCATGAGGGTTTGAATCATAATTATTTGATCATGAAAGAGTTGTCACTTAGGTGATCACGCCGGTGATGAGTAATGAGCCATCACCATGAATCCATGCATACTATTCAGGAATACCATGCCTCTCACTTAACCATGTCCTAAGAAATAAAGCAAAAAGACTCTAATGATTTCTGAGGATCCCGATCTGCGTCAGGTTGGTCCATGTAGCGAGCAACATTCCCTGCAGTCTGAACCAGTTGGTCCAAAGCAGTGAGATGAACTCCTCGTACTGCGCCCGAACCAACCCTGCTACTGAGATGATCTCATAGGTCACCTAGGGGGTTCCTAGTGACTCTCTAATGAGCTTTTAGAGTGGTACTACCAGGCACGACATATCCGCGTTCATGAGCGTAGTCATACACCGGCTAGGCACCATCCTCAACTCTCCTAAAAGAGAAAATAAGCGCTCATTTATTGTTCACACTCAGGCTTTTATCATCTGCATTCTATTTTTAGGCTTGGGTGAGAACTATATAGATATTTTTGGGATTTTATGGGCGGCCAAACCTCTTTTGCACATTTTTATATTTTTCATCTTTTTGACTCAATCTAATGTGAGAAGGCACATAGTCCATCAAGGAGAAACATTTCATCTTGATCATAGCTCAAAGACTCATCATGATCCGCTTGACACCTGTGTGAAAAGTTGCAATTATGATTCAAGCATCCTTAGAATAGAGGCAACCTTGTGAAATTCGCAGCTAGGAGACTTTAATCATGATTTAGCTCATTCCAACAGTCCTTTACCATGGATTTGCCATTCACAACATAGATCAATGGAATTTAGCTTTAAGCTATGAAAAAGGGACATAACCTTAGATTTATTACCAAACTCAAGGAAAGAGTCAAAGAGCAAGTCAAGCAAGAGGTCAAGCAATTTTTAAGATAAAAATTGTGCATCTAGGCATACAATCAAGAATTTATCTATTAGATTCGCACCATATAGCCATAATTGCAAAGCTAAAAAGCTGAAAATTTTGAAAATTTAAGACTAAATATAGGAAATAGACATACATGCAAGAAGGGTGAAGAGAAAAGAAGGGCGAAGCCTACCACCCCAAGCTTAAAATTTTGCTCGTCCTCGAGCAAGACTCAAACTTGAAATAGTGAGGCAGGAATGCATGAGCTTAACGACATTTATTGAAGTTCTAAAGATGATGCATGGGTGCAAGGATATCAAAACAGTTAGAGGAAAGAAATTAACCAACAAGAACATGAAAAGCAAAATTTATTGTAATAAAAGGGCGGGAGGGTGGGTAAGAGAAAAGGGGGTGGTTGCCCCACGATACCGACACTGGGATCCCAAATCCTAAGTTTTGGGACCAGTGTCACCTGTGTCTTGCCGATGGGTTCCGCCACATAGTAGGAGTAGAATAGGTGGATGTGTTGGCCCTACTGAGTCCGAAGAAGCGAAGTGAAATCTGGTGACTCGGTGAACTCATCTTTGTGCTGGAAGTGGCTTGAACTGCACTGAGATGAATTCTTTGGCATATCATCCTCAGGGTATCTTTCATTATATGATTCTGAAAATGAAGGTCCTGGGATGTCGACACAGGATGAGATAGATGAGAGAGGTTGGATGTCATCTTTATGACTCATATCTTCTCTCTCCATCTCTACACTTGAGGTTGGATGTTCAGATAGATCTTCATGTACAGTCTGAGTCATCCAATCATCTTCTGTGCAAGAAGTACCCCCTGAAGAATCTGTTTGTGGTTCTACCACCCCAAGCTTATCACCTAGCGTGGAGTCAGGGGTGTCTTCATGCTCAGCAGCCATGTTGAAGTGGACCGTCCATCCTGCCCCCTTGACGTCAACCCTACCTTATAAAGGGATGGTGAAAAATGATGGCTCGTGCTGCTCCAACTCGTCTTCATTACTATACTCACTGCTCCATGTCGAGCAGCTATCGTCGTCGTCATTGAACAAATTGTTCCGAACCATGGTTGGCATACTGCTCAAAGCGAAATGGCAAGTCTCAATATGAGAAATGTCACTCTGGTCTGGTTCAATATCTGACTTTGGTTCCTCAAACCAACCTTCTGGTTGTGAGGTCGATTGGCTTTTCGAGTCTTCATCATCGCCATCATGGACCCATTCATCTCTATGACTCATTTCTTCCATTGGTTCATCAGCTGGGTCATCTGGATAGAATGAAGGGCTTTCCCAAGTGGGTTGGTCTTCATAGAAAAATCTTGGTGAATCCAGTTGATGGTCTGAATAGGATGGTGATTCATACTCCACTTCATATCCAATGGGATGGTCTTGATGACTAACATCTTCATTGTCTTGTGATGGCAGTTGTAACTGAATTGTAACCAGATCGATGAGCTCTTGGAGCCTCCTGCCTTGTTCAACATCTTTATCATGAATTTGTTGTACTTGAGCAGCAATGCTTTCGAGATCTGTTGATTCTGCCATGCACATATAAGGGGAACCCGCTGTATCAAACTGATGCTTTAGGATGGATCCTTGTTCAACGGTTTGAATTATACTACTACTGCGGTCTGGAGCCTCAGTGGCTACTTTGAGATGATGCTCCTGCTTGTCTAATAGTTGTTGTAGCGGATCGACATTTTCTTGGAGATGAGGAACTAGGGAGGTGAGTGCCTTGACACTTTGTCCAGCTAACTCCACTGCCTTGATCAGTTCTTGATCCCATGATAGAACATGAGTCGATGGTTGACTGGCAGTCTCCTTTGTTGGAATTTCAACATATGACGACAATGGAGGTGAGTATAACTCGACTAGTTGCAGAGCACGACCTTCAATTATTTGCCAGCACTCAGAACTGCGAAAAAACTCAGGAGGACAGGTGGACAAGATGACTTGTCTTGCGGAAGCAAGGTCCATGGCTGAAAAAGGTATGAGAAAAAGAAAAGTGATTTAGTATATATGAACAAGTATGTGTAAAGCAAGAGGAAAACTATGCATGTATATACAGACTTATAGTGACAGAACAAAAATCTACTAGGTGTGTAAACGTGGAAAACCACCTCCCCGGCAACAGCTCCAAAAGTTGATCGGCCTTTTTCACGCGTCTGGAAATGAACGCGGGACAAAGGAAGGAATCAAGCTTTAAATTTATAACCTAAAACCTTCTAGGCCCCCTCAACTTTTATTACGGGGTCGAAGTAGATATACGGGGTCGAACACAGGGACGTGGTGACATTTAGGACGCCACAGATCTCGTTCTTTAGTCAGATAAGCCAAGACAATAGTCGATAAAAGTAAATGCTAGAACTAGTCTAGCAGGTTGTCACGATATAAAACAAAATAAAGAAAACAAAACAAAACAAAACAGAGCTCGTGAGTCTACTAATCAGAGAAAGAGAGTTCTTGGCTATGTAACCACAAACGGGGCAGTCTATGCACTCATTCTCGGGCATAGACAACCCTCGAACACCCAAGCAAGCATCTAGCATGCACAGTGTCATCTGTCATGTGGTGTCGGCCCACTCGCTCTCGTGATGCGTGACTAGAACCATCAACAATATGTCAATGACCCTCTCTCGAGGAATGACATATCAACACCTCAGAATACACTAAGTTCCCTCTCGGGTCATAGGATATTCTGGGGTGTTAGGAACAGAATACCTTGGATCGTCCTCCTCTCGGGTTCAGATCCAAACTATCGTCTCTTAGCTATTCCTACAATAGATCTCTCGATACAGGCAGAAACAACAGTTCAAGCGAGTAAGAGATCAACCAAACTAGCAATCATAACTTGGAAAGAGAAAATAGAACATGCAACATACTAGATCTGATATGAATATACTTGCTTAAGGCAAAAGTATATAAACATACCCAGATCGGGCTGCATAGCCAAGAAGGAGATAACTAGCCATAGACAAGCATAGCTGGCACCGAACAAAGATGGATAAACATCATTTGTACAAGAAACAAAGGAATGCAGTAGAATGAAAGACAAGAGGGAAGAGATATAGCCCATAGAGGAGAGGTGGCTCTCGCTCCTCGGCCTCTGTGCAGGTCGGATCTCAGCCCTTGGGTCTTCTCTTCATCCCTATGGACTCCTCGGCTCACTCTCTCTCTAGACCGTATCGGGCGGCGGCCGTATCGGGCGGCGCAGCCGTATCGGTTGACGCAGCTGTATCGGTCGACGCACCCGTATCGGTTGACGCACCCGTATCGGTCGACGCACTCATATCGGTCGATGCAGCCGTATCGGTCGACGCACCCGTATTGGTCGATGCACCCGTATCAGTCGACGCACCCGTATCGGTCGACGTAGCCGTATCGGTCGGCAGACTTTTGGGGAACTCGACACACTAGCTCCTTGGTCTAGGCACTAGCTCTTGTCGGGTCCTCCCTTCGGCTCCCTCTTCTTTGTAGGTTGGCAACTGCTATTTATATGCAGCGAGTTGATGGGATTTGTAGCTTTTATTGGTCCACATGTTCTTCATCCGTGGCTTCGATCTTGAGGCATCAGGCGGCCGTATCGGCGACAGCCGTATCGGTCGGCGCGGCCGTATTGGTTGGTGCGGCCATATCGGTCGGCGTGGCCGTGTCGGTGCTGGAATTCTTGTCTTTTCAGGTCCGGTACTTGAGAGTCCCAAAATTGGCTAGTTTCAGTGCCTGCAAGTCTAAAACATGCTAATTAGCTACATTATTGGCTATTTCCACTACATTATCTAATGGAGAGACAGAAAACATAAAACATGAACAAAAGAGTGCATATTTAGACTAAAGTGGCACAAAACTATAGATAAAATGCATAGAAAATATGCGCTAATTTGGGTGTTATCATGTAGTTGTCTTCATAGATGACATCCTGATCTACAGTAGAGATGCTCAACAGCATGAGCAGCATCTTCGTCAGGCTCTAACTTTGCTAAGAGAGCATAAGTTCTATGCTAAGTTTAGCAAGTGTGAATTCTGGTTACCTGAAGTTTCTTTTCTTGGACACGTAATATCTGCTTCAGGTATTCGTGTTGACCCTAAAAAGGTAGAATCTGTCTTGCAATGGGAAGAGTCGAAGACACTAATGGAAATTCATAGTTTCTTAGGGTTGGCAGGCTATTATAGGAGGTTCATTAAGAACTTTAGTTCTATAACCTTACCCTTAACCAAGTTGACTAGAAAGGATGTTCCTTTTGTTTGGAATGACAAGTGTCAACAATCATTCCAGTTGTTGAAGGAGAGGTTGAGAAGTGCACCAGTGCTGGTGTTACCCGAGCAAGGGAGAGGGTATATAGCTTTTTGTGATGCCTCTAAGAATGGACTACGATGTGTTAATGCAGGATAAACAAGTGATTTCTTTTGCTTCTCGACAACTTAAGAAACATGAGGAGAATTATCCGACACACGATCTAGAACTAACTGTTGTGGTCCATGCTTTGAAGATCTGGAGACATTATCTCTATGGAGAGACATTCCAGATTTTCACAGACCATAAGAACCTAAATTACATCTTCTCTCAGCATGATCTAAACATGAGGCAACGCCGCTGGATGGAGTTAATCAAGGACTACAATTGTACAATTGATTATCATCCAGGGAAGGCCAATGTGGTTGTTGATGCATTAAGTAGGAAATCAGCAACACCAGCCCTAGATAAAGCACAGCTGAATTCTTTGGTATGCTCTAGGAGGGATATGCTTATCTCCTTAAGGCAAGACAATGTACAGTTAAAAGTATCATTGTTATCTGGGTTGTTAGCGGAGATGCACATAAAACCTACTCTGAGACAACAGATTAAGGAGGCGCAGCAAGCTGATGTTGTAGTTCAGCAGATTAGATCAGAGTATGGTAGTGGGAAATGAGATGGTTTCCATGATTCAGATGATCAGGTAGCCTGTTATCATGGTAGAATGATAGTACCTGATGTTGATAACTTAAGGAAGTTGGTTCTGGAAGAAGCTCATTCTTCAATGTATGCTATGCATCCAGGAAGCACCAAGATGTATCATAATTTGAAAGATATGTATTGGTTTCCTGGTTTGAAGAAGGATGTTGTTGAGTTCATTATGCGGTGTCTGGTGTGTCGGCAAGTTAAAGATGAACACCATAAGCCTGCAGGAACAATGCAGCCTTTGCCCATACCGCAATGGAAGTGGGATCATGTAACCATGGACTTCATGGTTGGTCTACCTAGAACAAACAAAGGTCATTATTCCATTTGGGTAATAGTTGATAGGTTGACAAAGACAACATATTTCTTACCTGTCAAAACAACCTATTCTGTAGAGAAACTGGCACAGTTATATGTGGATGAGATAGTGCGGCTGCATGGGGTCCCAGTTACCATTGTTTCTGACAGAGGTCCCCAGTTTACGAGTCATTTTTGGGAGCGACTTCATAAAGCCTTAGGCACATAGTTAAGGTTTAGTACAACCTTTCATCCTCAGACTGATGGACAATCAGAAAGGACTATACAAACCTTGGAGGACTTGCTCAGGACATGTGCCCTCCAGTTTACAGGAAGTTGGGATCTACATCTAAGCTTGATAGAATTTGCCTACAACAATAGTTATCAACACAACATTGACATGGAACCATATGAAGCTTTGTATGGTAGACGTTGTAGATCTCCCCTATGTTGGTATGAAACTGGTGAATATCAACTTTTGGGTCCTGATCTTGTGCAGCAGACCATCGAGAAGATTAAAATAATACAACAACAGTTAAAGACTGCACAGGATAGGTAGAAATCCTACACTGATAAGCGTCGTAGACCTTTAGAATTCTAGGTTGGAGACAGAGTATACCTCAAGGTCTCACCTTGGAAGGGAGTTCTTAGGTTTGGAAGAAAAGGGAAGTTAGCTCCTAGATTTATGGGGCCATATCCAATCATTGAACGGATTCGAAATGTAGCTTATAAGCTGAAATTACCACCTGAGCTGCAAAAGTTGCACCCAGTGTTCCACATTTCCATGCTAAGGAAATGTTATCCTGACACAGAATCAGTTTTGCATCCTATGGAAGTAGAGTTAAACAATGATATATCCTATGTTGAAGGACCTATGTTGATTCTCGACAGAAGGATCAAGAAGCTGAAAAAGAAAGACATTAGTCTTGTAAAATTCCTCTGGAATCATCGTGGCATTGAAGAAGCTACATGGGAACTAGAGGAAGAAATGAGAAGGAAATGCCCTACTCTTCTCTCTTAAATATCTTGTTAATGATTTCGGGGACGAAATCCTTATAAGGGGTGGATAATTTGTAACATTCTTGACCTGGGTTATGTTTTAACCCTAGGTGTTTTGCTTAATAAAGTTGAGTAGATGCTTGCACTTATCTTTTTAAAAGTAATTAAGGCTCTTGAGGAACTTATATTTCAATTTCAGTCATTTTTGAATAATGTTGAAACATTGTTTTGTTAATTTTGGACTAAAGTGAAAATTACCTAAGTTGAGGGGTTAACTTGCAAATTGCACATGATAAAATGTTCCTCTGATGTTGAGACATCATAAGAATGAATATGATATAGTGGTATGGTTTTCACAAGCTTGAGAATTAAGATAAAGCTTGTAGAGAAATTCTTGTGCATTAAAACCTAGTTTTGGTCTAATGTGCAATTTACCCAAAACCTAGGGTTCAATATGCAAAATACCACCTATATAGGGTCCCTCATGTTTCTTGGCATCAATTATAGCAAAGAAAATGAGAAGGGTACCTCATTTGAATTATCATGGAGGAGAGAGAATCTTGACATTAAAATAATCAAGATCTAAGCATTAATGGAACTTTAATTTAATTTAATGCAAAAAGAAATAAATTAATTGAGGAGATCTTCAACCAAAAGTTTAGGGATGAAATAGAAAAGTTTTGGACTAGCTTTTTCCTTGATATGGCACAAAAAGATCTTGGTTGAGTGGAAGCCCACTCACATTATCATAATAAAAAGTATTATCCACTAAAAGTTGGATATTAGTATAAAACTCTTTAAGGTGCTTAATTCCTTTTCCATTAATTCTTGGATAATGGAGAGGTTTTGTAATAAAATGAGTGTGTCTTCGTGTCCAAGGAATGGAGGGGGAATTGGTGGAAATAATTTCGGAATTTAAAGAAAATAATTTCTTTTACTCTTTCCTTGAAAATCCTTATACATATCCTTTTTCCAACCACTTAAGGATCTTTTCCTTGGAATTCCTTTTCTCATTTGCTTTGGCCAACCACGGGAGAGCTCAGGATCAGGAGAAGGATGACTCTAACCTTCCAGTAATCTTTTGATCATCTTCCACCTTGGATTCATGGTGAAAACCCTAAATCAATGCTTGATTATTGGTTTTCTTCACTCGATTTCCAATCCTAGCCAACTTGTTCATCCAAAAGTTCAAGAACGGACCTTGGGCAGTTGCTAGAACTTCATCCACCATTAGATCCATGGAGCTTGGAGCTTTTAAATCAGATTTTGAGGCAGGTTTTATAACTTTAACCCTTAAACATTGATATTGCATCAAGTTCTCTATGATTTGTTGATTATTTTCTTCTATTTGATACCCTTTTGATTCATTGCTGAAATTCCCATGAAAAACGGCTGATGTTCTTGGATGCATGAAGGAATATGATGATGACATCATATTGACACATTTCCCAAGAAATTACTAGGCCAAACGGTTTCCACAAGTTGCTCAAACGGTTTCCCAAACCGTTTAAGGGCAAACGGTTTCATCAAACCGATTAAGAGCAAATGGTTTCAAACTGTTTGGAGGTGTTGACCAGGGTTGACCATTTGGAGATTTGTTGATAATGATGTTGGTTAATGACCCACTAATTATAATTGATTAGTTTCAATTGGTTCATGAGTTGAAGGACAATCAATCACCAAACCCTAATCGGGTTAAGTGTTGATTTCTAATTAGATTGAGTTAGAACTTTGGGTTGATTTACCCAAACGGTTTCAAAACCATTTGGGGATCACCCAAACGGTCTCAAGACCATTCGAGGTTCACCCAAGACCATTTGGAGGTCTAGGGTTGAGTATGGTTAGGTGTTTGAAGATCTAAAGATACCAAGTTGATTTGCAATCAAACGTTGATTTGATGATCAATCCAATGATCCAAACCCTAAATGAATGCCTTGGATTTGGATGTTAAGATGGGAAAACGGTCTCAAGACCATTTGGAGGTCATCCAAACGACCTTAAGACCGTTTGAGGTCAGGTCATGTCCATTTAGGATGGTGGTTCAATGGTTTCAAAGTAACTAGTTTCACAATGATTAACATTGAAGGTTCATTGATTCCAAACCCTAATCCAATTGATTCTAAACCCTAATTGGTGATCAAATGAGGGTTAAATTAGTTGAAGGATGACCTATTAAGCTCACTTTAAGTATGATGTTAGGTTCGATTGATGAGTAATTATATGAATTCAATCGATCGGGGGATCAACATTGGAAACCTAAAATCAACATGATTGGTGGAGACCATATTTGGTCCTTTCAGTTTTGAGGAGGTTTGGGCCAAACGGTCTCAAGACCATTTGAGTCCAAACGGTCTCAAGACCGTTTGAGTCCAAACGGTCTCAATACCGTTTGGGACCAAACAATCCCAAACCGGTTAAGGTTCAAACGGTTTCAAATGTCACTTTATCAAACGGTTTCAAGATTTACTTTGGCAAACTGTTTCATCCTCCTACTTTACCAAACGGTTTCAAGGGTATGTTCAAGACCGTTTGGAGGTCTAAATGGTCTTAGACCATTTGGAGGTGTTATAAGCAAGACCGTTTGAGGTCTGATTGGTCAAGACCATTTGGGGTCTAAGAGACCAAGATCGTTTGGAAGTTAATCAACTAAATCGTATGAACTCTTAAAGTGGTTGAAGGTCAATTATTTAAGTGAACAATTACATGATGTAATCCAAGGGTGATTATAATAATGGTACCCTTAATGAGATACGGGGATTCGTACCCTTTAAATAATTAAGCTTTAATGATCCTAGTGATAATGACATAACTCATGGTGTCAATTCTTCTTTCAAGTTGAGTTGACTTAGCTTAATCAAGGCTGAAATAAGCATCATTTATAGAAGATGAGAGAGAGAAGACTTCTTATATGAATGATAACCATGTAATGTTTAAGTCTTAATACTTTTACTATGGATTAATGTCTAATGGGGGTATAATTCTTGATAGGGAGATTTTAAACCCTAATCATGAGTACAAACCCTAATTAAGAAGGTTAATGAATCATAACCCTAATTGAGGGCATTGATAGGTGAAATCCTAATACATGAGGATGGTGTGATCCTAATTCATGGTAATGACATGAGAAACCCTAGTTCATAGTACTTTGATGATCATTCCTTTTTAGGGTGAATAGTGAACCCTAATTGTGGGTTATTGAATATGAACCCTATTCTAGGGTGATGCAATGTGAATAGTAAACCATAATTCCAAATAAGGTGATTAAGAATGTGAAACCCTAATTATGGGTTATAATTTATAGCATGAAGCTCTAAGGTTGGATAATGAAATGATGAATCATTAATCCTAATTGAACTAAGGGGATGATTAACCCTAATTGAAATGAAAAGGGAAACCCTAACCCTAGCAAGGGCATAGTGGTGTAACCCTTGAATAATGATGTTGTAATTGTCTTGCATTGTGCTGATATGAAATTGATGTATCTGTTATCATCTGTACTAATCATGCATGTTTTATAAAATATTGAACATAGCCATGTAAGAGCTATGATGCCTTATTTATTGAAAGTACTTTATGAACCTTGTGAGCAAGGATATGTTATGTTGCCTCGTGAGAGTTAACCAAAGAGATTATTAGGCTGTAAGAGCAATGTGAAATACATGCATTGCAAATATCATGTTTACACTATTAGATAACTTGATGGCATTATGTTACCTGTTAAAGTGGTAACAAGTGTTTTGATGATCTAAGGGTTTGAACACCTATATTCTTTAATCATAATGATGAGATGATGAGGGATTGAGATCTCAATATTAAATAAAGCTATGAAATGAACTTGATAGAAATAGTACTCATTCTTTATAGCAATTGTTATAATGGTTTATGTTTGAAAACATGCTTGATGCTAAAATAATGTTGTAATGTACTTAAATAATCAAGTGAAATGATATCATGTAGAGCCCTGACCATAGATCCATCATCGTCAGTAGTTTGGTGATGGTGAAATAGGTTTTCCTAAGGGAACTCCTGGAGGGCATACTTTTGAGTATGTGGGGGTTATGGGCGCAAATATCCTTATGCCCTAATGGAGGAATTGATGTGAGATCAACATTTAATCTCTCAATCCTTCATTATATGCATATTTTGGGATGATGTATCTCTAATCTCCAGATGATGATGTTAATGCTAAATCGATGTGAGATAAACAAGAAATTTCTCGATTGCGAAGAGAGTACAGAATGTCACTGTAACTCTAATTGTGAATTTTCCAGTATACCCTGGAAAGCTATTTGGCAGAGACACGAGATGTCCTGCAAGTTGTTCCTCACACTGACTGAGGAGGATGAGGTCATGGAAATCCAGCTCTTTTATTGACATATGTATGGTACCGATTTCGATTTCGCAATGGTCAGTTGGAGTATGAGCGGTATACCTCATCTCCTCAGGGCATAAGTATGTTTGTAAAATGTAATCAGTTGTGTAGCATATTTTCTTAGGGTTGAATTACAAGAATCAATGGTTGATGATACATTGTCTATTATGTCCTAGTTGGATAAATGTTATACGTGTTCTTCATATTCCTTATTGAATAAATGACATGTTGCTTATCAAGTTATAATTGAAATGAACTGCATAGAGAATACTACTCTACAAAGTTTAATCAATGATTTACCTGCTACTAAATATTTATAACTTTATTGCTCAGTATTATTCTATTATCTGCAATAACAATGTTTCTGGCAGAGAGTTATATCTCTCGTTGGGGCAATTTTCAATTGTCTCACCCCTATGGGATTAAATTTTTTAGGTAGACACCGAGGAAAAGATAGAAACCCTACAGAGGGTGAGCAGCAGTAGCAACAACAACAACAAGAACAGTAGTGATCCTCAGGTGGAGACACTGTCTATCAAGTCCTATATATAGAGAGTCCTATGTGTTGTCTTTGTACTCTCAGGTCCTAGGAGTCAGTAGATGGTTTAATATCGATTTGAGATTTTTGGCTTGATGCCTCGAGATTTTTGTATACTGCTTATGTACAGTTTCACAGGGCAGTCAATGTTTGTGACTCTCGAGATGAGATGATACAGAGATGTACTGATGAATCAGAATGTAAATAACTTACTTTGGTTCTTTATGAAAGAGTTTTACTGTTTGTGGATCTCTTGTAAAAAGTTTTAATTTTTAGTGATTTTCAGTAATTCCGCTGCTAATAATACGCTTCCACATTATTTAACTTTGATTTTGCGAGTCGTACATCACAATCCTAATCCCAAAGTTTTGGAGAGTGGTCGAGGTCATGTCTCAAAGATGATATGTGTTGAGAGCGACTTCGGTCATAACTCAGATTTTAGGGTTTATGCCCTAGTTTCTAGTGTTATGTCTAGTGTACCCAAAATGGAATGGGTTGTTCTAGTAGTTGGGCCGATGTGCAAGTATAGTTGTTACTCATACTGATCGGGGGAAAAGATTTAAGGATTCCAAACATCCTAGATCTTATATTGGGCTGATTTTGACTATGTAGTGGTCAGCTAGTAGTTTGAGTGGTATGCCTCAAATTCCTAGGGCTTAATAAAACATGTAATTTAGTCATGTAGCATAACCATTTCGGTTACATGGTGAATCACATTTAAGGAATATCATTGCTATGTTTCTTTTGATTTATAGATGATTTATAATGTGAAAGAGAAATCAATTGTACTTATGACTCTAGTTATGCCTGACCTTTTTGTGAGATATTTAGTCCTTCAACTCTATAATACTACCTACTTTAATTGCTTAAAATACATAACCTTGGTAAGCAATATATGTTCTTAGACTTATATCTCTTGTTGGGACATGGGTCTTACCTTGTAGGCTTCCATGCCCATTTTAGGTGATCAATGGCACAGTCAGACACAGGGTGGTGAGGAGGCACAGTTTGAAGATCTATAGAGTGAGAGAGGTTGTTGTTGTGGTATATAATCCTAGAGTCGTTCATGTACTCTCAGATCTAGGCGGGGTTGTAGATGTTGTATACAACTGAATATTTAGTAGTGTATCTTGTTATATGTACATGTTGTAATTGTGTGGACAATATCTTTTGTACACATGTTGTGGCTAAGGCCACGAAGCTTATCGAAAAATACATGGTATGGTTGTATATATCTATAAAATGGCGAGTCTTTGTGCAAATGTTCTCTGCCACATTTGGAAAGTTTATTCTGTTTTAATTTTGTGCCATATTTGATCATGTGTTTAATTATTGATAGATCGGTGTTTTAGTTTGAGTAATCTCGTTAAGCATGGCAGGTTGCCACAGGCGTGGTATCCATCACCATTGCAACAGCATAGCAGTGATCAAAATTCTTAAGGACAACATCATAAGTCGGTATGGAAGCTTAAATGTAGTTATCTACTCACTATAATAGTAGGAAGCTTCAACATGCTATTGTCCTTTTCACTTAGGCCAGCAATTGCTCCCAAATATACCAACTAGGAGTAGGTTCCAACTCTAGATCTTTTAGCTTTCCTAGAGAAAGAGATTTGAGAATAGAAAGAGGAATATCATAAGATATGTGCCCCACTATAAAGGATGACAACTTGGGGGATAGAGAAGAAGAAAGGATAAGAAGAGAATGAAAACTCAAAATCTTACTTTTGATTCAATATCGAAATAGTCCTAGAGATTAATTTAGGTGGAATCATCCCCAAAAATCTTTAATACCTTCAACAATCTTACTCCTAGGGAAAATTTCATGCAAGAGGGTGAACAGTGGTATGACAAGGAGTGGAAGACGTTTTGGGTGGATATGAGTTAGATTTGCGTGTATATAATTGATGGAGCTTCCACTTACGTGGAATTGCGTGCACCACTAAAAATCCTAAAGATGGTAAGTCTTTAAGTTTAGCCTTGCTTATACTAGATAGAAAACTCCACCCACGTATGCTAAGGTACGTGGAAGTCTTATCGCAGTATAGTTAAGGGTCGAATCCATGGGACAATAGTCTTGTTGTAAGCAACAAGATGGGAAACATATGGAAATTTACTTAGTTCCTTACTAGCAGGCACTTATATCGAAAGTTGGATTTTGATGTTTTAAACTAAGAACATGAAAAGAAAAGAAAGCAGGTAAATCTAATGATTTAAACTATGATAAAAGATCACTAGGGTGTGACCGGTTTTTCACCTCCACTACACATGGATCAACACATGCAAAGCAAAACTTAACCTTCAAAAAGAGTCCACTCAGTTAGTATCCTTGTAGACTTAGCCTCCTTTCGGAGAATCTAACTACGAGAAGTGTGGGAATGTTGCAACGCCAGCCATTCCCAAACAAATGGTCACATTACTTTGCATCATTCCCCTCACAAAGTGTGTTCCTCGACTTATCAAGGTTGCACTTCCATACGTCAACTGATTCCATTTCATAGTATGAAAGTGCAACGGATGATAGTGAGTTTACTCCACTTCCTGAGATACACCTCTAGATACCGAAATAGATGCATGGTGGATACATGCACCAAGAACCAACATACAAATGAGTTTCGAATCCAATAGTACAAACGTAGACAATTCATACTAAAAAGATAAAAGATAACACAAGTTGGAGATCAAGCAACATGCATTCATTGATCGTTTGATGTCGAACTGACAAAGAGAAGGACTCTATATTACAACCTAAGGATTACATTTACATGATATGAAAGCATGGGTAGCGGGGCTACTCCCCGCACCCTAGTGAAAAAGACTACTCGCTCATGACTAGGACAAAGAAGGAGGCAAGAAGAGAGAGAGAGAGCATCATCCCCACAAAGGAGAGAGGAAAGTCAACCCCTTGGAGAGAGAGCAATGATCCACCAGTCTTCAAAGGTTGCACGATGATGAGGTCTCCCCTTCCCACCTTCTTTAGCGAAGAAGGAGAAAGCAGCTTCAGGATGGAGTATGGGTCTCAGACCGGCAGCCCTTGGGCAGAGGATGGAAGTCGGATTTGCTCTGGAGTGATTGAGGCAGCCTTTTGACGTCTGAAAACTTCTCCCCCGTGATGGACCCCTGGGGTCTTATTTATAGGCCTTAAGTGAAGTCCAAAGGGTTTGGAGACCGTTTGGACCTCAAGACCGTTTGGACTCCATGCGGTCTCAGGACCGGTTGGATTCATGCGGTCTTGAGACCGTTTGAACTCCATGCGGTCTCGGGACCGGTTGGCTTCATGCGGTCTTGGGACCGTTTGAACTCCATGCGGTCTCGGGACCAGTTGGCTTCCTGCGGTCTTGGGACCATTTGAACTCCATGCGGTCTCGAGACCGGTTGGCTTCATGCGGTCTTGAGACCGTGTGACTCCATGCGGTCTCGGGACCGGTTGGCTTCATGCGGTCTTGAGACCGTGTGACTCCATGCGGTCTCGGTACCGGTTGACTTCATGCGGTTTTGAGACCGTTTGAACTCCATGCGGTCTCGGGACCGGTTGGCTTCATGTGGTCTTGGGACCATTTGAACTCCATGCGGTCTCGGGACCGGTTGGCTTCCTGTGGTCTTGGGACCGTTTGAACTCCATGCGATCTCGAGACCGGTTGGCTTCATGCGGTCTTGAGACCGTGTGACTCCATGCGGTCTCGGGGTTGAGTTATTCTTTTATGATTTTTTTGTGCTTTTTCTGCATGTATAGAAAGGAAAAGTTAGTCTGATGGTATATTTACAAAAAAGGGTAAAATTAGGATTATGTATAGTTTAAACTTAGAAAGAGTATGAAAAACTAAGAAAAAGGACTAAGATAATCATTCAAAATAGGAGGTTATCACCCCCCCTAACTTAGAGTCTAGCTTGTCCTCAAGTTAGATAGAGCTGAGACATGCAATGGCGAGGCGAACTTATTTAATTAGGATTTCCATACTCTTACTTCAATTCTTAACCTGAGTTCCCCTAAGGTCATATCAAGTCTTATTGCTTGCCTTGACTCTTTCAGATTTCGAGAGTTGCTTGGGTCTCAGGTTCTTTCTGTATCTCGTAGTTCGCATTGGGACCACCTTTATTTTGTGCATGTTGTTGACTCTAATCAGCTTTATACCTCTCTGAAAGACCTACTAGAATCTAGAGAGGGTATGATGGTTGGATAAAGGCTTTGAGGTGTAGATCCCCCTTCAAGTGGGGGAGGGGCTGTCTATGCTTTTAGGATCTCACTACCGGGCACGACACATCTGCCTTTGTGAGGGCAGCTGAATGTACCGGCCGGGTGAGTCCTTTATGAGCCTTTCATATATTTAGATACCTTAGGGTTTCACTACCGGGCACGACACATCTACCTTTGTGAGGGCAGAGGAATGTGTCGACCGGGTGAAACCTTCATCGGTTCTTTATATAGATCCTTATTCATGGCACAACTCTCATAATTTTATTCGTCTCTCTGGCTTTTGTTCGATAACTCACAGGCTTGGGTTTTGGGGTTTTGTTTGGGAATTTATTTTGGGCGGCCAAGCCTCTTTTATTTTGAAGAGAGGAAAGTTGTTCTTAGATTTTTTCAACATGCACTTATTTGGTTTGTGGTCCACTTGCAGAACTTCTTGATTTGGAAGTTGCCTGATTCCCCTGTCATCCTTGAGAGCTTGGCTTATTTCTGCCTTGATTTTGACCTGTGGAGAGTCAGATAAAGAATTGAAGCAAAAGCATGCAAATCAATAGTGGAGTGACATTTATTAAATCGCCATTAAATGTCTAACTGCTATTTACTTTTGGGAACTAACATGATTCTAGAGTTAAATGAGGGTGATTATACTCAAAAAGGGTTAATTAAAAAGAAAGTTAAAAAGGGAAAATGTATAAATAGAGAAAGGAAAAGAAGAAAGAGGGATGTAAAAATGATACCTCGCCCTTGTCTAATGTACCCCCCCCCTAACTTATCACTCACTCTGTCCTCAGAGTGTTAAAGTGATAGGTTGAGGAGTAATTAGGACAAGGGCTGCATGCTAAGGTAAATCTGCATTTGCCCCCGGGGAATGAAGTAGGTTGGATGCGAACTGTCCTCGTAGAGCGTGGTAATCCACGTTAGTCATCTCCTCTACTGGTCTTTGGAGAACGATGATGGTGTACATCCAGTAGAGGACGTGGAAGCCGCAGTCGTTTAATTGTTGGATTTGTTGGGGGCATTTGTGGCTGAAGGAAGGGCGGTGGAAATGCTCTTTGTCGTACGCCCTTGTATGTTGACTCAGAAAATCTATTAACTTGTCGGCGCACTCCTTTGCCACTACTTATGTTGGCATTTTCGGTGTCACGACGTAGTTTCTCTGTCGTGCATTATACTGGCTATCAGAACTGTTATATATTGTGGTTGTTCCTTCTGGGAGATTTGTTTCCAGGAGCATCCAGTGCTCATGATAGTGGAAAGGTAACATGATGAACGTCGGCGTTGTGTGCTGTAGATAGGATATCAGCGCATCAGTTGTGCCGAAGTTCTTGAGCTTTAGAAGATCATCTTTCATATATGGGGATTCCATGTATGTTGTTGGGTTGTTTTGGCCAAGTAGAAACTGATAGGCGGCCATTAAACTTGTAGAGAGCGATCCTTTGATTTGTAAAGTCTCTCGTAGTGTGTCTGTCATTACAAGAATGTCTCGAGACATGAATACGAGCCCATCTTTGTTGGCTGAGAGCCGCGCCATAATGAGACGCAACTCGAGGTCGGAGAGACCTTTGCAAGCATCGTAATCAAAATCAGGAAAGGTTGGTTCGATGGCAGATAGAAGATCGATAGTGCTTGTAGCTTGCTCGGTATCGGCGACTGTCATATTGGTCTTTTCTGACTCCTTCAGAGTTTGTCGGAAGGGTCGCCACTGTGGTCGCTGGATAGCTAAGAAGAGGTAGCGAGGAACGTCATCTGGTGCCATAGTTGGGTCCTTGAAGAACCGCCTATCACAGATGAGCTCCATGGCATAACGTCCGCGTAAGGAATGAAAATCTTCAGCAACCAGATCGTGAAATGGGATTTC
Organism: Alisma plantago-aquatica; assembly: GCA_963693085.1. Taxonomy (NCBI): domain Eukaryota; kingdom Viridiplantae; phylum Streptophyta; class Magnoliopsida; order Alismatales; family Alismataceae; genus Alisma; species Alisma plantago-aquatica. The sequence goes on from OY856410.1 coordinate 1,300,093,949, forward strand.
CTGGTTCAGCGCTTGGATGTGACGTATGGTGCAGAAAGTGCAATCCCCAGATCCCTCGGTGGCTTGGACTTGAGGGTTTATGATATTGAACCAAGGTTGGCTCCAATCTTGGTGAAGAGATGGGCAGGCAGCCCAAATTAATTTAAGCAGTTGGAAGGGTATACACCTTGCTTCTCCTGCTGCTTCATCGATGAAGTTTATTGTGCCGGGTGGTAGCTCGGCGCCACAGAAATTATACACCTTGGCATCCCGAGCCTCGGTATCCACGATCATAAAAAGCCAGTGGTCTGAAACCTGGAAAGGCACGGTCAGATAATGTGCCCGACGTGCTAGACCAGCACGCAGCGCTCGATCGACTTTGCTCTTATGTCTTTGTATAAAAGGCCAATAGACAGAGCGGGCGAGGCGTTAAATATCGGTTGTTGCCGCTTAGAACTTATGTACATTTCTATACTATTGGCGAGGAGGACACGGAAGATTGCCATAGGCATCGTAGACCAAGGTCGGAGGATGTTGCGGAAGTCTTCACGTGTCTTATGATAAATTATGTCTTCCCCCGCCTTTGCATCGTCCACTATAGTGTTCAGTATAAAAATGTCCTGAGCATCTAAAGTGGAGATGGCCGCCATATCCAGGTCATGCATTTCGTGCGGCAGAGGTGGTGGCGGGGGAAGTTCTTGTGGAGGGGGAGAAACAGGTTGTTCTAAGGCCTGTTCATGGCCTGGAAGATCATCGTCCAAGTCAGAGGTAGAATCGAGGTCTTCATCGGTGTCTAAACTTACTCATTCTTCCTCGCCCTCGTCATAGGGAGGAGGTGTGGAGAGAGGTGGGGTAGTTGTTTGTGGTGGGCTGGCGCTGGTTTCTAGTATACACTGGTGGAACTCAGTGTCAGCCACGTCTTTAGTAGCTTCCCCGATGGACCCCTGCGCGGAATAATCAAAGAATTGGTCCCCGTATGACATGTTAACATTATCGTTGTGTGGGAACTTGGGGTGATTGTCACTGTCGTGGTGACCTTTGTCGGAACCTCTATGGGAAGGTTCTGCTGCATTTCCAGGGTCCTCTCCATCATCATGTTTATCACCAGAAGAGGTGTTATCTTTGTTTGAATCAGCAGATGAGTCGGAGTCATCTTCTTCGTCATCATTTCCATCTGTGTCGTCTGCTGCCTTGTCTGCTTGTTTTTTACTTGCAGACGTTTTGCACCGCCGATGGGTAGCTTGTAACTCATCGAAAGCCACTTGCAGATGCCCATGTGTTTCGAGCAGTGCATCATGGGATTCTTTGAGGTCGGTATATCTGCCTTCGGCGGAGAGGAGACGTGATGTAAGGTTTGTAACTTGAGCACGTAGCTGCTGGATTTCATCCTTATTGGACTCCTCTTGGTGATGTTGTAGCTGTGTGAGTGTGTTGTTGATGGTGTCCAAGCGCGTGCTCATATCTTCTTGTTGTTGCTGGAGCGCGCGGAGAGTCTCTGGCAGAGGCTGAGTCTGCGTGGAGATCTCATCGACTTGCTTTGTCGTTGCTTCTTGCTGACGCCTCGCTCCAAGGACCAGGTCCGGCAAGGTGTTGTAGTGACTGTTGATGTGCTCAACTTGCTTAGCCACCTCATCTTGTCGTTGCTAGAAGCCTTGGAGGATGGTAGGCAAGGCTCGGTGTTGTTCGTCGATCGTGGCCACCTGTCGTGATAAACCCTGCACATAAGAAAAAATAGAATTTAATATATTAGAAGGATCGGTGAGGAGGTTTCGGACAGCGTCGAATTGACGGCTGAATTCCTCACCGATATTGGTAAAAGGGACCCCAGGAGAAGAAGGGTGGGATGGTTGGGGTCTGCGTGGGATGGTGTTAGTGTCTTGCGGAAGAGACACTAATGATGCCCCGAGCTGCGTAGTGACTGCGGATGTAGTCACCAGCGGTGTCGGGGTGGTGGCGGATGTGAAAAGTGGTGAAAGCATTGGTAGCGATAGTGATGGGTGGAAACTGCGGAGGTGAAAGGGAAAGTGGTGAAGTCGGGCATAGGGATGGAGAAGGGAAAGCCCGAAGGGAAAAGGGGTGATGAAGAGGATGTGAATGGATGCGTGGATGTGATGGCGAAAAAAGGAGTGGTAGATGTTGGAATGGTGGAAGGTGGAGTGGTGGCAACGGTTAGCTGCTCGTGTAGACTCTGAATGAAAGAGTCGATTGAGGAGGAGGTTAAGATTTCTTCATGGAGCTTCTCGGCCTCAGGATTTGGCTTAGATGTTGGTGTCCCTGACAGCTGTTGGGCCTGCGACTGCCTTCTAGAAGGTCGTTTGACGGGTATTTTTGTTGGTCGAGCTTTCGAGGCTATGATGCTCAGCTATGTTTGTCCCGCTGTAGCTTTCTTTTCGGTTGGTTTAACCGAAGCTAGTAGTTGTGAAAGCTCCTCATCAGAGAAGAGGAGCTGTTTGGTGTCGTACTGTGATAGCTCTGGAAGCGGGATGAGTGTTCTGGATGACTTAACCATAGGGCAGAAGACATAGTGTAGTTTTCCATCCTTTTCCTTGATGACGAAGGAGTTTTTCAGAGTTTGTTCATTGGTAAGGATGTCACCCTTTAGTTGCGTGTAGTGGGGTAGGGATCTGTCCATCTTGAGGTATTTGATAATAGATGTGACATGCCCCCCCCCATGCAGATTTCTTTCCCCAGGCTGGAGGTTGATAGTTTCTGGATCATTTGTCGTCCGATATTGACCGACCTTTCGTTAAGAATAGACCAGAGAATGAAAAGATCTAAAATTATAACGTTTCCCCCCTCTGTCCTGGGGAAGAGTGCGCCAGCGAGAATTTTTTGCAGGGTGCGCACAAAGCCAGAGTGTATATTTGATGCTTTGCACATCTTCACGTCATAGGTGGGGATCCCGGTTAGAGATTTCCAGAATTTGTGTCTGTTGAACTCTGAGTGTTCGGTCCCCACCTCCATGGCTTTCCGCAACTGGTCCTGGTTGTCAATGAAGATTGTGTTCAGCATATTTTCCGTTATGACAACCTTGTTGCCGAAGATTTGGGTGACGAGCCTTCTGTCACCCCCATCCCGTGACCTATCCGTGATGTCGACGGGCTCTTTGGTCAGAAAAGTGAAGAATTCTGTAGTGGGTTCGGAGTAGGATACTTCAGGTACTAGACACAACCTGGTGAGGTTGGCTTTGTCTAGCACGTCGAAAGTGCGGTCGTATATCCCCATCCTACGCAGTATGCTGGAGCACACATACTTGGTGGGTTTTAGGGTTTTGTCAGTGGGGAGGTTGATTTGGATGAAGAGGTTTTCTGGTGGTGGTGTTGTGGTGGTGATGGGAATGAAAGTGGGGGTGGTAACAGGGATGGTGGTGGTAGTAGCAGGAATGGTGGTGGTAGTAGCAGGAATGGTGGTGGTAGTAGCAGGAATGGTGGTGGTAGTGGTGGTAGTAGCAGGGATGGTGGTGGTAGGTTTTGCAAAGGGTTGATCCATGGCAGAGGCAGGTTGAACTTGTTTCCTTGCCCGTTTCTTGGAGGGCTGCCCAGATGCAGTCTCCAGGACCTTGTGTTTCCCCTTATGTTCTTTAGCAGGGGATTCCTCCTCGGAGTTAGGATTGTACTCCGAGCCTTCATCATCAGAAGAAGAGATCTCAACTTCTTCTTCAGGTGCCTCAGCTAGGCACTTCTCGAGGCGATCAAGCTCGCACAGGACGTCCATTATTTTGATATTTGGAGGTGCCTTCCCGGTCCTGTTGAAGTCAACTCTTATCTTCTGGAGCCGAGCTTGTTTTTCCAGCAGATCCTTTCTTTCCCAGATTTCAAGGTCTTCGAACCCGATGACGTTCTTTGCTGGTGATGTCATAGCTGTAGAATGAGAAATCAAGAGTTAGAATAACATGTTTAGAAAGATTTGATTTTATTAATATTTATGTATTTTTGTATTTTTATGGAAATTAGATGAATGTGCACGCCCAAACGGTTTCAAGACCGTTTGGTCCCAAACGGTTTCAAGACCGTTTGGTCCCAAATGGTTTCAAGGACTGTTTGGAGAACGAAGCGTCGCATGGCCATCGGCGAAGGCGAAGATGAAGGTAAAATAGCGTAGCGACGGTGGATGCGTTGGCGATGACGGTGAAAGCGGCGGTGATCATCGGTGATAAGGGCGAAGGTGAAAACGATGATAAAAACGACGGTGAATCCGGTGGTGAAAACGGCGATGAAGACAATGATGAAAATGGCGGTGGCTCTTGTTGATGGAGATGACGGCGACGGTGGGCAGGGTTGTTGGTGAAAACGGCGAAGACTCCAATCGTGAAAGTGGAGCTGCCGGGTATAAAAACGAAGATGAAAATGATAGCGGCGGAACCGGCGGTGATGGAAATGAAGGTGGCGTCGGCGTTGGAGAAGAGGGAACTCCATGGTGGCGTCGATAACAAAAATGGCGGTGCAGAGGGCTGCGGAAGCGAAGGATGGTAGCATTGCTGGACTACCTTGCAGTAGCTGGTAGCGTCGACGGTGAAGAGAGCGTTGGAGACGAAGGTCGCGCAGAACAGAGGATGCAGAGTTCGTCGGAGAGTCGCATGGGAACTGGGAAGCGAAAGCAATGGAACAGCACTGCGCGAGAATTTCAGAAGGCTCGGGAGTTGAAGGAAAGAAAGACGAGGGGGTAGGGTTTATATTTATAGGAAACGGGGGGTTGGCCGGGCAAAAACCCTAATTCAAATGGTTTAGCGACTGTTTGGACTTCAAACAGTTTCAAGACCGTTTGGAGTCCAAATGGTTTCGAGACCGTTTGGCTCCAAACGGTTTCAAGACCGTTTGGCTCCAAACGGTTTCAAGACCGTTTGGAAGGGCAAAGGTAGAAAAGATATTATATTTTTATGTTTGTTTTTTATTTATATATTTTTATGTTGTTCGTTTTTTGTTTATTTATTTTTTTGGTTTTGGTTTTGTGTATTTTCATAAGATAAAACTAGGAAAATAAAAGAATGGAAAATAAAGAGAAAGGTTGAAATCTTGGGTTGCCTCCCAAGTAGCGCCTTGGTTTAACGTTGCTGGCTCGACGAAGCTGTAATGATGTTATGATGCTTGCATAGCATCTTTGATTTTGATAGTTTGTCGTGGCATTTTGTCTTCCAGAGTGTAATATCGTTTTAGGCGGTGACCGTTGACCGTTCTTTCTCCTCCATTGTTGTCGATGATAATGGATGCTCCAGTTGGGTAGATATGCTTTATAGTGAAAGGCCCGGACCAGTTTGTCCTAAGTTTTCTGGGAAACAACTTGAGCTTGGAGTTGAAAAGGAGTACTTTGTCTCCAACGGCGACATCTTTTCTCTTGAGATGACCATCATGCCACATTTTTGTCTACTCTTTATAAGTTCGGGCACTCTGATAGGCGGTCATACGGAGCTCTTCTAGCTCTTGTAGTTGAAGTTGTCTATTTTCTCCCGCAGTTTTAAGATCAAAGTTTAGCTGTTTGATGGCCCACCAGGCTTTGTGTTCCAATTCTACTGGAAGATGACAAGACTTCCCGTACACCAAACAGAATAGGGTTGTCCCGATTGGTGTTTTATATGCAGTTCGGTATGCCCAAAGGGCATCGAGAAGTTTGGCGGACCAATCAGTGCGGTTTTTGTTTACTGTTTTTTCAAGAATCGCCTTTAATTGTCTATTTGATATCTCCACCTGACCACTAGTCTGTGGGTGGTAGGGCGTGGCGACTTTGTGATTGACTCTGTATCTTTTCAGTAGGGCTTCAAAACTTCATTCCAAGAAATGGGTCCCCCCATCTGATATGACAGTTCTTGGAACTCCAAATCTTGGGAAAATAATATCTTTGAACAGTTTAATAACAGGCTTGGAATCGCTCGACACAGTGGGTACAGCTTCGACCCATTTTGAGACGTAGTTCACTACGACCAAGATGTACGAGAAGCCATAGGATGAAGGGAAAGGGCCCATGTAGTCTACCCCCCACACATCAAAAAGCTCAATTTCTTGCCACATTGTGAGGGGCATCTCGTCTCTTTTTGATATGTTGCCCGAAAATTGGCATTTGTTGCAGGCTTTTACAAAATCGTACGAATCCTTTGATATGGTGGGCCAGAAAAAACTAGATTGTAAAACTTTTATATCTGTTTTCTTAGCACTCATGTGCCCCCCTGTGGGTCCTGAATGGCAATGCTCAAGGACCGGGGTTATTTCTTCTTCTGGCAAGCAACGACGGAAAAGTCCGTCAGCACAAAGGTGAAACAGGTAGGGTTCATCCCAATAATAATGTTTTATGTCATGAAGGGACTTCCTTTTGTCCTGGTGGGAAGCAGATGGGTGGATAATTCATGTGGCTAGATAATTAATGATATCAACATACCAAGGGAAGCCATGAGTGGCTTTCATAAGCTGATCATCAGGAAGAGAATCCCAGATAGGGATTTTATCTTTCTCTTCAACCTCGATCTGGATGAGGTGATCAGCTACAACATTCTCCACGCCACTTTTATCTTTGATCTCCAAGTCGAATTCCTGAAGCATTAGTACCCAGAGGATAAGCCTGGGTTTGGCATCCTGTTTCTGAATCAGGTATCGAATGGCAGAATGGTCGGTATAAACGATGACTTTAGAACCAATCAGATAAGAGCGGAATTTTTCAAACGCGTAGATGATATCCAGAAACTCTTTCTCCGTAGTGGTGTAGTTTTTCTACGCTTCATCTAGCATTTTAGATGCGTAGTAGATAACATAGGGTTTCTTATCAATCCGCTGTCCTAGAACGGCCCCTATGGCATAATCACTTGCGTCGCACATGATTTCGAAGGGCTCCGACCAATCTGGAGCTCTTAGAATAGGTGCGGAGATTAACGCATCCTTAAGGGTAGAGAAACTTTTCATACACTCCTGATTGAATATGAACTCAGCATCTTTGGTCAGGAGTTGGGTCATGGGTTTGGCAATCTTTGAGAAATCTTTGATGAATCTCCTATAGAATCCTGCATGACCCAGGAAAGTTTGAACTCCTCTTATGTCCTTTGGAGGTGACAGCTTTGAGATAACATCGATCTTTTCTTTATCAACCTCTATTCCCCTATCACTTACCCTGTTTCCGAGGATGACACCTTCTGTTACCATGAAATGGCATTTCTCCCAATTCAAGATAAGGTTCGTTCCTCATAGCGTTGCAGAACTTGTCCAAGATTTATTAAACAATTGTCGAAAGAATCTCCGTACACTGAGAAATCGTCCATAAACACTTCCATGACGGATTCTGTTAAACCGGCGAAGATAGCAGACATACATCGTTGGAAAGTGGCGGGTGCGTTACATAACCCGAACAGCATTCTTCTAAAAGCATATGTCCCAAAAGGACATGTGAAGGTGGTTTTTTCCTGGTCCTCCGGGTGTATGGGTATTTGGTAAAACCCGGAGTAACCGTCGAGGTAACAAAAATATTTTTGGTGAGCTAGGCATTCCAGGACTTCATCAAGGAAAGGTAGAGGGTAGTGGTCTTTCCTTGTGGCTTTGTTCAACTTTCTATAATCAATACACATTCACCATCCAGTTACATTCCTGGTAGGCACTAGCTCATTTTTGTCATTGAGCACTACAGTAGTGCCCCCTTTTTTTGGAACAACCTGAACGGGGTTGACCCACTGGGAGTTAGAAATAGGATAGATCATGCCGGCTTTGAGTAGTTTAAGGACTTCCAGACGAAATACTTCCTTTAGATTAGGATTCATCTTTCTTTGATGTTCTCGAGAGGGCTTGAATTCGTCAACCATAGGAAGTCTATGCATACACAGGGATGGATTTATGCCTGTTAGGTCAGTTATCTTATATCCTATGACCTTTTTATGCTTCCTCAGCTTGTTCAGAAGATTTTTTTCTTGATCTCTTGTAAGGGTAGACCTGATGATGACTGGGCATAGTTTTTCTTCATCTAAGAAAACATGTTTGAGCCCTGTAGGTAAAGTCTTCATTTCAGGGGCTTTCAGTGGCTCAGCTGCTTCTATAATAGTAACGGCCTTAAGTTCTTCAAAAGTGGCCTTTGGCGCTTCTTCGGCCTTTTCTAGATGTTGGAGGCACTGCTGAACTAAAGCATTCGCAGAGAATTCAACCTCCAGATTGATTAGAACATTTTCAAGCTCGTCAACTGGCTCGGAGATTTCCAACTGTGACATTTGTTGAATAGCATCAAGGAGGAAAACCTCCTCTTGGATGTTGGGGCCTTTCATACTATTAAGGACTCGGAATTGAATTGCTTCTTTTCTGAGCCTAAGAATGATGGTACCAGCTTCAACGTCAATCAGCGCTCTGGCAGTAGCGAGGAATGGTCTGCCAAAAATGATTGGATTCTTCTTTAATATCCATGACAATAGTCGCATGGTACGTAAGCATCCTTGCCTATCCTTACCGGGATATCTTCAATGATCCCCAAAGGTGTGGTTATAGTGAAATCAGCTAATTGGATAGTCATTGTTGTAGGCAGCAATTCAGTGAAACCCAGACGTTTTCACATTGAGTAAGGCATAATAGATATGCTGGCCCCAAGGTCAGATAATCCCTTTTTAGCAGATGCGTTGCCAATGCAACATTGGATTCCGAAGGAGCCTGGGTCCTTCTTATTTTTGGGCATCTTATTTAAGATGATGTCCGAAGTGGTCTGAGCAAGCTTAACAGTTTCTTGCTCCTCGGTGATGTACTTTCTTGATAGTAAGGTCTTGAGGTATTTCGCCCAGGCTGGCACCTCAGAAAGAGCATCAAGGAGCGGTATATCAATGTATAGTTTCTTCATTGCCTCTTTGAACTTTTGAAACCTGGTGTCCATCTTTGTTTCTCGTAGTCTTCCTGGGTACGGGATTCTTGGTTTATATTGTAAAACTTCAGGTTCTGGGGACACTTTATCTATGCCCTTTGTGCCCTCTGAGGGCTTCTCCATTCCTTGTTGCGGACTTTCACTCGTCATAAGAACCGGTGTGTCATCATTATCAAGATTGATCTTGGTAGTCTCATGAAAAATGCATCCAGATCTGGTGGTGACGGCATTCAACTGCTCATGTCTGTTTTGTCCGTGCTTAGGATTTGATTCAGGCTGCCCAGCAAACGTACCTGATGGGGGCTTTAATTGTGCAGCGATCTGAGCAAGCTGAGCTTCAACTGCTTTCTGCTAAGCCTGCTGGTTAGCAAGCATAGTTTGTTGCGATTGTAACATATGCCTGATCAAGGATATTTCATCTTCCGATTGGGCAGGAGCATTTTTCGGAGGAATTGGTTGCTGGGTTTGTTGAGATTGTTGGGGTGGTAACGCCAGCTGAGGTTGCTGAGTATGTAGTTGTGGATGGAGCGGAGGATGAGTGTACTGGTAGTAGGCTGATTGGTTCCTGGGGTAGTTAGCCCTAGGGAAGTTGCTCATGGAATTCCCTTGATTTTGGTTGAAACTGTTTGGGAATCCAGGTGGTAGCCTACTAGCAGCTCCCCCCCTGTGTTTGATGCTGAGGATTGGCAGTCCCAGCAGGGTTTCCATACTGAAACCCTGGATGATTCCTTGGCTGATTAGGGTTGTAGTAGACTTGCCCAGGGATAGAGTGGATAGAGTTAACTTGTTCCGGTAGTTGCTCTTCCAACTGATCAATGATAGGTTCATATGGTTGTGGTGGTGGATGCAGATCCATCATCACATTATATAGCATACTGCAGGAAAGGGTCGGATGATCAGAAGCATGACAAGCCTCACAGGATCCCGTGATGGCTTTGACTTGTTGAACTAGCATAGTTTTCTTCTTATCAATCTCTCCGAGAGAAGTCTCGAGAGCTTGTTGTTTATGAACAATAGTTTTCAAGGCTTCAGCTATTGCCTTCATTTCTATATATTCTTCAGCTTTGAAAACTTTGATGACACCTTTACTGGCTGACCGTCCCTAGTTGGACTAGTTTTCAGCTCCGAGTGTAACAATTTTCCAAGCGTCCTCATAATTCTTTCTCATGAAGTTTCCTCCAGATGAGGAATCTAAAAACTGCTTGATATCATCACTTACTCCCCGATAGAAGGTTTCTATCAATTGGTTCTGGGAGATTCCATGATGGGGGCATTTGCGCAAGAGTTCTTTAAACCTTTCCCATGCTTCAGCAAGTGATTCTCCAGGTAGCTGAGAGAAATGATTGATCTGCCCTCTCATCTCATAAGTCAGTGAGGGGGGAAAGAACTTCTCTAAGAATTTTTTCTCAAGGGAAGCCCAGGTAGTTATTATAGGTTCCCGGTCAAGAGAGTTATACCAACTCAGGGCTCTCCCAGATAGAGTGAAATGAAACAGGTGAAGCATTACAGCATCAAAAGTGACTCCGGCTTGTGGAACCAGGCGGCATAGCGCCTTAAACCTTTTCAGATGATCCATGCAATCATCTCCAGAACCTCTTGAGAAAGAGATGCCTTGCATGATCTGGATCCACTGGGTCCGAATCTCGAAGTTGGGGATATTGATAATCGGAGGTCGGACCGGGTGGTTATCCTCATAGTTCTTCGGGACCGCATAGTCTCTCAGTTGTTTGTTTCTTAACTCCAACTGAGCAGCTTGGGTTGCTGCCTCAGTTTCAGCTCTGATGCGGGCTTGCTCTTCCGCACGAATCTCCGCTTGAATCTGAGTACGAGTTTCAATGATGAGTTGTGCCCTTTGAGCGGCGATGGCGGCATTTACTCTCTCCAGCACCAAAGCAGCCTGGCGTTGATCATCAGCCATTTGCCTGGCCCTTTGGCGATTGAGTCAAATGCGATGGTGAAAGCTTCTCTCTACCTCAGAGTCGTACTCTGGATCAGGGGAGAATCCGGGGTTATGCATTGGTTGCATACACGATTTCTACCTGAGTAGAGAGAAGAAAACACCTTTTAGATGATGGTAGAGATATAATGAATTTAAGCAGATATGGACTAATGATTAAAAGAAAGTGTAAAATCCTAACCAACTATCAAGGTACTAAATGAAATTAAAACGTTCTGTTGTCCCCGGCAACGGCGCCAATTTTTGATGGAGCTTCCACTTACGTGGAATTGCATGCACCACTAAAAATCCTAAAGATGGTAAGTCTTTAAGTTTAGCCTTGCTTATACTAGATAGAAAACTCCACCCACATATGCTAAGGTACGTGGAAGTCTTATCGCAGTATAGTTAAGGGTCGAATCCACGGGATAACGGTCTTGTTGTAAGCAACAAGATGGGAAACGTATGGAAATTTACTTAGTTCCTTACTAGCAGGCACTTATATCAAAAGTTGGATTTTGATGTTTTAAACTAAGAACATGAAAAGTAAAGAAAGTAGGTAAATCTAATGATTTAAACTATGATAAAAGATCACTAGGGTGTGATCGGTTTTTCACCGCCACTACACATGGATCAACACATGCAAATCAAAACTTAACCTGCAAAAAGAGTCCAGTCAGTTAGTATCCTTGTAGACTTAGCCTCCTTTCGGAGAATTTAACTACGAGAAGTGCGGGAATGTTGCAACGCCATCCATTCCCGAACAAATGGTCACATTACTTTGCATCATTCCCCTCGCAAAGTGTGTTCCTCGACTTATCAAGGTTGCACTTCCATACGTCAACTGATTCCATTTCATAGTATGAAAGTGCAACGGATGATAGTGAGTTTACTCCACTTCTTGAGATACACCTCTAGATACCGAAACAGATGCATGGTGGATACATGCACCAAGAACCAACATACAAACGAGTTTCGAATCCAATAGTACAAACGTAGACAATTCATACTAAAAAGATAAAAGATAACACAAGTTGGAGATCAAGCAACATGCATTCATTGATCTTTGATTTCGAACTGACAAAGAGAAGGACTCTATATTACAACCTAAGGATTACATTTACATGATATGAAAGCACGGGTAGCGGGGCTACTCCCCGCACCCTAGTGAAAAAGACTACTCGCTCATGACTAGGACAAAGAAGGAGGCAAGAAGAGAGAGAGAGAGCATCATCCCCACAAAGGAGAGAGGAAAGTCAACCCCTTGGAGAGAGAGCAACGATCCACCAGTCTTTAAAGGTTGCACGATGATGAGGTCTCCCCTTCCCACCTTCTTTAGCGAAGAAGGAGAAATCAGCTTCAAGATGGAGTATGGGTCTCAGACCGGTAGCCCCTGGGCAGAGGATGGAAGTCGGATTTGCTCTGGAGTGATTGAGGCAGCCTTTTGACGTCTGAAAACTTCTCCCCCCGTAATGGACCCTTGGGGTCTTATTTATAGGCCTTAAGTAAAGTCCAAACGGTTTGGAGACCGTTTGGACCTCAAGACCGTTTGGACTCCATGCGATCTCAGGACCGGTTGGCTTCATGCGGTCTTGAGACCGTTTGAACTCCATGCGGTCTCGGGACCGGTTGGCTTCATGCGGTCTTGGGACCGTTTGAACTCCATGCGATCTCGGGACCGGTTGTCTTCCTGCGGTCTTGGGACCGTTTGAACTCCATGCGGTCTCGAGAGCGGTTGGCTTCATGCGGTCTTGAGACCATGTGACTTAATGCGGTCTCGGGACCGGTTGGCTTCATGCGGTCTTGAGACCGTTTGAACTCCATGCGGTCTCGGGACCGGTTGGCTTCATGCGGTCTTGGGACCGTTTGAACTCCATGCGGTCTCAGGACCGGTTGGCTTCCTGCGGTCTTGGGACCGTTTGAACTCCATGCGGTCTCGAGACCGGTTGGCTTCATGCGGTCTTGAGACCGTCTGACTCCATGCGGTCTCGAGGTTGAGTTATTATTTTATGATTTTTTTGTGCTTTTTCTGCATGTATAGAAAGGAAAAGTTAGTCTGGTGGTATATTTACAAAAAAAGGTAAAATTAGGATTATGTATAGTTTAAACTTAGAAAGAGTATGAAAAACTAAGAAAAAGGACTAAGATAATCGTTCAAAATAGGAGGTTATCAATAATCCTAATAGATTTTAGTTTATCATTCTTATCTTAAGTTTTTCAGAACCAAATGTTGGCTGACTTTATGGAAGGTTGGTCTAACATTGTGGTTTCTATCAACCAATGCTAATCCTTGTTCACAAAACAAGGTGTTACCCCAAAGATAGATCTAACTTGTCAAAAATTTGCCTCACTTTTTGGAATGACTAGACAACAAGTCGGTTGATCTTTAACTGACGACCATGACAGGTTGGTTGAATTTTTTGCTAACCTTTGCAAAAGTCAAAAACAACTTATCAAACACTATTTCAAGGGTCTTGATCCCTAGTACAACTCTTAACTTATGTATACTTGCCATTACTCTTCAAAATATTGTGTTTTCCACACTTTATAGGATTAAGAAATGATTTACGTTATTGTTTTTTCTCTACTCAAATAATAAACTTTAACCTCAAATAATTCAGCACTTTTTTCATTAATCAATACTTAATAGTTAGATCAAATTAACAACTAGTTTTTCTATTACCACATGTATCATTTCTTCTATTGAACAATATGTATATCATTAACACAATAATCATACACATTAGGGTTTTCTTGACATAAACATTCACAACAAAATAGTTCTTGAGTTAGGCTTTCCTTGTCATCATATATTCTCATAAATTCCACGATAGAGAAATTAGGATTTCAATTTATCATAAAATATGATAAAATATTGGGAAAATATGTGAATTAAACTAGGGTAATTAAACTAGCGTTTAAAATTTACACGAAAAGGGATCATTACATAATGACTCACACATTTTGGATTAGATTCAAGGCTCAAAAATCAAAAGTGACCAAAACACACCTGACAACCAAATACCAAACCAAGGATATTTATGCAAACATACATCCCTAGTTGGTGTTTCTCCAAGGTACATTTACTAGAACCAGCAAACCTCATATTAAAGATTCAATCTTAAGAATCAAGGAAGGGTGTGTCTTTCATCTTCCTTGTGGCCCAACAAACTTGGGGACCCTAAATGGGGTGGTAGGAGATGTTTGGGAGCCCCAAAATAGCATCCCCCATGATGAAAAGATTGGAAAGATCAAGAGGTCCTATTAGAGCAAACTGTGACAAAGGAAAAGATGTTATGGAAGTTAGCAACACATGGTATAATCCAATTGGTAAGAACTATGACAAAACAATGTCAAAACACCAAAATTCAAGTTTGGTTTCGAGAATATTTAAAGATGAGAAGGAGAAACAACGCATATGCATGGAATCAATATATTGATTATTGTTAGGTTTTATAATGCTTCTAGCATCTCACTTGATCGTGTGGCAGAAGAGACAAGGACACCCAGGAGAGGCTCTGACGAGAGAAAATTGACAAATTCAACAAACCACATGGATAATCCTTTTGGGAAATGAGCATTAGGAAATCATTGACGTGGGTATCAATTGCTACCAGAGATAGAAACTCAATTGCCATACTGCGTACAGACCTAGCCTAGTTTAGGTGTAAAATACTAGGAATGGGATTTAAAGTGCAATTGAGTCAAAACATTCTAACATGAGTCCTTCTACAAATACATCCCTCACTTCAAAATCCATTTAGGTATTATCTTATACTTTTTCCCCACTTAAAGTTCTTGTAATTAAAATAATTTATTTCTATTTATATGAGAAATATTTGCAAACATATCCCTCATTTGTAATATATTTATCAAACTTTGACTAGTTATGAATCATCTAAACATCATTTTAGTACAACTTGAAATTTTGTCTAAATATATTTATTAGACCTTGTATTCATATAGTACTCTCAACTTGACAACTATTGACCTTGTAATTAATAAAAAATAAAAAATAGATCAAAAAATAACAATGTTTACATAACTGATGTGGGTAATTTACTCAGCTAAGTCATATTACAAACTTTTGGTCTATCGTATTTTTGAATTTTAGTTTCACAACAATGGGGAATGTGGTTCCTTCAGCTATATATCTTATAAGTTACAAAATGAATTGAACTGATATAGAGATTTATCTCTATTAGTATAGTATTCATGTATCTATACTACTATAAAAGAGAAAGTTTGTTAAATAAATTACAAAAAATGCCACTAATCAATCATATTCAACCTTTTCAAAATCATATATTCCCATTCACTCTCTCTTTTCTCTCTTTTTTAGGATTTTATCACTTTTGTTAAAAAAAATCTTTTCTTTATGAAAGAACTGATACCCACCGCCTACTCTCCACCCAAACCACCTCCTCTCTATGCAATTCTATCCCTCTCCCTATAACCATAAATTTTCTAACCCCCTCTAAAAACTAGATTCAAACCATTCTCTCTTTTTTCTTATTATTTTCCTCCCCTCATAATCGGATCATCCCCATAACTGTTGAAGCAAATCTTTTCTACAAACTAGAGGTGTCAGAAAAACTAGTTTCATGTTGTTTTGGGTGGACAAAAACCAGTTGATAAATAATAGCTCAATCATGAACCGACCCAAAAATCAAAATTTTACAAGATTGTATACCCAAAATCGGACCCAGTATATGTATCCTGGAATCGGATATGGATATTATAATTTTGTTAATTACTCATGTTATGCAAATATATATACATGATTAGTACTTTTTTGTCTAAATTTCTCAACCCAAATTAAATTTGGTTGAACAATTGTCCACCCAAAACTAAGCCAATTTCAATTCAGACATCAATGTCTAAACCCAGAGCCAACCCATGTTAATAAAATCCACAACCAAAACTATTTTTTTCCATATCGTATAAAATCAAGTTTAAGGATTTGGGAAAATTTTGACATACATACAAGAACAACGGCCTATTAACCCCATTCTGATATTTCTCTCTCTCTTTTTACCAATTTAAATGACAATTTATCAACTTTGCACTCTTTCCAACAACTTTCTTGCTCTCCCTACTATCTATGCAAAATCCTTTCCAAGACTCCTTTTCCTCCTCAAATTATCTTCACGTGCTCAACAAAATCATACGCCACTCTTTACCAAGTACCGTAATCATAACTCTTCCTCCCCTCATCCCTTACGACCGGTTCCCCAACTCACTCCTTCAATCTCTATTTTTTCATTAATTATTTGTACTTTTTAGTTAACTTTCTCTTATTCTCTTCATTTTGTTTTCCTCAGCACTACTACATATTTACAAATTCAAAATGTATGTTGCCCATTATATTCCACTCAATAAGTCTTTATAGATAAACACAACCACCCATAACTCATGGAAAATAATAATTACCTAATTTCGATCAAATGAAAAACTGAATTGGTGTACATATGTCTAGCCTTAAAAATTTCACACTCGTCTTTTGACAGTTTTAGCAAAAACAAATCAGTTTCACCACCTTTCCAACTACACAATGGTCTCTCTCTCTCTCATTTTTTGGTCAAGAACGTTCTCTCTCTCTCATCTCCAACTATCCCCCAATTTTCTTAGCAGTCAATTTGTCACTCCCACCCTCTCGCAACCACTCCCCACTTTCCTCCCAACATACTCCATATCTTTTTCTTTTCATGCTTCCTAGTTCACATTTCATTGACAAAAATCACTGATGAAATTAGTTTTCTATACTCATTTTGTTGTACATGAGAATTAATCAATATATTGCCAATATTATGTAAGAGAAGGGACATTTTGTCTGTTGAAAAATAACATGATTTTATGCACATCAAATAAGGATAGATCCACGATGACATGAACCTCACCATCACAAAATTCTATTTCACTTTCTCAAGTAACTGCATTCAGATACCATTATTTTCTCTGGCCCAACTAATCTCAACTCTTGACTAATTCTTAACCTAATTTTCTTCCTTAAATTAAGGATTAACTTTTAAGAAGGATGTTAAGCAGCTACCATAAAACATTGGATGAGGCCAACCATTCCCATAATTGATGCTTTGGAAAACTATGACGACCCTTAAATCTGTCAGTTCGTCCTCTAGTCAATTTGGTAATCGAAACTAAACTATTATCGTGTAGTTAGTTTTTGTATAGTTTGCCCAATATATTGATATGTTTAAGGACTTGCCTTCTGCTTTAGGAATTTTATATATAATTCCCATCCACCAGGGTTGTGTCATCCAGGAAGATCCATATATTATCTACAACAGTATTAGTTGCAAGCATGTGTTCTGATCAAAATGAGAGGCAAGGTTTGAAATCAGAAGAGAGGGAAAGAGGAAGTGTATCACGCACAACATCTCATGTTGATACCAATGTATTTATATAAAAGTGTATTATATAATTTTGTGCCCAACTAGTTTGGGAGAAGGCATAGGTAGAGACTTGAGAGAGGGTCAAATAGGACAATTACACTAAATACATAGTGGCTAAGACAAGCTAAAGACACAAACCAGCGAACGGATAGAAGGCATTATGAGAGCATTACACATGAGAGGATATTTACAAGACTTCAATAGTTAACACTCCCCCGCAAACTAATGCTAAGAGAATCGAAGCCCCAATTTGATAATGAGATACTTTGAAATGTATTTTGTACTACTTTAGTTAATAGATCTACAAGTTTGTACTTGAATAAGATGAACTTGGTGATAATATGACCCAGCGCAACCTTTTCTCATATATTAATGATAAACAATTTTGATGTGCTTAGTGTGAGCACGAAGGACATGATTAATTGTAAGATATAACACACTTAGATTATCAGAGAACAAAGTAGCTGGCTTCGATTGTAGAAGATGAATATCTTGAAAAAGCTGAGCGAACCATGTCAGCTCTGTTGTTGTCAATGAATTGATTTGTATTCAGCTTTAGTGCTAGATCTTGCCACTATTGTTTGTTTCTTTGATGACCAGGAGACACAACTATGTCCTAAGAGCACAAAGTAGCCACTTGTACTCCGGCGGGTAAGAGGGAACGCAACCCAATCAACATCGGATTAAGCGGTCAATGACATATTACAATCAGAGTATATTTGTATGCCTCGATGTAACGTTTCTTTAAGATAGCAAAGAAGCCTCCTTGCCAAAGACATATGAACTATCATGGTTTGATGCAAGAACTGACAAGCAAGATTCACTATAAAAATAAGATATGGTCTGGTCAGTGTCAGATATTGTAAAGGCCAATGATCCTTTTGTATTCATTATTGTATGAATGACTCTTGCCTTGTTGTTTGATGCGTTCTCAAAGAAGGGACGGGCTCACTAGATTAGTAATGGGTTTACACTCAAGCATATTTTCTCAATGCAGAAGATCATAAGCATACTTGCTTTAATGTAGGAGTATACCATCTTCATTTTTCTCAACTTGTATACCAAGAAAATAGTGAGTTGGTCCTAGTCTCCGGAGAGAAAATTCAGATTCAAGGTTGAAATGAACTTGTCAATAATGTTACCGTTATTTTGTATGATGAGAATGTCATCAACATAAAGTAACAAGTAAACCACTATAGTATGATCAGAATAAACAAAAAGAGAGGAATCAATAGAGCTAGATGTATAGCCCAATTCATGTAAGAAGTGACTAATGTGATTGTACCAAGCTTGTGGAGCTTGTTTAATCCCATATTAGGCCTTATTTGGTTTGAAAACATGTGTTGGTTTCTTGGGATCCACAAAACCAGGTGATTGAGTCATGAAGACATCAGAGTCTAACAATTTATTTAGAAAAGAATTACATACATCAAGTTTTTTAACAATGCACAGTCGTGAGGTAGAAATAATCAGAATAGTTTTGATGGTAGGAGATTTAATCATTGGATTAAATGTTTCCATGTAATCCACTTCTTATTCTTCTTGGTGAAACCTTTTGCTACAAAATAGGCTTTGAGTATGTCAAGAGAACCATCAGCATTTAGTTTTGTTTTAAACACCCCTTTACATCCAATGATGTTTAAGTGATGTTGATTTTGAACTAAGTCTCATGTGTCATTCTTCTGAAGAGAAACATGTTCAGACTTCATGGCTTTTCTCCAACATGGATGTTTGAGAGCAACATATACATTCCTTGTTGTCAGTGGGATATCCAGAGCAACTAGTGTGTACTTGGGATTGGTTTTGACAATTCCACATTTCCTTTGTGTCCCCATATGATGACTAGTAGGAGTGTTGGACACAATAATAGAACAACTTATTTCAGATGAAGAATGTGAGACTGTGTTTGTATCAGAAGACTGAGGTATGTGTCGTAAATTATCAAAGGATGTTGGACTCTGAGAATGATTATTTACAATGTCAGCTTCGTGTATACTACCAATTAGAAATGATTCGTCATTGATGTCAGATCGAACTTGTGTGGGAGGAGTACTAAACACCTGTGAAGTTTATAGAGAAAATCCATCATTTGTTGAATTGACATTGGGTATGTCAATGGATTGTTTTTTATTATTGTTATTATTATGAGTGTTATCATACATTTTGGAGGGCAAACAAATTGTGACTTATGCTAGGTGAATGGCACGTATAATACGACACATACTTAACCATCACCATTTACACGAATGAATAAAAGACTCAACAACTACACCATTTACATAGAAGGACAACCAGAATTAGTTGGGGCCTTTTTGCTACGGTGCATTAGGGTGCAGTTTGTTGAATATGAAAACATCTCAAACAAAATCATGTATTTTGTGTTGCGCCAATTCTATATGATATAAGTTGGAGTGAACTTATTGCTTTTATTCGTAATTGTTTAGTACAGAGGAAGCAGCAGGTTTCTGACCAGAAAAAGTAGGGGACCACGACTGCTTACATCTGTACAAGTCAAACCGCACCCGACCATGCCCATTTTGGTCATGTACAAACTCCAGATTTTATCAACAAAAGAGGTACTAATGATGAGTTGGAAACTATCATTTTTTCCATTTGCACAACAAACAAAGATCACCCTCAAATTCCTAGAGTTTAAATGTGAAAAAGAGTGCTAAGTTTTTTAACAGTAATTTAACACTGTTATGCATGTTGAATTTATATAAGTTGATCAGTATTAATAAATTAATTATCTACTAATCTATTAAGTATAATAATATCATAGTGTCAAATAACAATAATAGCAAAATATGTTTTTAAATATGAGTGAATTTTCTATACATTAGTTATATATTATATTGGCCTCGTATGTTTTTTTAAACAATATATGATTCTCTTCTTCTCCTAAGACTAAGAACTAAGTATGGATATGTTAACCTTTTCATCGACAAAATGACTTAATGTGTATCTAACTCAGAGACAAAATCTGTTTTGAAATTGTAAGATAGACATTCATGGTGTTTTACTTATTGCCATGAAATAATATGTTATTTGTTAGAAATGATTGATGTTGAAATGTAGAAGAGAATAGAAGGAGATCTATTTTTTAATGGGAATGTGTTCTTTGTTGTCAATAATTTTCCCTCATCTCTCTTTATCTCCTACACGCTATCAAGGTTGTTTAAAATAACAACATCCTATATTTCATTGTAAAAAACTACAATGTCCAAGTGTGAGTTGAAGGCGTGTTTTCATTTTTTCTATTGTTTATTACCATATTTAAATTGCACAACATCAACTTGAAAGATTAAACCTATACAATTTATATATCATTTCAAAGGGGGATGATGGATAAGCTTTCTTAATGTTTGGAACCAGAATTTTCTATTGTTGTGGCTCAATAAACATCGAACAAGAGACATGAGACTAGCAACTTATAAACAAGGTTTTCTTTTTTTACTTTTCTCTTTTAGTGCATTGACTATGTTATGACATTGGGTGTATTCATGGTGTAGTCTTTATTTTCAATCCCATCATAACAACAAACAAAAATATATGTTTCATTGAATAGTCATATAATAAAGATCAAAACATAAAGAACTACTTGGGAGAGCTTTACTGTCATAACTATAATTGTAATCCAGATACTTATCATTAATTTTTCATGTTTACATCCCTTTACTACATCTTATCATGATCTTACCCCTTTTATCAACTCAACACTAGCACAAAATAAACATGTCAAAGTTATGTATAATATTAGCATATTTATACCATAGATAACTATATGATATAGATGAATGATGATATACATAATGAAAATATCATCAGACTAAAATATGTCAAGTTTTGTTGTCATGTGCAGGAGCACATGTGTTTTCTAGTCTAATTAGTAAGGAGGGATTACATCTCTTCATGTAACACCATCATTGGTGGTTATAGGAGAATGATGTCCCACACAACTTCTCTCTCCTCAAGGTTTTGAACTAAGATTGATTCCACGAGTCTTGTCTCAATGGCCCCAATGGAATAGTCACTTGAGTGAGATCCTAAGTCTACACTCAGTCTTCATAATTGACTTTGGCACTTCTAGTTTGTCGGATTCTATAATCTCATTTATGTACTTCAACTCATATGTTGTCCCACACTAATCTTTATATTTATACTATAAATTTATATCAAAAAAAATTGACTTAGTGGCCAAATAGAAAATTAGGAAATTGAGACTCCACCATGTCATGGAAGAAATGGAAACACAACAATTACATATTTTAACACCTCCTTACAACCAACCAAAGCACAGATAACTTGTTCTGACCCCCCCCCCAGAGCCTCCCCCTCGTCAACATTGTATCTTGTGTAAACGCTTGTAGCCCTCTGACAAAGATTACACATGCCATGGTTATTTCTGTTCAGCCTCCCTAGCATAAACGAGATATTAAAAACTCATTTTACAACAAACTCACACCTCCACCAGAATTCTGAATCTAATACATGGCAACTGAGATCGGCAATGTCAAAACTCAAACCAACATAGAAGAAGATTAGTTTGAATAAACAAAACTCTTCACAATCACACCCTGACCACACCACCACCTACCAGATCCCACCGACCTCAACCTCGAAAATACCTTAAGGAAGACTAAGTCCCTTCTGTGTAGCACATGCAACAAATTGTACTTTTAACTTTAGAACATCCACAACTATAAAAGAATATTGTGAACATAGTTTGAGTGATGCAAACACTACCAAAAAATAGGTATATGTGACAAATTGACAATCATATAAAGAGTTGGGTACTTTTGGTGATATGTATGTAAATCACATATATGTATAAAATAATGGCAATCATTTTAATAATTTTGAGTCATCTATTTTTCTTACATTTCTAAAGTGGTTATAATACTAAGATGTATTTGAAACAAACATGTTCTATAAGGGATATATTTTTGATGTGATAGACATGTCAATCACCCGACCTTAAAGTGAGTTGTATGTTATCTTTAGGTAATAGGTATGAGAGCCAACCTACATTTAATTGGCATACATGTCTATCACCAAACACTTCTTAACTAAGAGTAAGCATCACAATTGACCATATTAGGTTTTTTTTAACTTCAAGTTCAAATAAAAAAATTATTAAACATGTTAGCAAAAAAGTATAGTTATGAATTTTTCTAGAAAATATATCTCATATGCATAATTCATTTTATTTTTAGACAACAGTAGAGCGTGAAATAAGCATGCAGACTTTCTAAATAAATATATATTTTTTCTATTACAAAATTAAACATGTTTAACAATATATAAACTTAATAATACACACACAAGTGTAAGCACCCACACAAGCGTGTGCACGCACACACGCACAATCACAAAAACATTGTAGCGACCCCCTCCCCATGTTATCACCAATTAAGGTGAATCGAGAGGGAAAGGGCCATTATCATTTTTATAGGATCAAGGTTGAGCAATTAACCAAAAATAATTATAAATTTCACTAAATGGAAAAGAGTTTGATACAATATGAATGATAAACTCTCCATGAGGAGTTACATGATATGGAAACTATTGTTTGCAAATTGAAATAAAAACTATCTAACTAAATCCTCCATTATAACTTTAAGCATCTTTCCTTTTGGTTCCTTCTTCACAAGCCCTCCATTTTATAGATTAATAGCAGTTTAACCTAAAACATTGTGAATCAAAACAACGGTGAGTATATCAAGATATATTGGTATGTGGGGGAAACAAAATGTTCACATGTAGGTGTCATAATATAATCATCCATAGCAACAGTTATGATTACAAATTGAACAAGCATTTTCTTCTTTTAGCCTCATCACCCATATCTTCTTTTTCTCTATGGTGTGCCCTCTCTTTAGGGGAGCCTCTTTATGGGAAACCCTCTCTTTAGGGTTTGGTCCCTATAGTGGAAATTTCATAATCTTCCCTCATCTTGTTTGGTTTCATACTTAGGCCTTCCTTTTTTAGCTTGGTCTGAGTTGATCTTCCTTTCTGGGCTTGATCACTAGTTATTCCTATAATGACTTTATTCACCCCATATTCTTTAACTCACCAGAGATGATTTAGGGTTTGAGCAGATTATATTTATATAAGATGATATCCATAGTAACTTTATAGGTTGTAGGAAGTGAATAAATATGCAAGAATTTAATTGTAATTCAATTGAGAAAACTTTAAAAAACTACGGAAGTCGGTTAAGGAGAGTAGTCATAGC
The DNA here is from genome assembly GCA_963693085.1 of Alisma plantago-aquatica. Lineage (NCBI taxonomy): Eukaryota > Viridiplantae > Streptophyta > Magnoliopsida > Alismatales > Alismataceae > Alisma > Alisma plantago-aquatica. Next base: position 1,300,117,320 of record OY856410.1, read on the forward strand.
ATAACCACATACCTTTCTTATATCAAACTTAAAGTCCAAGATATGAGAAGTTGTAATCAAGCAAGCAATCACCCTAACATTAATGCATAACACCCAAGTATTACTATTTTATTCATAAACTCACATTAAGACCGACTTGGGTTCCAAGTTAGGGTTTTGGGGTCAAATTAAGGTTTCATTAGGTTTTTCGATTTCCGAGCCCTAATTGTCACATTTAATGCCTTTATAACTCACAAACCCTAATTTTTATGTCATAAAAATTCTTAAACTCAAATTAAGTTAAAGGTGTCCTTTTTAACCAAAAAGGTTAAAATGTATCCATCTGAGTCATTTAAGCAAGTTATGATCATTAAAACTAAGAAATTAGGGTTTCCATGCTTTAAATACATTAAAGTTAGTAACTTTATAAACTTCTATTATTTGGAGTAGAATTATCTCTTAAAACTAGTTTTATTAAAATCCTTGCATTTTCCTCATAAATTTTCATATGCAATATGTCATTATTGGATAATTCTATAATTTTCTACGATTTTAGCAAAATTAACTATTTTTGGCCAACAGGGGCTCACCGCCTAGGAGATTAACTTGTGTCTCAGCTGTGCCAACTAGGCTAGATCAAGCCAATGGGCTTATGCCAACTAGGTTGCCATTCCTATGTGGTAATGCTCGCTAGATAGAGCAAAAGAGAGAGAAAAGACATAAATGTCTAACCTGTAAAGAAGAGGAGTCGGGGGCAAAGAGGTCTTTCTACCAAGGATCGTCTCCTTCCTTGGTTTGGCTTATACTTTGAGAGAAGATGATCAACTAGGTAGTTGGCTTTGAGCCTTGAGCTCTCCTAGTAGAAACTGAAGGCATCACCACGTCCGCTACACCTCGTCGAACTCAAGGACGACATCTAATTTCTTGGAGATGGTCTGGACTAGGAGAATGGGGAGGAGGTTCCTCTAGTTACACAAAGATGAGGCAGGGAGATGAGAGGTAGGTTTAGCTATGAAATTGATGTTTGGGATGATGCCACATGCCTAGTAGAGTCTCATGCAGATATTGGGGGTCTTTCAGAAGGTGGACATCCCCTTAAATAGTCCAGGTTGTGGTGAGTTGGCCATCAAAGGATCTGAGAATTAGCAAAAATCTAAATAACCTTCCAATGGGGGTGAAATCTAGAGTAGGTCGGTTTGGAATCACCTCTGGAATCCATTTGAGGGTTTCCATATATGCTTGAGCATTAATGAGGGAGAGAAGAGCATAAGGAAAAGTCGGATTACTATTTTGGCTTTCCTTTCTTGCACGAGGTAGACGATGACTCAGTCATCATTGGATCTCAATCCAGTGATTGTCATGCCATGCAAAAAAAGTAAAGGTTGGGTATGATATCCAAATCAAATTGTGACATTTAATTTGCATCCCTTTTAAATAAACACTTTGGGGAAAAAACATTTAATTCATTTCTCTCTCTTCTTTTATCCTTTTAATCCCAAATTTTAAAGAAAAGTCTTAATTACTTTTATCTTGGTGAGACAAGATTGGAGACCAAAATACAAAAGTTAAAGATATGTTTCTTTATCTCCAAGTCTCCCTCTTATTTCATTTATTTAATTCATCAAATTAATCCTTTTCTCTTCCCAACTTGGCTATATTTCTTATTTTGATGAGTTTTCTCATTGGAAATAATATGGCACCAAAACCAAACCATTAATTGTCATAACATCACTTTTCTAAAGAATTCCACTTAATTCCATAGGTAAGTCATTGATTATCTATTATCTTTAACTATTCACTTAATATTGCATTTTATTGTCAAATTATTGAAAATAGTAAAACCATGAAAACCATTGCAAAGGAGAATTTGCAAGTTAAATCCATACATATAAAACAAAGCACACCAAGTATTTAATATATCCTTAATATTCAAATATTTGCATTTCAAATATGTAAATACATGTGAAAAACCATGTTATAACACCCTTTCCCTCTTATGGGAATTTTGTCCTCAAAATTCAACTAATCATACAAAAAGTTCAGGATGAGACTTTTTCATGTGTATCTTTAGCTCCCATGTGACTTCATCCTCACCATGGTGCTTCCAAAGAACCTTTACTATCTCTATATTTTTATTCCTTAGCTCTTTCACCTTGGAGTTTATTATCCTCACATGCGACTCAGGATATGCCAATCTCCCGTGGAGTTTAATAGGCTCAATGTTCAACATATGGGTAGGATCCTTCACATTGCACTTCAGATTGGACAAATGGAACACATCATGCATCATACTATACTACGGCGCTAAGGCTAAATGATAAGCAGTCTCACCAATCTATTCTAGAATCTCAAACGGAACCACGTGTTGGGGACTCAACTTTCCTCTATTTTTTAGCTATAGCTCAAAAGGGTTGGATTTTAATAAACATATGATAGTCTACAGTAAAGTGCACATCTGTCTCTTTGCATCAGCATATGACTTCTATCGATCCTGGACTCTATTTATCCTTTGCTTGATCAAAGCAACCTTGTCAGCAAACAATGTAGTTCCTCTGACCTAAGAAAACGCCTCTCACTGACATCATCCCAATGAAGCGATGACTGACACGACCACCCATAAAGAGCTTCATATGGAGGCATCTTGATACTAAATTGATAATTGTTGTTATATGAAAACTCATCTAAAGGAAGGTATTGCTCCCATGACCCACCCCAATCTTGCACACATGCTCTCAACAAATCGTCTAAGGTCTGGATTGTTCTTTTCGATTGTCCATCAGTCTGGGGGTGATAAGTTGTGCTGAATTTTAGCCTTGTACCAAGTTCCTCTTAAACTTGCTTCCATAACTTTGAAGTGAACTTAATGTCATGATCAGAAATAATGGAACGTGTAGTACCATGCAAATGTTCTATCTTTCTAATGTAAAGCTCATCGAAGTCTGACACCTTGGAAATGACCTTCAGGGCAAGGAAGTGTGATGACTTGGTTAGGCGGTCCACCACAACCCATATTGCATCATGACGTTTTTTGTCTTGGGAAGACCCACTACAAAATCCATGGTAATATGGTCACATTTCCATTTAGAAATCTCAGTCAATTATAGTAACCCTCTGGGTCATTGGTGCTCAACCTTTACCATCTGTCGTGTGAGACAACTAGCCACGTATGAAGCTATGTCTCTCTTCATTCCTGACCACCAAAAGTATCATTGTAGATCCATAAACATCTTAGTGGTGTTAGGGTGTACCGTATACTTTGATCCATGAGCTTCTTGCCAGATACGAGTTTTCAAAGGAGAATCCTCATAAAGCCAAATATGACTCTTATATTCAGCTTCCACCATCCACACCCACTAAGGGTATTTTTAGGCTTTGCCATCAAACCCTTTATCTTATTTAACTTTGTGGTGTCTAACTGGGCTGCTACAAGCTCGGTCAATAGGTCGGGCTTGATCTAGATATTGTCAAGACCAATCTTATCTGCCAAAGGTTGTGGAGCCTATCGAGCAAAGTCTTCTAGTTTCTTCCACTGGTTAACCAAACTAGTTGCACCACTAAGACATTTCCTACTGAGGGCATCGATGCCACATTGGCCTTACCAGGATGGTAGGCTAATGGTGAAATTGAAATCCTTCAGGAATTTCATCCAACGTCTTTATCGCAAGTTCAGGTTCTTCTGAGTAAACGGATACTTTAGGCTCTTATGATCGGTGAATATGTCAAAGATAGCCCCATACATATAATGTCACCAAATCTTTAAGGCATAGACAATCACTGCAAGTTCCATATTGTGGGTCAGATAATTCAACTCATTGAGCTTTAGCTGTCTGGAAGCAAAGGTGATTACATGCTTGTTCTGCTTCAACACACATCCTAGTCCCATCCTTGATGCATCAATGAAGTTGACGAAATCATCTACCCGAGGGTATGGTCAAGATGGGGGTAGAGGTAAGATTTTCCTTTAACTCTTAGAATCGTGCTTCACACAGTTCAGACCAGAAGAATTTCTCATCCTTCCTCATGAACTTGGTCAATGAAAAAGGGATCTTTGAGAAATCCTTGATGAATTGTCAATAATACTTGACCAATCCCAGGAACTTGCAAATCATTCTTTAGGGATGGCCACTCTCGAACGGCCGCTACCTTGGTAGGGTCCACCGAAATGGTTCCTCCATATTTAGTGTGCTCGAGGAACATAACTCGATCTATGCAAACACTTTGAGAATTTCTCATAGAACTTATTCTTTCTTAGGATATGAAGGACCTTACCTAGGTGTTCACGGTGTTGTTCTAGGCCATCAGAGTAAATCTAGATGTTATATATGAACACTATGACAAAGGTATCAAGGGAAAGCTAGAACACACTATTCATGAGGTTCATCAACACACTTGGAGCATTGAACAACCCAAAAGGCATAACTAAAAACTCATAGTGTCCATAGAGGGTTTGAAAAGTAGTTTCTTGGATATCCTCACTCTTAACTCACAATTAGTGGTAACCGGATCTCAAGTCAATCTTTGAGAAGACTCAAGCAGTTTTGAGTTGGTCAAATGATGAATGTATATTCATCCATTTTCAAATGCACTTTTCTTAGTATTTTAATAGGAATTTATTCACTTTTTTCTAATCTTCCAAAATAATTTGCAAATTGCCCACTTCTTGACTAATAATGTATATTCTTATCTTTTTCATTCATACTTTGCAAATTTTTCCTTCACTACAAATTCTCGACCATCTCAGGATTCATTTCAATCAGTTCATGATGTGAATCGGTCATCTCAGCCATACAAAAATATGCACTTCATATGCCCAAACGGCCGTTTCGGCTACTAATTCATCGGTTCCAAGTTGGCACCTCAATAGTGAAATGGGCATTCCATATATTCAATATGCTCAACTCAAAGTCCAACTGGGCATTAACATGCCCCAAAGCCATTTCATATTGCTTCATGGCCAACTCATGGTCAAGCAATATGCTGCCAAATGCCCCAGGGCTTTTGCCCCACTTCCCTAACCCGAGCATGCTTAGACAACCAACTGGGCATTTCGCACTATTCAAGTAATCATTTCAAATTGCTTCAAGACTCGATCAAACATGCGCCATCACCATTTCATTAGGGTTTTGACCACTGCTTGACCCACGCCTCTTCACACATGAACTAATCGGTTTAGGATGTGAACCATTCAGTTCATGGCACATGATTCCTATTCTTCAGCAACCACCACCCATTCTATTCCTCTTCCCCCTTTAGGTTTTCCTCCCTCTCCTTCCCTATAAAAGGAGGAGGGCTCCACAAGAAAGGGGGTCCAATATTTGTACTTGAAACTTTATTTCTAGCAACTGATAGCGCATGTGATTCCAAAGGATCCTTGGTCTTTGCGGTTGCGTGACATTTTACTTTGGATGATGTTTGATGTAGTTCTTGTCAATTTCATTATTTTAGATTCTTTAGTAATGTATTTATTGCTAAGTAAGGATTTGAAGAATTTTTTTCCATTCAGATAATTCTATCATTACGTCTAAGAATGGGATATTAATGCATAAATTAGTCATCATTTCTTTGAACTTGTTGAACCTAGAGTCCAACTGAGTCTTCTTTAGTCGCCCAAGAAAAGGCATATGTGGCCTATGAATGGGGACATCTTCTTGTGGAGTGGATGGTGCTAGTAGTTGTGGGACAATTACTTCATCATCTTCCCCTTGGTCAAATTTTTGTGGGGAGGACCCACCCTTCTTGGGTTGGCAAGGTTAGATCGGGTAATCAAAACCTTGATTTGTTCTATATGCTTGGGATTGTTTTTTGGTTACCGCAAAAAGTACCGATAAGAGGCTTCTGGCTAGCAATAAGACAAGCCAACTGACCATCGGTTGCCTTTTGGTGGGCCTGCTGTGAAAGGATGATCTGCTCCAAAGTAGCTACTTTTTCATTTATAGAGGGGGTGGGGGCATTCTGTTGCATTTGTGGTGGCGATTGGTTTTAGACTTTGATATTGTTGCCCTTAGTAGGGCTCATGGTTTTGGGAATTACCCATGTGATTTCCTTGGTTCCCAAAGTTCCTCTGGTTGTTGTTGTATGGAAAGCCTAGTGATGGATGATTGTTGGATTGAGGATAAGGGGGTCTTTGTTGGGGAACAAGTTGGGGAGCATTTTTAGCACCCGACATGTTTTTCTATTGGAACCCAGGGTGGTTCCTGGTCTAGTTCGGGCTATAATAGGCTTGACCCGATATGCTATGAATTGAGTTGAGGTTCTTCATTTATTGTCCAGCCTCTGGTTGCATGGGAACATTGTAGATATATTGACATTGTAGGGTAGTGTGATCATACCCTTAGTAAATTCCGTAGAGAGAGTCTACAACCTTTACTTGTTGAGGTCACTCTCTCCTCTCATAGGAATTGAATAAAGACTCTAGGTGATCATGTTTCAAAACAAGAAGCTTAAGAGTTTCGGCAATATCATTAATGTGGGGATTCTCTTTAGCCTTGGCTACCATGATGACCCACTGGTCCCTTGTCATGATTGGGTTTCAGAACTATGTTTAACAACCTCCCAAGCATTGTCAAGATTTTGAAACATAAAATTTCCTCTATATGAGGAATCAAGAAAGACTTTGGTGTCATTGTCAACACTACGGTAGAAAATTTTGATGACATGGGCCTGGGGAATGTCATGGTGGAAGAAACGACGGATAAGGTCTTTAAACCTCTCCCAAGCTTCTCCTAGGGTCTCACATGGGGCCATAGAAAATAGAGTGATCTATTCTGTGATTTCATTAGTGAGGGAAGGGGGGTTATTTCTCAAAAAACTTGGATTGTCCCCAAGTGGTGACATGTTCTCCTTCCTCCACGGTATTATACCAACTACTAGCTTCACTAGAAAGAGAGTATTTAAATAATCTAGGTCAAATTGTGTTCTCAGAAATGCTTGGGATCTTATGTAAAGAACATGTATCAAAGAATCACTGGAAATGGTCCTAACATCTTTCACCCTTGTTACCAGAAAAAGGGTTAGCCTAGAGCATAGTGATCTAGTTAGTCTGGACTTTGAACTATGGGGCAGTGTCAATAGGGTGTTGTGCATAAGCTATTTTTGGGACTGAGAAGTCCTTCAACTGTGTTCGTCATTCAACTTCCCAGTGTGCGGCTTCTTGGGCCTCTTGCTCGGCTAAACAGGTTGCACGTAAAACAGCCTCTTGTGTTGCACGCTCAACCATCATGGCCTCCATTTGAGAGTGTCTGCTCAATCCTATGGGTCACTTCCTCCTTGTCCATCATAAAATGGTTTTCTCAGTTTAAATGATGGAACACTCTTTCTCTCTCTAGATAGAAAATTGACTGTGTAGAATTAGTATTTCGAGGGTGTCACATGCACAGTTATATGAATGATAATAGCGGTTATAGAAAAATGGACTGTCAGAATGGAAACTCAATGGAAGGAGTAGCACTTCCAGAATAGGACTTGGAAGGCAGAGAAAAAAGGAAAAAAGTTTTTTTCAAATGTTTTCGGGGTATGAAAAAACAATCAGTTGACTCGACAACGACGCCAAAATTGATACGTGTCGTTCGGCACACCAATTCACTAGTGTTTTTTATCCTAGAGTTTAACCTCTTGTAAATGGAAAAGCAACTGATAAAGGTTAGTTTATTAATATAGAAAGGGTCGATCCCACATGATAACATTTTTAAGATTGAGATTAAGACAGTCACCTTGATTAAAGATTTAAATAAGAAAGTAAAGATCCGTTGGTTGATTGTTTGCTTATGCTAAAAAGAGGAAGTAAAATTTGCAATGAAATAGAAGTTACACTAAGAATAAGTAAGGAAAGAATTATGATGAGAACAATTAAAGAGAGATTAAATAATAGAAAATTTAAAAGAAAGTGATTGAGAAATAAGTGATTCAGAAAATGATAATGAATCAACGATAAAAGATATCAGGGTTATGGGTTTACCACCTTAGCCTGTATGAAATTAGATTGATGAATTCTATAAAATAAAACAAGTTAGAAATGGATATATGAAAACATTTCAAATGTATATAAAAGATAAAATACATGCAAATACCATGGTCCTGGTGTTTACAGATCCTAGATGATCATCCCAATAAAGATCCTTATGAGCTCTCATCTAGATCGTTATGTATTTGTTTGGTTACGCCAAGCCTTGGGTTCTGCTGTCACATTCCCCAAGACTAACACTCGATGAAACAAGAGATCTAATCATTTCAAATGTGTGATTATCCAAACAAAATACCATATAACAAATAGAATCATATAGAAGTCAATATAATTACACCATGGATATGGGGCTACTCCCCACGCCCCGATATAGGAACTACTCACGATCCATGGAGATTAAAGGAAGAACAAAAGAAGGAGGGAAATAAACCATAGTCTAGATGAAGAATAATCCCAAGGGGATCTTAGCTAGTTATAATCAAATGGCTAGCTTCCTTAGATCCTTGCTCCCAGAGGAAAGATTAAGAACAATAGAACAAGAATTAGAAATCTTGAGAATGAAATGCTAGTTTTATTGAAGAACAAGAATGAGCACACATGATGCATAACCCACCCCATTGAGCATTCAACTAACATACTCTTCCATTACCAAGCCGCTTGGCATTATTGATTATGTGTCTGTTAAGGTCAGAAAATTTTACATCCCATGTTACTTTATGGTATTGGATATAAAAGAAGATCGTCTCTACCCACTTATCTTTGGCATGACCTTTCTTTCCACTGCTAGGGCATTGATCAACATTGAGGCAGGACTTCTCACCCTATGAGTGGGGAACTGAATCTATCGACTTCCAAGCCTCTAGAGGTAGCACACAGTATACCAGGGAAGAAGAAGCATACTTCCTCGATGGCATCAACCAGTCTAATTAGATGTAGCAGCGGTTCCTCGATTCTGAGATCCCACTAGTAACTGAATATCAGATCTCCTTCGAGGACAACCGTGTCGGTACATCAGTCACCCCCATGATGATAGTCACTGAGGTGCCCCTATATCTTATTCCCACTTTTATAACACCCACCCAAGAGCTCCCCTCTCTACAACCTCAGGACACACCCATCTTCTCCCCCCACTCTTCCTTTGAAGCACCAATCTATGATCTTATCAGGTCCCTCATGAGTTACTACTACCAATTACAACTCAAGAAACCCAACTAACAGTCAATGATGAAGTTCCCATTTATCATCCTTTCGATCCGTTCCCCATTAACACTAGTGCCAAATATGGTGGAATGACCAGGCACCCGCACCTCATGTAAAACTCTCCATCTTTCAATAATTATCTTTATACAATTGAGATTACCCATAATTATCATGGGAACCTATCCATTCCGATCCCAATTATTGTCCTTGGTATACAGATATGTGCTAAGACATGCAGGACATGTTCCAAAAAACTCAAGAAAAGATGTGGATTTTCTAGGAAATAAGTCGAGTCAACATAACACCCTCATTCAAACCCAGATTTTGCTCACCCTTAGAGGATACCACTGTCTCGGGCCTTTAACATTAAATTGAGTGCTTGCTGGGAGGCAACCCAGTGATTTTCTTCCCCTGTCTGGGGTTTGGAATTTGTTTGGTTCCTCGGGATGAGCAAAGTTCTAAGTCTGGGGTGGAGATGGGTGGTACGTAACAATTCCACCCCTTATTTTCCTTTTCAGCAATATCTTTTCATTATTTTATTATGCATGTAGTTTGCTTTCTAAAATGTAGTTTTTTTGGGTAATTTTTTTTTAATGGCCTTTATCTAGTTAGAAAGTATGAATAGATTTTGTATCACTGGACCCCCTTAAATTCAATAAATCTTCTTTGTAATTTTTTTTTACAAATTGCCATGTTTGGAAAAAACCATGTCACCTAGGACCCCAACAGTAGCATTACTCCTTGGAAATGTTGGCAAACCTTATTGCATTGATCAGAATCAAACACATATTTTTTTTATTTTTAAATCTATAGATTAGCTTGTCATATTTCTTGTATGATGTAGTAACAGGAATAGTCAAACTGATATGATGCACTCACCCCCCCAATGTAAGTTTAAAAGCACAAGAAAAATCACCCCCGCCATCTTCTTCTCAAAAAGAAAAATCAAAATCACCCATTCCAAACCCCTATTTCATGGTGGCATGTGTTCTCCCATATCCATTCTTCCATACCCCTTTTAAATTTAATAAGGGTGTACCATCAAAAGATGCCAAAAGAGCACATCAAAAATAATATGTTAATGTAATTGTAGTCCATGAATAAAAAGATCTGAAGTTGAATAGAGGAGGGATCATGTTCTTCCATGCCTCATTCATCTTGTTCCTATGCAATCACAGGTGTAACTATCGAAATCTTGTGACTCTAGGAGAGGAAGATTAAAAGAGGCCATCCACTTGGAGACCGGGTGCTTTCCGACCAAGTACTTGGGTGTTCCTTTGTCGGGTGGTGTGGGGAAAGGGGTGAATTTCTAGGAATGCCTGGATAAGTTACGGGCAAGGGTTGAGAAGTGGAGTGGTTTGAAGGTGTCCTTAGCTGGGAGGGCAGTGTTGGTGAATTCTATTCTGACTAGTATGATTCGTTACTAGTGTAGACTCGTGGTGATACCCGAGTTCGTTTTGGGGGAAATGAGATCGATTTTGGGTGGTTTTTTATGGAGTGGGAGGCACCATGCGGTTGTGTGGGTGGAGGTTGCCCAACTAAGACAGGGAGGAGGGATGGAGCTAGTTGATCCCTCAGATATCATGTTGGAAGCTTGTAACATACCGAATTCTGAAATTTTGTCTTTTGACCCTCTTTCCCATCTTTTCCTCTCATTTCTATCCTCTTTGGTTGTTCTATTTATTTTGTGGAGAATATAATGGTCTAATGAACATTTGTTCATCTTTTATTCCAATATTTGGATTTATGCACAAATACCTTAGTGAAAGATTAATTACCATAATTAAGTGCTCTAAACCTTAATCTAACTTTTTGATGTAATTTGAAAACATAAAATATGCCACATAACTCATTTTAGTGGTAATATGAAGATAATAAACTTAATTGGATGAACAATTTAGATAATGGGTTGTTAATGGTCCATATGACATATCTCATAAAAATAAGTCTCAAAATAGGAAACAAACTTCAAATTCAAAATCTACATATCAAAATTAGCCTACATGTCAAATTTCATCTAATTTGGACAACCTTGAAATATTAGGATAAGTTTAGGAGAGAGAAAATCAATAAAAGGCATAAGTAATTAATAATGTGATTTTATAAATTCAAAATATGGAAAAATTGGCATATTCATATTCTACACATCAAATATAACTTGCGGATGAAGTTTGGTTCGATTTGGATGTTGTTTGTGCAAGTTATGCAATTTTAGGTACATTCTGGACTTTTATACAATTTACCCAATTGGGAGGTTTTCTTTGCAAATTATCTCCTGAATTTTAATCCTTAGATATTCCCTTACCATTAACTATATTTTAAACCATTGTAGAACCTAGTTTCACCTTGGTTGGATGGTATTTCTTTCCAAGGGCATTATAGGGATTACCCTCTTTATAAAGATGCTTATCCTTAAAAGCTATCAACCAATGAGGTTATTTCTTTCCTGCAAAACGGTGGGGATGTCCTAAATTAATATATGGGCTATTAGGACCGACTTTGTATATGCATGAAGCCTCTATGAGCTATCCTCTCGCATGGCCATCAATCCCTAGGCTAAAGACACATGGAAAGTCCCTTAAGACTCCTCATGCTTCACCTCTTTCTATATATAGCCATGTATACCCCTTCCCAACTCACAATTTGAAAACTCTTGCTCTCCTTTTCTTTCCTCTATCTTAGATACTAGTTCCTTATATATTTGGCCACGAAGTTTCTGCCCCAAGGTAATAGAGGGAGCCTACCTTGGTGAAGAAGGCTCCTAGGGCTTCCAAATTGCTTTATTAGGGTTTCTAAAGCTCCTCCTTGGTAATTTCGACCAAAACTAGTAAGTTGCCTCCCTTCCTTCCCTATTTTCATATTGATAGTATTTCTCACACCTTCCTCCAGGTCGGAATCATGACCTTCCATGATAAAACTCCACTAATAACCCTAAAACATCTCATCTCCATGCTCTTTTTCTAGGGTGTATCACCTCTAAGTTGAGAAGGAGATCTTTGTTCAAGAAAGGAGCTAGGCATGGAGCAACCAGACCTTATAAGCTCGGGATTATTTCTGTTTGGACCTTATTATCTTCCCTAGGTATGAGCTTCATAACCCCCTTCCCATCTATTTCTTATTACATGCTTAAAACTCATGATCTTATGTTAAAAAATTGACGATGTGTCGATTTCTAATTGGTCGATTTTCAATAATTCATAACTTTTGATTCATTTGTCCAAAAATTAAAGTAAAATATTTTCTGAACTTAGAAAAACATGTTATTTTTAATAAAAATATTTCCAAGTATTTATTTTCAGTTTTGTCGAAAATAGTTTTTAGAAAATGAATTAAATACCTAAAAATCACCAAAAATACACTTTAAACTTCATAACTCCAATATACACAAAATTATATGTTTTCTTAATCAGAAAAACCTAACTAAGTCAGTGGTGATATTTTTGAGACCTGAATCTAGGTTTTGTGTAAAATTTCCATATATTAGGGTTTCAACTCTTTAATGTATATATGTTATTCTAATACATGAATATGAAATTGGAAATAGGATAAGTGGACCTTGATTTCAACTAAAGGTTTGGAAAAGAGGATAATAGGACTCTAAGTAAGATGTATGTGATATTCCTATCTATGTATGTGCTATAAATCCCTATTTATGTATGTCGTATCCCCTATTCCTCTATGTTGAGCAATTCACCTATGCTTATTCATTCTATTTGTCTTATGCACATTAGCCTATACACAATGTCTTTTCTTTTGAAAATCATTATTCATGTGAAATACCTTATTTGATGTTGAACATGTGATCATGGATATTCTTTTGAACTCTTATCTTATGCTTTATTCATGATGGAACTCAAAAAGATGACATGTGATGTCTTTTGACCACTTATGAGGTGGATGTATATGTTGGTCACTTATGTGGTGACTAGTTTATATATTCTGACTATACTTTCTACTTTCCTTTACATTTAACATGCTATGTGATTCAGTAGCACTAGAGTAGTGTAATTGCATTGGTTTTTATGGCAGATGTGTTATTTCCTGCCGAGCAAATGTAATATTTCCTGCTCTTTTGGGATGGAAAGGAACCTCATACCCAGGGCAAGATGTGTGATTCTTGGCCCATGTTTTATATATTTGGGAGATTGGAAGTATTCCTTTCTCTATCAGGTTTCAAGTTTATGAGACTTGGCCGCCTTTGTCTTTATAATATTCTAGTGTTATGCTTATCTCACATGCATGCAGGATGATGGTTATGATATGTGCTTATGTGGCACCGCTCTTTTATTTAATAATGGCAAGTATTCTTTTGTTATCATATTATTTCAATTCCTTTTCTCTTGATTCCTATTTGAGTGGTTCTTATATTTTATATGGGAAGACTTTTATATTTGATGTCCTTTATTCCATATATTGCTCAATTTCCTATTTAGTATGCACATACCAGCCTTTGCTGATGTCATCTATTTTCTCTTCTTGCTGGGGTATGCTTCCAACCCCAGGTTAGATCAAGGAGTATATAGCTTTTGGCTTGGACCTAGCTCTTGGAGATTTTTCTTTGGAGACAATATTTGAAGTAGTTTGGAATTCCCTCTATCTAGATCCTATTTTGTATGTTGATGTAACCCTAAATGGGAGAATTTGATGTATTTTTTGTAAACCTTTATGAAATTGAATATAGTCAGTTATATCTTTTATTCCGCTGCTTTCCAATGAGTTTTAATTATCATATTTTAGTAAAGGGGGTGATCTCGCCTCCTTACAAAGCTACAGCGAGAAGTGTCCTTGATTTCCTTGTAAAACCAAGTTCTACCTGGGGTGTATGGATGAGGGCTCGTTATGGTGGATGCCTTGATACGGGAGTTAATAACGTTGGTGCTTCTGGAGCTTGGAGGATAATGTGTGTTGATTGGGAGCATTGCAAGATGAGTTATGTTAAGGAGCACGGGAACTGGAGAGTGATTGTAGGAAGGATGCCTTAGAAGATCAACCGCAATCAACCTCAAGTTCCTTGGTACCAGCTACTATGGGGGAGTTTCTACTGCCCCAAATGGAGTTTCTGCGCATACATGGTGATCTTGGGGAGACTTTCTACCAGCGACAGAACCAGCAGGTGGTTCAATGGTAGTGTGAGTGTCTGCCCATTGTGCCACCAGGTCGACAAAACACAGCAGTACCTCTTCTTTGAGTGCAACTTCACCAAGTATCTTTGGACTCGATCCTCTCTCAAACTCATGTGGGGTGGAAACCCCCCCACGGGCATCACTAATAGTATGGCATGGATGCTTAGTAGGTCCAGAGGGAACAGACAACACAGGAGGTTTGTCAGCCTAGTGTGGACTGACCTCATGTTCCATATATGGCATGAGAGGAACAGCAAAACCCATAGGAAGAGGGGGAGGGATAAGTACCAAGTTTTTGATGCTTTTGTAAATAGGTTGGCTTGGCATTGTAAAGTGAACCTGGGTTTCCTGTTGAAGGTTAATCCTGAGGTCATTTTGAGGTGCGGTCTTAAGTGACCGTGTATAGTATACGGGGTGGTTTACCCCTATATGATTTTTTTTATGATCTAGTAATATTTTACCTTATCCAAACAAAATATTTACAATAAAAGTGGGAGTGTCAAGGTAAAGTAAGATGAAGTATATTTCTTACAAACTATGGATATAGAAACAAGTCATGGAACATATTTTTAATAGAAAATGTAAAATTTTGTGTTTCATGGTTCTAGGAGATTGGGTCACTTGGCTGAGAAAGGAGGTAAGGAACAAAGTAATGCTATGAGGGTGAGGATAGATATGTTGCTAGTATAATTTGGAATTATTTGTATTCTTTGTTTCTTGAGGACAAGCAAAGATTTTAGTCTGAGGTATTTTGATGAATGTATATTCATCGATTTTCAAATGCACTTTTCTTAGTCTTTTATTAGGAATTTATTCACCTTTTGTTAACTTTCTAGAAATAATTGCTATTTGTCCACTTCTTAACCAATAATGCATATTCTATCTTTTTCATTCATACTTTACAAAATTTACCTTCACTACAAATTCTCGGCCATCTCAGTATTCGACTCGATCGGTTCATGTTGTGAACTGGTTGTCTTGACCATACAAGAATTTGCACTTCAGGTGCCCAAATGGTTGTTTCGACAAACAACTCATCATTTCCATGATGACACCTCAATGGTGAAATAGGTATTCCATATATTCAAGACGCTCAGCTGAGAATCCTAATCGGGCACTTCGTGTACCCCAAATGGTCGTCTCAGACTGCTTCATGAGCAAGTCATAGTTAAGTAATGTGCCACCACCCTACCCTAGGGTTTTTGTCACACTTCACTAACCCTATCATGCTCATACGACCAAACAAGCGCTTCACACTCTTTAAGTAACTGTTTCAAATTTCTTCAAGACTCAGACAAACAGGCGCCGCCACCACTTCATCATGGTTTTGACCGCTGCTTGACCCACACCTCTTCACACATGAAGCGATCAGTTTAGGATGTGAATCGATCGATTTGCGGGGCATGATTTCTATTCTTTAGTAGCCACCACCCATTCTTTTCCTCTCCCCCTTTAGGGTTTCCTCCCCCTCCTTCCCTATAAAAGGAGGGGGACTCTATAAGAAACGGGATCCACTCTTTTATACTTGCAACTTTAGTTCCAGTGCTTAATATTTCAATTCTTGCATGTGTAATCCTTATTGCTCTCCAATATAATTAGCATATTGTTCTCAAGATTTCTAATTATTGTTCTATTGTTCTTAGTTTTCCCTTTGGGAACAAGGATCTAAGGAAGACGTCCATTTTATTGTCACTAGCTAAAATTCCCTTGGTATTCTTCTTCATCTAGTATATGGCTTACTTACTTCCTTCTTTTATTCTTCCTTTAATCTCCATGGACCTTGAGTAGTTCCTATACCAGGGAGTGGGGAGTACCCCATAGCCATAGTGTAAAATTAGATCAACTTATATATGATTTTATTCCTTAGATGGTATTTTGTTTGGATAATCACACATTTGAAATGACTTGATCTCTTGTTCCATCGAGTGTCAGTCTTGGGGGATGTGATAGCGGAACCCAAGGCTCAGAACAACCAAACAAATATATAAAGATCCAGATGAGACCTTAGAAGGATCTTTATTGGGACAATAGGTCTAGGATCTGTAAACACCAGGATCAATGTGTTTGTAGGGAGTTCGTCTTTTGTGGATGCATTTGTGAAAGTTATCACATACCATCTTCTAACTTATTTTGTCTTATAGATTTCATCAATCTAGTTTCACGCAAGCTAAGGTGGTAAAACCCATAACCCCGCTATCTTTTATCATCGATTCATTCTCATTATCTCAACTGCTTGATTCTCAATCATTTTTTTCTTTTTCATTTTTCTCATAGTTAATCTCTCTTTAGTTTTTCTTAGCATATCTCTTTCTTTACTTGTTCTTAGCATAATTCTTTCCTTACTTGTTCTTAGTGTAGCCTTTATTTCATTGCAAACTTTACTTCTTTTTTTTAGCATAACCAAACCATAAACCAACATATATTTACTTTCATGTTTCAATCTTTGTTCAAAGTGATCTAGTTCTTAATCTCAATTTTTAACACATTATCATGTTGGATAGACCCTCTCTATACTAATAAACTAACCTTCATCGGTTGTTTTACCGTTAATAAGAGGTTAAAATATGGGATAAAACTCCTAGTGAACTGATGTGCTGAATGACGCGTATCATCAAACATGTCATCTATGCAGGGTAGAGGGTACTTGTTCTTAATGGTATCCTGATTTATCATTCTATAGTATATGCACATACAGAGCGATCTGTGCTTCTTCTTTATAAAGAGGACCAATTCTCCCCTTGGGAATGTGTTGGGTCAGATTAGACCTGTCAAACGGGTGGGTGGGTTGGGTTTGGGTTGGTTCATTGCGGGTGTGGGTCTGGCGGGTGCGGGTCAAAAAGATACACTTCTAAACGGGTGGAAGAAAAGCACACCCAAACCCGACCCAGCGGGTTGCGGGTTGCCCGCGGATGCCCATATAAAATGTGTACAATCAACAATAAGTTATGAGTTGCTTTCTTTAACACTAAAAACAACATTTGAAACAGCTTGTGACTATTGTTTTTATGTCAAATATAGTCCAAAAGAACCAACCAACTACTATGTTTGACGTCAAACTATTCGATTAGTTTTTGATATATGAAAAAGTAGCAGTTGGTTGTATGTTGATATAAATTAGGAAAATCGATGTAGTTTTCATAGATAAATATCCAAAGAAAAATACATAATTTTGTGATGTAACATTAGGCATTCCTAATATTACAAGTACTTGTTATTGCCTATTGCAAACACAAAATAAAGAGAATGCAATTGTTGTTGGTTAAGGTAAAGAATTAACTTGTACAAAACAAGCAACATCTTTTAATAGGTGTATGTGTATATGATGTATATGAATATATTTGCTTCAATTAACTGGGTCACCCGCGGGTTCCCGCGGATCACCCGCGAAACCCGCTTAATAAACGGGTGGGTATGGGTTTGGGTGATTTTCAGCGGGTGGCAAATTTTTCCACCCAAACCCAACTTAAACGGGTCGACCCATGGGCGCCCGCGGATTTTGACCCAATTTGACAGGTCTAGGTCAGATGAAGCATTTTTCTAGTAGTTCCTGCAATTACTTCTTTAACTCGAGCAATCCGGTGGGATCCATCCTATAAGGTGCCTTGGAAATCTAGTCTGTCCCAGGAGCTAGTTCTATCGAGAAGTCCACTTCCCTCTTGGAAGGTATGCCTGGCAAATCATCTGAGAACACATTAGTATAGTCTTTGACTATTATTTCATCTAAGGGTTGCACCTTTTACTCTGGATCTATTACTACGGCTAGGAATGCTGGAAAACATTTATATACCATCCATTCCACTTTCATAGTTGTCACATACAAGTCAGTGGTAGCATCTTTCCTACCTCTAATGGTGAAGGGTTCATGACCTAGTTTTTATTCTTATTTTCTTTTCCCTACAGTCTATTTTTGCATTATAGTTATAAAGACAATCCATTCCTATAATGACACCAAAATCATTCATATCAAGTAGGATAAAGTTGGTAGGAGTTCTTTGTTCATATATTTAACATGTATGACTACTGTCTTAAGGAGGGATGAGAAGATACAACCACTGGGGTAGTGACTTCTAATACATATCCTAAGTCCTTGAAGTCCAAACAAAGTATATTTGCAAGATTTCTTGAGATGTAAGTATTAGAAGAACTAGATCGAACTAATCTATAACGTTATGGCCCATTATATCAAGCAGTCCTACATCATATTATGATAGTCAAATGAAGCACTTCATGGTAAAGGATAAAAAATGGAATTCTAGGGACGGTTACCTTCTATGCGATGGTTGGCATTGGTCTGAGCTTCTTCATTATTAATGGTGAAGACTCATGCCTGTTGACGCTCTCCTACAGGATGAACTTATCCCTAGGGTGCTACAACCACTGGTTGAGCCGCCACTAGACCTAGACCTTGAGAATTAGGGGTGACAATCGAGTTCAAGTTGAGCGAGTTTTATTTTGGGTCATTTTGGGTGAACACTTTTTGGCTAGACCCTAAACTTGTAAAAGATGGATTTTCATATTGAAACCCTTGACCCTGACCCAACCCGTAAATAATTTTGGGTCTATCGGGTTTGACCCATAAATCTGATACCAAGAGAATATTTTTTTAAATGCTATGATTTGTCTAATCGTTGATAATTTCTAAGTATAATTAAAAAAAATCATTGTGATAAACTTACAATGTGATTGAGAAACACATATAAATCCTATTGTAGTTTGTTAGATAGTTCTAAACACAAATTCCTAATATAATTAGTATAAAAAATCATACAAATTAATACAAAACCATGTAGAATTTCCAAAATAAAATTCATGTTTGATGGATTAGTAATTTAGTAGGCCAATGTGTGTCTTAAAATATAGTATTTGTAATTTTATTTAAAAATATAATTTTGAATTTTGGGTCAATCGGGCCAATTCGGGTCTAAACTCCAAACCCAAACCCGACCATAAATTAATTTTGGGTTCTTCATGTTCGGGTCAATTTTGGGTCGGGTCGAAAAACCTTAGACCCTAAATCCGCTTAAAATTTTAGGCTCAGATCGGGTCTTGTTTTTCCAGCCCTACATTGAGAATCATGAAGAGGACATTTGGATCTAATATGTCCTTGTTGCTGGCAATGATAGCACACCTTCTTCTCATGGTAATACCTACCAGGGTGCTTCTTCCCACAAGTGTGACACTTGGGGGTGACAATTCTCCTAATGAGTATTCACCTTCCTCCATTCCTACCCTTGCCATTGTTACATCCTCACCCCTTTCTATTATCATTCCTTAGGGTAGAAGTGCCTTTAGTGAACCCTAGATATCCCTAAGGCGGGTTATGTGCATGTGCAACTATCTTCTTCGTGTTTAGTGTGAAGTTGAGGGCTTCAGTAAAATTCAGGGGTTTACTCTCCATAATATGAGATTTTATCTGAGGGTGCAGATGCTCAATGAAATGTTCCACTCACCACTCTTTGGTCATCATTTAGCCAAAATTCTCCAGGATGTGAAACTTCTGGGCATAGTCTATCGCCTTCATGCTACCTTGATAAAGGAGCATGAACTGCTTTTCCTTGTCCTTCTTGCCAAAGTTGAGAATGAATCTTATGGATAAGATGGTAAGGAAGTTCATCCGGACCATGGGTTCTACAATCATGTTTCGGTTGGTGATGTTATTCTTGCACCAAAGCTTTATGGCTCCCTCCAGAAGGTGAGCAACAAAGAGAACCTTCTTATTGGGTTGTACTTCCAGGATGCGAAAGCAATTCTCCACATATAGGAGCCATGTGTTCGCCTTGTCAATCACCTCAGTCTTATCTTCACCCTAGAACTTCTCTATATTCAGCTTGACAAAGTCGAGGATGGTGGCTCTGAGACGAGGGAAGACAGGTAGAGATTCACCGTTTTCATCTTTGGAAACATCTTTAAGGGCTAGGGCACTAATGGCCTCGGTGAGCTTCTTATGTTGCTCCATCCAGAGCTCATCAAGGGTATGAAAAACTACTTGCCCAACTGTCAGTGTGGAGCTAACAGTATGGCTATGGTTATCCTTGGGCTCATTGTCCATCAGGTTCACCTTTGGGATCAGGACCATCTTCAGGGTTCGACAAGCCAAAGGGTAGGCTCCTCATGCTCATGACCTCTCCCATTAGAGGCTTCATCTTCCCTCTTCAACTTCTTTGAGGACTCACCCTCCATGGACCTCCTCCTCTCTCAAAGGATAATCTCTTCTTCTAGGAGGGCCTCCCCTCTGGATAGTCCTTGGGTGTGTCGTCAGGGATGGTAGTGTTTATGACACAGGCCATGTTGGTTCACATAAATAACCTCATTTTAGTTTTATGTTTAGGGCATTTAAAGCATCATATAAAATTATGCCCATGACATCTTATTTACATGTATTTTATTATTTAGCATAGGATGCCTTAATCCCTAATATCCATAATCCTAGTACTTCGTGTTGACTTGAGAGTTATACATTGCCCATATTTTGATAATGACTTAACCAAACCATTCTTGTGTATCTAATATGTTTATTCAAGATTGATTTCAGGCTTTAGGTACATGAAAAGGATCAAATTACACAAGCCCTAGCTTGTTCAAGTTCAAGTCAAAAGCAATGCAAGTGTGCATTTTGGGAAATCACTTCAAATGACCTTAGATGATTTTTGTAATCTCATGTATTGATGATATGAATTTTAACTAAGATGAGAAAAAATTAGAGACACTTAATTCCAATGTTTGATCACTCAAATGTCAGTTTAGAAAATTTGTCACTGGCTATTTATCGGTCGAGTTGGAAACTCGACCGATCAAGTGATATCTGAAGAGACCAATCGGTCGAGTTGCACACTCACAGAACTTGACCGACCGACTCACTGAGCAAAACTGATTTTAGCTCATCGATCGAGTTTCCCTGAACAAACTCAACTGATAGTTTGAAAATTGGCTTTGTCATTTAGTGGACCAGTCGAGTTACCTTTATTGAAACTCGACTGAATGTACTATACGAAAAATGTATAAAAAGTGATTATAACCGTTGGTGAGTTGTTTTGAGCAAGAATAGATCCATTGCAACTTGGAAAATGGCTATATTTTTCCCTTAAGTGAACCCACACTCAAGGGAACACCCCCAGCCTTTGGAGTTCATTTGTATTGATTTGAGAGTTATACATTGCCCATATTTTGATAATGACTTAACCATTCCATTCCGATGTATCTAATATGTTTTTTAAGATTGATTTCAGGTGTTAGGTACATGAAAAGGATCAAATTATACAAGCCCTAGCTTGTTCAAGTTCAAGTCAAATGCAATGCAAGTGTGCAATTTGGGAAATCACTCCAAATGACCTTAGACGGTTTTTGTAATCACTTGTATTGATGATATGACTTGTAACTAAGATGAAAAAAAATCAGGGATACTTAATTCCAACGTTTAATCACTCAAATGTCAATTTAGAAAATTTGTCACAAGCTGTTCATCGGTCGAGTTGGAAACTCGACCGATCCTATGATGGATTTTCTGAAGATGACCCATCAGTCGAGTTGTACACTTACAAAACTTGACCGACTGACTCACTGAAAAAAAACCTAATTTTAGCTCATCGGTCGAGTTTCCCAGAACAAACTCGACTAATAGTTTGAAAATTGGCTTTGTCTTTTAGTGGATTGGTCAAGTTACCTTTATTGAAACTCGATCAATGTACTATATGGAAAACACAGAAAAAGTGATTATAACTATTGGTGAGTTGTTTTGGGTGAAAATATATCTGTTACATCTTGGAAAATGACTATATTTCGACCCTAAGTGATCCGACACTCAAGGGAGCACCCCCAGCTATAAATAGGACCCCTTGGAGTTCATTCCAAGATTGCTCATTCATGCTATTTTAAGTCCTTGATATAGTTGAGTGTGTTGCAACTCCTTGAGCCCCTTTATCTCTCTAGTTTATAGGCATGTTGTAAGAGAGATACCTCCTTGTGCTTGTAAAGCTCTCATCTACTCCATATTCCCTATCCCTTTCCTTCATGAAGCAAAGGTGAAGCAAGCTACTCTGAGTGAAGGTGGAGTTGTTGTTGGTCTTCTTCAAGTTTGAAGAAGAGGTGAAGATCTTCTCCAGGTGAAGGAGAAGGCAAAGGCTAAAGATTCAATAAGAGTAGAAAAGTCCTTGAAGGCTGAAGACTTGTGCTAGAGTGGGTAAGACCTTGGAGAAGGCTGAAGACTCTTGGTAAAGTGGGTAAGTCCTTGGTAAGGTGGAAGACTCTTGGTGCTTGGATGGGTAAGTCCTTTGATGGTCTTCTATTGTAACTCTTATTGGTGAATATATAGAGAAAAGCACTTGCAAAGTCCTAGAGGCTAACCTCTCTAGGTAGTGGACTGACTCTCTCCTAGTTTAGAGAGTGGAACCACTCTACATGGCCTTGTCAAGTGCTTGCTATCAATTCCTCTCATCCTTGCTATGCTTGTTAGTTAGGACTTCAAATTTCACTTGAGTTATTAGTTTTAATTTGATATAATTTGAAGGTATAATCTATATTGTGAGAATTTTTGAAGCTCTATTCACCACCCCCTATAGAGCCCTAGATCCAACAATTCCAAGTTTGCTCATTCATGCTATTCTAAGTCCTTGCTATAGTTGAGTGTTGCAACTCCTTGAGCCCCTTTCTCTCTCTTGTTTACACAAAATTTTGTGATTATGAGTGAGTTAGGCCAGTTGTAAGAGAGCTACTTCCTTGTACTTGTATAGCTCTCATTCCTTCCATCTTCCCTACCCCTTTCCTCAAAGAAGCAAAGGTGAATCAAGCTACTCTGAGAGAAGGTGGAGTTGTTGTTGTTCTTCTTCAAGGTTGAAGAAGAGGTGAAGATCTTCTCCAGGTGAAGGAGAAGGCAAAGGACAAATATCCAAGAAGAGTGGGTAATCCCTTAAAGGCTAAAGACTTGTGTAAGATTAGGTAAGTCCTTAGAATAAGGCGGAAGACTCTTGTAAAATGAGTAAGTCCTTGGCAAGGTTGAAGACTCTTTGTATTGGATAGGTAAATCATTTGATGGTTCTTATATTGTAACTCTTATTGGTGAATATATAGAGGAAAGAACTTGCAAAATTCCTAGAGGTTGACCTCTCTAGGTAGTGGATTAACTCTGTCCTAGTTTGGAGAGTGGAACCACTCTAAATGACATTGTCCAATTGCTTGTTTCATTTTCTCTCATCCTTGCTATGCTTGTTAGTTAGGACTTCAAATTGCACTTAAGCTATTGGTTTGATTGATATAGTTTGAAGGTTTAATCTATCTTGTGAGAATTTATGAAGCTCTATTCACCCCCTCTAGAGCCCTAGATCCAACAAGTGGTATCAGAGCCAAGGATCTTCTCCAACAATCTCCCACGAGACGAGAAGATGGGTGACAACCTACTTGGTTCACTCAACCTAGAGGGAGGCTTCTCCATGCATCCTCTGATCTTCGACGACACCAACTTCCTCTATGGGAAGAGGCACATGTAATTCTACATTCAAGGCATGAACTTTGATATGTGGAAGGTGATGGTCACACCATACAAGGAACCAACCAGAGTTGTTGCAACATGGAGTGAAGCTACACTTAATGAAGCCCAACTCAATGCCAAAGCTATAAGCATCCTCTATGCAACCCTTACCCCAATGGAGTTCAACCGCATCTCATCTTGGGACACCACCTATGAGATTTGGGACAAATTGTGCATCACTTATGAGGGAACAAAGCAAGTCAAGGAGGTTAAGATCTACATGTTGAACAATCTTCTAGAGAACTTCAAGAGGGGATTGTGAAGATGTACTCAAGACTCAATGTCATCATCAATGGGTTGGCTACTTTGGGAAACACTTTGGATAGAGGTGTAATAAACTCCAAGATCTTGAGGACTCTACTAAAGAGATGAGAGTCAAAGGTGACCTCCATTAAAGAAGTGAGGAGCCTTGGTGACATCCCAACCGAAGAGCTCATTGGCAACTGATGTAGCCCTATTTTAGGGCTCCATCCTGTGCCATTTTGTACTTAAGTTGCATCTAAACATGTTAGATTACAAGTCTTTTTCCCTAATATGGTTATCATTGCAAATATGCTTATGGATGTTCTTTGCACTGTTTTTCAGGTACTTGGACCATGCCTACATGGAAGAGAGAGAAAGAAGAAGTTCTAGGGTTCCCCCACTCATGGAGGGACCCAAAGAAGGCCCCAAAGTCTCCCTCAACCTAACTCCAGTGGCCAAGAATCACCCCCAAGCAAAGACATCCAAGAATGATGAAATTTGAAGTGAAATCAATCTATGCAACCTCACCACGGCCGTGGGCACTATGCCACAGTCGTGCCTTTTTTTAGCAATATGACACCAAGTTCAACAGGGAAATCCCACAGAATCCCACGGCCATGGCCCTATTCCACGACCGTGGCCATTAAATACACCACGGCCGTGGCCATCAGCACGATCGTAGTCAGTAGAAGAGAAAATGGTTGTGGCACCCTGCCACGGTCGTGGGAATTAATTGCCAAAAGTTCAACTTGAAATAGGGTTTTTCCCCAGAATGCCACGACTGTGGCCACCTGCCATGACTGTGGCCGAATAAGCTCAAGACAATCGTGGTGATTCTCCACGGTCACCTCCCCCTCCTCTAAAACGGTCATGTTACACAACATGACCGTGGTGCCACTAACCCACCACGACCGTGGCATCTCGCCACGGCCGTGGCTACCACCATACTTGACCTTTTTTCCAATTCCTTCAAACCACGACCATTTCACCACTCCATGACCGTTCTCCACCACCCTCACCATGGTCGTGGCACACCACCACGGTCGTGGTGGTCCACCAACCCTACCCCACTTTTCACTGCTTTTCCTAAACTGCCCCTACTTACCCTAGTGCTTCCACCACCACCTATATATACATGGGTGGAAGCCATAGCACTAGGTTAGATGCCTCTACAGCTGCTTCGAGCTCCACTCTCCATCCTTGAGCTCTTTGTGCAATCCCCTTGTATTTTGGGCTCATCATCCACCATTTTCACCCTCATTCAACCATGGAAACCTTGTTCCCTAGGTTTTCATCCATAATCCCCTACCATTTCATGCACCCCTACACCCTTCGAGGAGGGAGGACGTCTACAGCAAGCTTGGAGGTGAAGAAGGAGGCTTCTACATCAAGCTTCATGGAGTCCCTACTTCTTCTACCCCTTTCTTTTCTAGTTTTCTTGATCATGTCTAGCTAAGCCCCTTGTGGTGGGTTGTTTGGGATTTAAATGTGACTTTGATACCATGTTGGGGGATAATTTCTTGTAATGAACATAATTCATATCTATGATGATTACTTCTTGCTTCTATCTCTTTTCCTATCTTATTGCATGTGGTTTGTGCTTATAACATGAATTGCTTGCTTTAAGATGTTTGATGACACTTAGCTTCTAGGAGGAATTGGATTGTATGTGGAAATCTTAGGATTGGCTCGTAGGTCCAATTAGTGGATCCCTAGCTAGCCCCATTTATTCCTACATACACATCCCTCCTTCTATAAGTGAGTGTGAGATTTAAGTAGTTAGTGTAAGTGAGAGTGATGTAATTGCCTAGGGCCTTCTAAAGGCTAGAGTGGCTAGTGGCATGAGGTCAAATACCCTCATCCCTACTCCCATATCTACCCTCAACCCTCAATTTCTCACTATCACTTATTCTAGAAACTTAGATTTGGCTAATCCCATTAGAGTTACACCTAACCCTAGTCTTCTACTAGTAGTATAGGGTATGTTCTAATGGCATTGACCTTATTGTTTGGTTTGGTAATCTAGATTTGAAATTAGAACCATGTATGTTTAATGATCTCCCCCCAACTAATATCAAAGTTACATTCCCCAAACAGCCCACCCACCTTAATCACCTTGCTTAAAACCCTTATTGCTTAGTTTGCTTGTTCATTCTAGTCTAGTTTAGTCGCTTTTGCTTAATCTAGTTAATTGCTTAGTTTTGCTCTTTAGTGTTAACTTTGGTTCTTGCTCTTGCTAGTGGTTAGTTTAGTTCTTAATTTCTTATTGCTTTGCTAGAGTAGCGTAGCTCTTCTTGCTCTTAATTAGTTAGTTTGTTAACTTAGTTTACTAATTTGCTTGCTCTTCCATAACTTAGTTTCCATCTCGCATTTCTTACTTGCTCATTAGAGTAATCAAACAACCAAACCTTTTAAAACCCTAAAACCCTAATCTCTGCAAAAGGAACATAGCCCACTCTATCTAACTCTAGTGCCCCCTCTATCTCTATGGTTCGACCCCTTATCTTGCCAATCACCTATACTACAACAGTACCCCGTACGCTTGCGGGTGACCTGTTTTAGTCTTAGTGATCGACTTGGTTAGGGATAACATAACTTTCAAAAGCATAAGATCACATATCACGTGCGCTCCGACCTTGTGGGGTGTAAAAGCACCACTAGCGGGGACGCACCAAGCTTTCTGGAACCGTTGTCGGGGATAGAGGCGCTCGGCCCAGTTAGATAATGTAGCTTAGCCTTTCCTTTTGCCCTCACCATTGCTATTATTTATTCTTTGTTTTACTCTTGCATCTTGGTTTGCTAACTTGGTATCTTGTTGATTGTTTGTGCTTTGCACAGGTGACAGCTATGCATGCGTAGCATGCGCTCTACTTGCACCGACTTGGTGGTATACGACCCCGAGATTGGTAGAAGGAGGCGTCAAGCTCGCCGCAACCTACACCGAGAGGCCGAGATCGCCGAGAACAACCGAGATGCATATGCTTAGCCACCTCCACTGCCACATCGCCCACTTCACGAGTACTTCACGCCAGGGAACTACAACTCCCCCATCGCCACCTTGGTTGACCAGATGCCCGGTCAACAATTCTCCATTCCGCCTGCACTTCTGGGACTCCTCCCTACCTACTTCGGGATGGAGAATGAAAACCCCTACCACCACATTGATGCGTTCCTTGAGACGTGTTCAACCTTCCGCACTCCCGCAGCCACTGATGATTCTATAAGAAGGACCCTCTTTCCTTTCTCCCTCAAAGAGAAAGCCAAAGAGGGGTATGTGTCCAAGTCGGAGTTGGTCTCGTAGAATGACATCAAAAATGAGTTCCTCAAGAAGTTTTTCCCCATCGCCAAGCTGTCTTACATGAGAATGTGCATCATGTCATTTGCTCAGAAGGAAAACGAGCCCTTCCACGAGGCGTGGGAGAGGTTCCAAAAGTTGCTCTGTGACTTCCCTCACCATGAGGTGTTGTTGTGGCAGCTCGTTCAAGCGTTCTACACTAGGATTGAAGAGCAAAGCCAGAACAATGTGGACTCTCCCTGCGGGGGCACATTCATGGCAAAGCCGCCCGACGAATCATGGCCATTGTTTGAACACCTTGCTAAAAATTCTCACCACCACACTTCTACTAAAGGGGGGCATGTTGGGCGGAGCTACACTCCTCCATCTTCATCCGCAGCTCCGACTCGCAATGCTACTGACCCGGACATGATGAAGATGATGGCTGAAATGATGAAGATGCAAAATCAAGCTGGTGGCTCTTCTAGCCAACCCACAATGGTGGTTGACATTGTAGATGAGGAAGTAAATGCTCTACACTCCTTTGGTGGACGCAACAACCAAGGCCCCATGTCCAACTCTTACACTCCCGAGTAGAGGAACCATCCAAACTTCTCTTGGAAACAATAGAATGAGGATGGACCAGGACAAGGGCAACAAAAGCCACGTTACAGTTCAAAGTTTGAAGATGAAGTGCTGGGAAGGCTAAGAAGTCTAGATGAAGTAAAAAAGGATGTGAACTCACATGGGCAGTCCATCCACCGTCTTGAGCAAAGGTTGGATTAGATTTCTCTCTCTCTTACAAGGAGGGAGGAAGGGAGACTACCTTCTCAATTGATGCCCAATCTGAACAATGACGGTGCCCTCCTAGGGAGCACTTCAAGTGCATATGCTCCGCCACAATACCAAGCACCACCAAACCTCTATGCTCCACCACCTCCTCAAGCACCTCTCAACTATCAATATGCTCCACCTCCACCTCATGCATACCAACAACCACCTCCGCAATATCACCCCCATCCACAACAACAACAACAACCACTACAACCACAACCACAATTCATTCTCCAAAATCCGAACTCCCCTCACCAAAGGCCTCCACAACCACCTCCACAAGCTTCCTCTTCTACTACCCATGAGCATGTGAAGGCAGTGACTACGTTGAGGAGTGGTCGGACTTTAGAGTGCCCCCATGGTACTGTTGCTGGTGACAGAAGCAATACTGAGGTTGAGCATGTTGATACTGACAAACAGGTTGAGGATATTGTGATAAGAGGCAGTGTCGATACTTTGATACCGAACGCTGATGTTGTGATACTGAGTGTTGATATTGTGATTCATGTGATTCCAGTTGATGATACTATTGATGTGGACCGTATGGGGTCCCAACTCCCTCTGTTTCCCGAGGCTCTTAAGGAGCCATCTGCTAAGAAAAGAAGAAAGAAGCACACTGAGGACATTCTTAAAACCTTTAAGCAAGTGAAGATCAACATCCCTTTGCTTGATGCAGTCAACCAAATACCCTCATATGCTAAGTTCTTGAAAAATCTTTATACTTTCAAAAGAAGAACTACGGGAAGAACCCCGAAGAAAGTGAAACTGACCGAGCAGGTGAGCTCAATTCTACAGCACACCATTCCAAGAAAGAGGAAGGATCCCAATGCTCCTATCATATCATGCTACATTGGGGCGCACCGCATAGACCAAGCTCTCCTAGACTTGGGCTCGAGCATGAACCTCATGCTGTATGACGTTTTTACAGAATTACAGATGGGACAGTTGGGTCCGACCCATTGCACTTTGCAGTTAGCTGACAGGCCGGTAAAGACGCCTAGAGGGCATGTTGATGATGTGATCATGAGACTAGATGATGAGACATTTGCTTTCTTTCCTACTGATTTTATCATCTTGGATATGGAGAAAGACACGAGGAGGGTTCCTATCATCTTGGGGAGACCCTTCATGGCCACAGCTAATGCGGTTATCCATGTGAGAACTGGTACGATGTATGTGACATTCATGCACATGAAGATCCGGTTGAACATCTTCAAATCGTCAGCCACAGCCAAAGTGATAGGGGCGACAGAAGAAGATTGCTATCTTGTCGAGTGTCTAGATGAGATTGTGGAGGAATGCCTACCCTCGTGGATCCAAACTGCCCCTCAAGGTAGAGGATTGGAACTGATAGTTGAGTTTCCTAATGATGATGAGGAAGATGATGAAGAGAATGAGCTAGCCTTAGTGGTTGCGAGCGAGGATCTCCCTTCTATCTCTGAGCCATTGAAGAACTCTCTTGAAGAACCTCCAACTCTTGAGCTGAAATCACTTCCCGAAGGTTTGAAATATGCTTTTCTAGGGGCGGATGACACCCTCCCAGTGATCATTTCATACATACTCTCTCCCGAACAAGAGGAGGCTTTAATGAAGGTTTTGAAGAAGAACATCCAAGCAATTGGATGGTCCATAGCCGATTTGAGAGGTATCGATCCCTCCATTTGTGTGCATCGAATATATCTTGAGGAAGATGCAAGACCAACCCACTAAATGCAAAGGCGGTTGAACCCAAAGTTGAAAGAGGTGGTGACTCAAGAAGTAGTAAAGTTGCTTGATGCTGGAATCATCTATCCTATTTCTGACAGCACATGGGTGAGCCCCATACAAGTTGTGCCCAAGAAGGGCAGAATTATTGTTGCTGAGAACGCAGACAGAGAGCTGATGCCAGTAAGAGAACAATCTAAGTGGAGGATGTGTGTGGATTATCGGAAACTCAATGATAAGACAAAGAAGGACCACTGTCCCCTCCCATTTCTTGATCAAATTCTGGAGAGACTAGCAGGACATAGCTTCTACTGCTTCCTTGATGGGTATTCGGGTTACTTCAAAATTGTCGTGCACCCTACAGATCAAGAGAAGATGACATTCACTTGCCCGAGTGGCACCTTTGCTTACTGAAGAATGTCGTTTGCGTTATGTAATGCTCCGTCTACTTTTCAGAGGTGTATGACCTCAATCTTCGCAGATATGCTTGATTCGTCCTTGGAGGTTTTCATGGATGACTTCTTAGTTTTTGGCAAGACGTTTGATGAATGTCTGTTACATTTGGCTGCTGTCCTCAAAAGATGTGTTAAAGTCCCACTGGTTCTCTCTTGGGAGAAAAGCCATTTTATGGTGCCCGAAGGCATTATTCTAGGCCACCGGGTTTCTAAAGACGGAACTGAATTTGACAAGGCCAAAGTGGGCCTCATTTCTACCCTCATTGTTCCTTCCACCGTAAGACATGTCCAGTCTTTCTTGGGACATGCTGGTTTCTATCGCCACTTTATTAAAGATTTTAGCAAGATCTCAAGGCCCTTGTGTCACCTGCTTGAAAAAGATGTCAAGTTTCAGTTTGATGACAAATGCATGGAAGCCTTTAATCACTTGAAAGAAAAGCTCATTTCTGCTCCGATCATGCAGCCCCCCGACTTCTCTTTTCCATTTGAGATCATGACTGATGCATCTGATATGGAAGTGGGGGTTGTGCTGGGCCAAAGGATTGGCCAAATTCCTCATGACATCTAATATGCGAGCAAGACTCTTGATGAAGCACAAAGAAACTACACCACTATTGAAAAAGAGTTGCTCGCCGTCATCTTTGCTCTGGACAAATTTTGCTCCTATCTTCTACAAAACAAGGTTGTGATTTATATGGATCATGCCACACTCAAATATCTCATGTCTAAGAAGGATTCGAAGCTGAGGTTGATAAGATGGATTCTATTTCTACAAGAGTTTGATATCAAGATAGTGGACAAGAAGGGAGTAGAAAATGGCACAGCCGATCATCTCTCCCGGATTGATCACCCCTTTGATGAGACAAGGTTAATCAAAGAAACCATGTCGCATGAACAACTCTTCCTCCTCTCATCTTCTCAAGGGCCATGGTACCAACACATAGCCAATTTCTTGGCTAGTGGGAGGATACCTAGCACGTGGACAAGGGAGGAGAGTAAAAGACGGTTTGCCATGGTGAAGAATTATGTACGGGATGACCCTCACCTTTTCAAGTATTGCCCCAATCAGCTTGTAAGAAGATGCATGCCGGAAGTGGAACAACAAGACATCCTCTCCATGTACCATTCCGAGATATGTGGAGGACACTTTGGAGGAAAGCGCACAGCTGCCAAGGTATTGCAATGTGGTTTTTACTGGCCCTCATTGTTCAAGGATTCACACAGATTCTGCAAGAGCTGCTTGAAATGCCAAAAGGTGGGAAATATCTCCAAAAGAGACATGATACGTCTATCACCCATTCTTGTGGTGGAGGTATTTGATGTATGGGGAATTGATTTCATGGGTCCTTTCCCTCCTTCATTTGGGTATATCTACATCTTATTTTCCATTGACTATGTGTCTAAATGTATAGAAGCTATTCCGACTCAGAAAAATGACCACAAGGTGGTTTGCGATTTTGTGAAATCAAACATCTTCAGTCGTTTCAGACTTCCAAGTGCCATGATAAGTGATGGGGGAAGTCACTTCATCCATTGCACCTTTGAGGGATTGCTCAAGAAACATGGAGTGAACCATAGAGTAGCCACTCTGTATCATCCTCAAATAAGTGGCCAGGTTGAGTTGGCCAATCGGGAAATAAAGCTCATTTTAGAGAAAACAGTAAGACCTGACCGCAAGGATTGGTCTCTCCATCTAAATGAGGCTTTATGGGCATATCAGACGGCATTCAAAGCCCCGATTGGCACCACACCATTCAAGTTAGTCTACGGGAAAAGCTGCCACCTACCGGTAGAGATGCAACATAAGGCGTTGTGGGCCTTGAAGAATATGAACTTTGATGGTGAAAATGCCACAATGAAAAGGAAATTCCAACTCAATGAGCTAGAGGAAATGCGCCACGAGGCGTATGAGTTGTCAAAGAGTTACAAGGACAGAACAAAGTTCCTCAATGACAAGATGATTAGGAAGAAGGACTTTGAGCCCGGAAAATGGGTATGGCTATACAACTCGAGAATTTAGTTCTTTCTTGGAAAACTCTGGTCTAGATGGGAAGGACCCTATCTTGTCAAGAAAGTATACCCATCAGGGGCTGTGGTCATTTGTGAGAAAAAAGGTGCAAAGGAATTTGCCATCAATGGGAAAAGGTTGAAATCTATTGTTGAAGTTGGCCCAGACAAGGCCAATCAAGATTTTGATATTGTTATGCTTGTAGAGGAAGAATTCGATGAAGAAGAGTGCTTGGGTGAGGATGAGAAAGGAATCTACTACAAGGATCTATTGAAGGTTCCAAAGAAGTGACAGAGATCTACAATCAATAAGCCCAGCTGAAGGCGTAAAATTTAGCACTTGTGGGAGGCAACCCACGTGGTTTGAGATTCCCGAACCCTCCTTTTGATACTTTTTCTTTATTTTACACAAAAACACACACGCACACTTGTGCTTTAAAGTTTTCTTTTGAGTTTTGATGATGTGTAGGTGATAGACAAGAAAGAGAGAGAGTATAGAACACGAATGTGGGAATTAATGCATCTAATTGGCCGAAGTTATAGGTTATTTGCAAGAATCGCCATGACCGTGGTATTGCACCACGACCGTGTTGAAGAAAGCGGGCCACGACTGTGGCAACCTGCCACGACCGTGGGAATTAATGCATCTAATTGGCCGAAGTTACAGGTTGTTTGCAAGAATCATCACGACCGTGGGTAGCAGCCACGACCGTGTTGAAGAAAAATGACCACGACCGTGGTACCCTGCCACGACCGTGGCGAGGACAGGCAGGGGCATTCTTCATCGACAACATGACTGTGGCACCCGCCACGGCCGTGCTACCCAACCCTGACCACGAACTTCCCCTATCCCCCTAAGTTATAGTTTCATGCTGAGGACAACATGATTCTAAAGTTTGGGGTGGGTAGGGCGGTATGCACCACCCTATCTCTCTCTTTTTGGCATTTTGTTATCACCTCTGCCATTGAGTTTAGTTTTATTGTTATTTCTCTGTTCATTGCATGGCATGTAGTTGATTTCTGCATTTTTGTGTAATTTTTTAAACATTTTTCTTGTTTTGCTTTTCCATATCATGCATTGCATTCTCATGTAGTTTTTGATAATTTCATATGCTTGTTAACTAGGATTTGCTGCTTTATGTTTTAAAATTCCCCTAAAGTAGGTTTATATGTGATTTAGTGCAAATTGGCACCATTTTGGCCAATTTTGCCCAAATTTGATATTTCTTGTCTAAAAAAGTATGTTTTGACCCAATCTCTAATGTTTTGAGTAAAAATGACGACCTTTGACTAGTGCAAGTGAAATGTCATGCTTTATTGCTAAGTGGTATCAATGTTTGACTTTTTACATGTGCATCACCTCTCTTGTGATTGTGATTGATTTGGCTGAAATGTGAACTTGAGCAAGCTTTGAACACTTAGTGTTCGTGGAATCACTTGTTTGATATATCAATTTCATCTTGTTCATTTATGTGGTGTGATATCTAGGATGAAGTATTGGATTAACTTTCATGCAGGATGTCTTATGTTGAAAATCATACCAATGACCCCTCTTTGACCTAATTCTTCTTCCACCATCTTCATACCCCTCCACCTCATAAAAATATGCCCTAGTGCACATTATCAGCCTTGGCCACCTCCAAAAGTTTAGGGTGGCCATATCTTTATCTCCCCGCTTCACTCTATCCACCATTTGCCCTATCTACACTAAGGGAAAGAAAGAAAAGAAAAGAAAAAGAAAAGCAAAAACAAAATAAAAGGATGCTCCTATTGACGTGTATTTTACTACGTGCTTAAACGCAAGTATACGCGCCGAGTAATATAGGCCTTTGTGAGGCCCGAGTCGAACACAGGGATACGTGAATTATTGGAGACTCCTACTAACTAATTGCAATCAGCTAGGCCGGATGACAAAATAGGGTTTGTTGTCGAAATTAAAAAGAAAACAAAATGAAACAAAGAAAACAATCGATTAAAGATTAATTTAATCAATTCAAAAGAGTATCTTTAGGATTGCGGTTTCACCGCAGGTCAACATTGTATTCGGTTTTATATAATTCCTCACTCTTCTCTCTCTATCCGGGTAGTGGCCTGAAAACAGAATTATCCACTATCGTGGTATAATTCACTACTTAGGTCTAGGTTGATTCCACCGTCGTAGTAATCATTCCCCTAGACTAAGCGCATTACATACGGTCTCTCAGTTTCCACCATTAATTTTACAACTCCTTTGTCAAGGGTTTTATCGATTAATGTAGGTTTCGTCTCTTTTCAACCGTTAATCCTTCTGTCGAAGTGATTAAGGGCATTAAGTTATTATTATGGTGATCAAGCATAACAATATATATGGAGAAAACGAAACTATACCACGGATTTAAGAGAGAAAATATGAATTATCAATATAAAATTGTCATACAATGCATTCCCGGGCTACTCCCGGTCCTAAAGATGGAGGGTTTTAGCCTCTCATGTTCATCTCACACGAATACATGGTAGAAATAGGGGAATTCATAAGAAAAACGTGAAACAAGTGGGAAAACCCCTGAACGGAGAAGAACCGGTAGATCCTTGGCGTAGAATACGAGCTTCCCCGCCTGTCGGTGGTGGAATTCGTCTTTGGCAGCGTCCGAATCACCCGGGATGAGCTTCTGGCCTCCGTTCTCCTTTCTCTCCTTCCTCGGCACTCGTGCAATCCAAAAATGAGATCCTCCCCTTTCTCGGCCGCCGTCATTAGGTATAAGTCCCTAATTAGGTCGTCAAATAACTCCAGCCGTCCGATTGAGATCAAAACGAATCCAACGCATATCTGTCGGCGTCGATACCATCGACGCGGGACGATGGTATCGACCCAACGTATTAGCGGCAGCCTTCTTTTCTTTTCGTCTGAGTGCCTGTGTCCATCTCGATACCGTCGACTAGGGTCGATGGTATCGACTCTCTTTAGCGTCGGTTGTTGTCGTTTAGCGACGATGTAGCCTCCATGCGTCGATGGCATCGACTTGGGTCGATGGTATCGACGGATTCCTCGCCAGCAACCTGAAGGGATCTCGATGCCATCGACTTGTGTGTCGATGGTATCGACTCTGTGCTGCTCTTCTCGGCTGGAAACTTGTGGCTTGGTCGATGGTATCGACTTCCGTCGATGGTATCGACGGAAGCAGATATTTGTTTTTCCTGAAATTCCAAAACAAGACCAAATAAATCCACACAAATTATGATAATATGATAAATAATGCTCAAAATGATACAACTAAGGGAATTTGACATAAAATGATGGCAAAGACCGAAATGAGTGAATTATGCAATATTATCCATAAAAATGACTAATTAGAGCATAAAACACATATGAAAAAGGTCTATAAATGCGACTCAAAATCGTCGCATCAAACTCCCCTAAGCTTAAACATTGCTCGCCCTCGAGCAACTGATCCTTAGAATAGAATTGCAGATGTCAACTAGAAATCAACACACCAACCCAACATCCCATGTGACTCCCACTAAACGTTCTCAAACCGGCCTTCTCTAACCACAGAACAGTAATTACCCTAAAGGTGACAATAATCATCCATAAGAGAAATTATCCTTAAAACTGATTAACACTATCACATAAGGCAGTTAACATAATAAAACTCGCCGATTCAGCATTGGTGCATCTTGTGATCGCCTACACTACATTGCTCTCCCTAACTACCATCTACATGGAAGCAGTTCTCCTGATAATCATTAGTGAGGAGAAATTCACGGTGGCCTACCAATCCGAGCAACGGGTGGATGGAAATGGGTGGTTCATGGAAGAATTTGGCAGTATTGTACAAATTCAACATGCATAAAACAAAAATGTCCTAAATGATGCAAATGCACATTAGAAATGCCCTAATGCCTAAAATTGGGTGAAATGATGCGTGCACTACCCTTCCACCCCAAAATGAGATGGAAATCTAAGTAAGCCACATGTACTCAATTTTCCTATAATGCGAGTGATATCATGTTCCTTTCTCCCTCTCATTCCACTTTCTTCTAAATTCTCTTTTTTTTCTAACTTTTTTTTCCAAAATTTTTTCTTCACTTCATCCCACGTATCCATAATTGCTTAGAGATAAGTGTATTGGGCTATTTACTTCATGCTTAGAAATCTTTGCAATATTTCGAAGGTATGGAACAGTTTAGATCACTTTTGAGGAAAAATTGAGATACATGGTGTACTTTATGCATGAAAATCATGAGTGCAACTACATGACATGCACCTAAAAGGAATGTGCATGAATCCCTATATATTTTTTTCTTTATGCAAACATATGGAAAATATCAATGCAAGTCCTATCTAAATGCTATGCACACAAGAAGGAATTGAAACTGCACTTTACTTCCAGTTCTTAGGTGGATTATGGAAAAATGACGTGGAATGATCACAAGATTAAATGAATGAACCTTAGACAGATATTATGTGTCCCTCCTCACTGACCTGTGTAGTGGTTTGGAGGGTTCTCTCTCTTACATCCAATTAAGGTCTCATTACCATTTGGTTAGGTTAGGCTCAAACAACCGTTACTATCCATTTTTCATGAGTCAATGGGAGTATAGGTGTGAAATGTTGTTTTAAAGTTGACATAATCAATCATTTTCGTAGGATAAGTTCCCCAAGGACAACCAAGTCAAGCTATCCAAAGACACAAAAATTTTTAAATTTCCCTTAAATTTCCCATGAATTAACAGCAAGATGACAACTTTTACGACATCCACAGTTACACTAGATAGATGTGGATCCTAAACAAAAACTAAAAATGCAAGAACAAATAGCAAAGCAAAAACTAAAAACAACAAAAGAAAAGATAGATCTGTTCCAGCTACCCCCCTAAGCTTGAATTCGACTATGGCCTCATAGTCAAAAACAAACTTAAGAGTGGAACAGAGATACCAGATCAGTCCGATGGTGGTGGAGACGGGTACTGCCAGGGTCGTGGGGTCCGGATTTGCTCTGGATGATGTGACTTCATTTGACCAATAACCCCGTCTTGAATAACTGACACCGACACTACTGTGTGCATTCGATACCATCGACGGAAGTCGATGGTATCGACTCGCTGATTAGGGCAACTGCCTCGTGAGTCCGGCCGCCGCCTTTTTCATTTGAAAATGTCGATACCATCGACGGACCCGTCGATGGTATCGACTCCACTGAGTCGATTTCTTCTGAAAATCTCCAGAGATCTCGATGGTATCGACTGGCATGTCGATACCATCGACTTTGATATTGCGATTTGCCTGTAGGTAGGTCGATACCATCGACCAGTGTGTCGATGGTATCGACCCTGCCTGTGCCTGCACATTGAACAAACGGATCAAGGTATCTTCTTTACACTAGAATTTATAACTAAATGAAAGCAATCTATGACTACAATTAAACTATCCTAATGTACCAATGGTTGGGTTGCCTCCCACCAAGCACCCTTATTTAACGTCTTAGGCTAGACGGTGTGACAATCATCATCTTTTCACCTTGGGAACTGCACTTAGAGGATCACTCGGTAATTTGAATTCAACACGATCTCCTCCAATGCCCAAAGACAGAGTACCTCTCCCTAAGGCAGTAACGACATCTGCTGTTGCTTGAAACGGTCTTCCTAGAAGAATTTCACAGCTTTGGAGCGGTGGCATATCAATAACAACAAAATCCACCGGGAATATGAATCTATCCACTTTGACGAGCACATCCTCACACACTCCATATGGTCTCACGATAGACCCATCTGCCAATTCAATTGTTGCGGCCAACTTCTTTATCTCTTTTAACCCCAGCTTTTGAAATGTCGCCAAAGGCATGAGATTTATGCTAGCGCCAGAATCACATTGCGCTTTAGGAAAATGTTGACCACCTATTGAGCATGGTATGTAAAAACCTCCTGGGTCCTTTCTCCTCTTTGGTGAACTCCCGTGAATCATAGAGCTCACTGTCTCATTCATCCAATAAATTTCATCGTCTTTTATCCGCCTCGTCTTATTGATGATTTCCTTGATGAACCTCCCATAGGCGGGTACTTTTTCGATCATCTCCACTAATGGAATATTGATGTGGAGTTTTCGGAATATCTCCAGGAATTTCTTAAAATGGCGATGCTCTTTCTTTGACTTAGAATTGACCGGATCTGAAACATCAGCTACATCAACACGCCTGTGAGGTGGCACATAAGCGCTTTTTGGGGGTACCTCCCCTAAGCTTGCTTCAATCACTCCCTCCGACGTGGGCTTTGGTGAGACATCCTCAATAGTAGCAGCTTGTTTTGGTTCCTCTCTTGCCTTAGATGTCTCCACATGTGCACAAACAACTTGCACTTGTTCTTCCTGCCTAGGTGGAGATACAATATTCACAACTCTTTGTGATTTTCTGAAGAAAGGGTTTCCGCCCGGCAATCCATGCGTGGATATGGTATCGCCGGTGTTGCATTCACATTGAAAGTCATTTTTCTTTCTCCTACATCTTCTTGCACCTGAGATTCCTCCTCACTGTTTACCACAGACATATACTTGACCTGATGGTGTGCTTGGGCCACATTCTCATTCTCTGCGGGTTTCTGTTGATTGGCGTGCTTGATGGCCGCCACTTCACTCGAAATCTGTGCCACGGTGGTTTCTAATGCCCGCATTTGTGCTCCATGGCTTTGCAGCGTCTGCCCAAACTTGGTTAGAATATCACCTTGAGACTGCAATTGTTTACCAAACATGGCCATCATCTCTTGGTTTTGCTGGACTATTTGACTTAGTAATTTGGTGTTTTTATCCTCGGCTCTCTGCTGTGGCTTGGCATACGGATCCTGCAGAAAATTATTCGGATCCTTCCATGAAAACTTTTTATCTTTCCTCCATGCATAGTCATTGTTCCTGTAGCCCTGCTGTTGCATGAATTTCACTTGGGCCTCCTCATCCTGAGATGCATCTTCCTTAGCTAGTAGTTTCTTGGCTAGAAGATCTAACTTATCGTTCAGCTCCTTAACTATTCTAGATTCACCAGTAGCCTTGACCTGTTCCACTGCACCTCTGTCGCCCCATGACTGTTTCCTAGCCATGTTCTTTAATATCTCCCAACATCTGGTATCCGTATTATTCAGAAAGAATCCAGATCCGGCTGAATCAAGATTACTTCTATCGTGATCGGAGAGAGCAAAATAAAAGATTTTCACTTGTGTTTCTCTGTCCAGCCCATGATGTGGGCACCTCCTCAACATAACCTGGAATCGCTCCCAGGTCTCAGAATATGTCTCACCCGCCTGTTGGGTGAAATTTTGAATCTTCCTAATCATGTCGTTGGTCTTCTCAGGAGGGAAAAACCTCTCGAAGAAAACTTCCACCATATGATCCCAAGACTGAACAAATTTGTCATCGAGGTTATGGAGCCACTCTCTTGCTGCTCCTGCCAAGGAACTTGGGAATAGCTTGAGGTACAGAGCATCTTGTGGGAACCGGTCTATCTTCACCATATCACAGTTTTCAACGAACTGGCTGATGTGTGCAACTGGGTCCTCATTCTTCAGCCCGTGAAATGCATTTGATTTTACCAAGTTAATCAATGCCGAATCGATCTTATATGTTGGTATGTTGATCGCCTGCTTCTCTATAGGCCCCTTTGATGTTGATGAAGAAGAGGCTTTGATCTTCTCCCATATGGTCTGTGGTTCGGCCATTTCTTCTGCTTCAGATTCAGAATTTATTTCCTCTTGGTGCTCTTTCTCGTAGTGCTCCTCGTCCTCAGGTCCTGGAGGTGGAACCTCGGGTGTGCGATTGTCGTAGTCTGTACTACGTGTATGCACCATACACAGTACCTGAAATGAGGAAATTCAAGTTCAGTACTATGCTTGAACGAGTAAATACAATTATAAAGAAATTTAGGAATATTTAAAGTTGTTTCAAAATAAAATAAAATAAAATGTGGCCTAGAGTGGCCGCTCTTAGCACTCGAAGTGCCAACAATTCGCCATATCCCCGGCAACGGCACCAAAAACTTGACGCGTATTTTACTACGCGCTTAAACGCAAGTATACGCGTCGAGTAATATAGGCCTTTGTGAGGCCCGAGTCGAACACAGGGATACGTGAATTATTGGAGACTCCTACTATCTAATTGCAATCAGCTAGGCCGGATGACAAAATAGGGTTTGTTGTCGAAATTAAAAAGAAAACAAAATGAAACAAAGAAAACAATCGATTAAAGATTAATTTAATCAATTCAAAAGAGTATCTTTAGGATTGCGGTTTCACCGCAGGTCAACATTGTATTCAGTTTTATATAATTCCTCACTCTTCTCTCTCTATCCGGGTAGTGGCCTGAAAATAGAATTATCCACTGTCGTGGTATAATTCACTACTTAGGTCTAGGTTGATTCCACCGTCGTAGTAATCATTCCCCTAGACTAAGCGCATTACATACGGTCTCTCAATTTCCACCATTAATTTTACAACTCCTTTGTCAAGGGTTTTATCGATTAATGTAGGTTTCGTCTCTTTTCAACCGTTAATCCTTCTGTCGAAGTGATTAAGGGCATTAAGTTATTATTATGGTGATCAAGCATAACAATATATATGGAGAAAATGAAACTATACCACGGATTTAAGAGAGAAAATATGAATTATCAATATAAAATTGTCATACAATGCATTCCCGGGCTACTCCCGGTCCTAAAGATGGAGGGTTTTAGCCTATCATGTTCATCTCACACGAATACATGGTAGAAATAGGGGAATTCATAAGAAAAATGTGAAACAAGTGGGAAAACCCCTGAACGGAGAAGAACCGGTAGATCCTTGGCGTAGAATACGAGCTTCCCCGCCTGTCGGTGGTGGAATTCGTCTTTGGCAGCGTCTGAATCACCCGGGATGAGCTTCTGGCCTCCGTTCTCCTTTCTCTCCTTCCTCGGCACTCGTGCAATCCAAAAATGAGATCCTCCCCTTTCTCGGCCGCCGTCATTAGGTATAAGTCCCTAATTAGGTCGTCAAATAACTCCAGCCGTCTGATTGAGATCAAAACGAATCAAACGCATATCTGCCGGCGTCGATACCATCGACGCGGGTCGATGGTATCGACCCAACGTATTAGCGGCAGCCTTCTTTTCTTTTCGTCTGAGTGCCTGTGTCCATCTCGATACCATCAACTAGGGTCGATGGTATCGACTCTCTTTAGCGTCGGTTGTTGTCGTTTAGCGACGCTGTAGCCTCCATGCGTCGATGGCATCGACTTGGGTCGATGGTATCGACGGATTCCTCGCCAGCAACCTGAAGGGATCTCGATGCCATCGACTTGTGTGTCGATGGTATCGACTCTGTGCTGCTCTTCTCGGCTGGCAACTTGTGGCTTGGTCGATGGTATCGACGGAAGCAGATACTTGCTTTTCCTGAAATTCCAAAACAAAACCAAATAAATCCACACAAATTATGATAATATGATAAATAATGCTCAAAATGATACAACTAAGGGAATTTGACATAAAATGATGGCAAAGACCGAAATGAGTGAATTATGCAATATTATCCATAAAAATGACTAATTAGAGCATAAAACACATATGAAAAAGGTCTATAAATGCGACTCAAAATCGTCGCATCACCTATTTAAGAGCATTTAAATAAAGAAAAGATGAGTGTGTAAAAACACTCCAAAAATCTTACCGCAACCCTTTCTTCCACTTTCATACCTATTGAGCTAAGAAGCATCAAACTTAGCTCATTTTGTCTTTTTTCGCAGCCACGTGGTCATCTGGTATGATTTGAAATATAAGACTGAATGCATGAATGTGAAACAACACTCCTAGTCATCCTCGATTAACACTATCATGAAATGATTTACTCGGAACTTTATGGAAGAAATATGGATAACTTGTGTATTGTACGTGCTATATGTGAAGTTCATGTGCTTTGTGCTCTTTTCATGATTGGATTGTGAAAGTAGGAGAGGAGAGAGGTGAAAGGCATGCACTCAGTCATCTTTGATCCCACTAAGCAATAATCATCTTTTACATTGCATATGTCATTTCTTTTTGTGGAAGTTTTGTAGAGAGATTGAGTTGGAGCATACTTGAGGACAAGTATGTTTTAAGTTTGGGGTGGTGATGTAGCCCTATTTTACGGCTCCATCCTATACCATTTTGTACTTAAGTTTCATCTAAACATGTTAGATTACAAGTCTTTTTCCCTAATATGGTTATCATTGCAAATATGCTTATGGATGTTCTTTGCACTATTTTTCAGGTACTTGGACCATGCCTAGATGGAAGAGAGAGAAAGAAGGAGTTCCAGGGTTCCCCCACTCATGGAGGGACCCAAAGAAGGCCCCAAAGTCTCCCTCAACCTACCTCCAGTGGCCAAGAATCACCCCCAAGCAAAGACATCAAAGAATGATGAAATTTGAAGTGAAATCAATCTATGCAACCTCACCACGGCCATGGGCACTATGCCACGGTCGTGCCTTTTTTTAGCAATATGACACCAAGTTCAATAGGGAAATCCCATAGAATCCCATGGCTGTGGCCTTATTCTACGACTGTGGCCATCAGCACGGTCGTGGTCAGTAGAAGAGAAAACGGTTGTGGCATCCTGCCACAATTGTGGGAATTAATTGCCAAAAGTTCAACTTGCAACACAGTTTTTCCCCAGAATGCCACGACTGTGGCCACCTGCCACGACCGTCGCCGAAGAAGCTCAAGACGACCGTGGTGATTCTCCACGGTCACCTCTCCCTCCTCCAAAACGGCCGTGTTACACAACACATCCGTGGTGCCCCTAACTCACCATGACTGTGGCATCCCGCCACGGCCGTGGCTACCACCATACTTGACCTTTTTTTCCAATTCCTTCACACCACGACCGTTCTCCACCACCCTCACCACGGTCGTGGAACACCACCACGGATGTGGTGGTCCACCAACCCTACCCCACTTTTTACTTTTTTTCCTAAACTGTCCCTACTTACCCTAGTGCTTCCACCACCACCTATATATACATGGGTGGCGGCCATAGTACAAGGTTAGACGCCCCTACAGTTGCTCTGAGCTCCACTCTCCATCATTGAGCTCTTTGTGCAATCCCTTGTATTTTGGGCTCATCATCCACCATTTTCACCCTCATTCCACCATGGAAACCTAGTTCCCTAGGTTTTCATCCATAATCCCCTACCATTTCATGCACCCCTGCACCCTTGGAGGAGGGAGGACGTCTACAGCAAGCTTGGAGGTGAAGAAAGAGGCTTCTACATCAAGCTTAATGGAGTCCCTACTTCTTCTACCCCTTTCTTTTCTAGTTTTCTTGATCATGTCTAGCTAAGCCCCTTATGGTGGGTTGTTTGGGATTTAAATGTAACTTTGATACCATGATGGGGGATAATTTCTTGTAATGAACTTAATTCATATCTATGATGATTACGTCTTCCTTCTATTTCTTTTCCTATCTTATTGCATGTGGTTTGTGCTTATAACATGGATTGCTTGCTTTAAGATGTTTGATGACACTTAGCTTCTAGAAGGAATTGGAGTGTATGTGGCAATCTTAGGATTGGCTCGTAGGTCTAATTAGTGGATCCCTAGCTAGCCCCCTTTGTTCCTACATACACATCCCTCCTTCTACAATTGAGTGTGAGATTTTAGTAGCTAGTGTAAGTGAGAGTGATGTAATTGCCTAGGGCCTTCTAAAGGCTAGAGTGGCTAGTGGCATGAGGTCAAATACCCTCATCTCTACTCCTATCTCTACCCTCAACCCTCAATTGCTCACTATCCCTTACTCTAGAAACTTAGATTTGGCTAATCCCATTAGAGTTACACCTAACCCTAGTCTTCTTCTAGTAGTATAGGGTATGTTCTACTGGCATTGAACTTATTGTTTGGTTTGGTAATCTAGATTTGAAATGGGAACCATGCATGTTTAATGATCTTCCCCCAACTAATATCAAAGTTACATTTCCCAAACAGCCCACCCACCTTAATCACCTTGCTTAAAACCCTTATTGCTTAGTTTGCTTGTTCATGCTAGTCTAGTTTAGTCGCTTTTGCTTAATCTAGTTAATTGCTTAGTTTTGCTCTTTAGTGTTAAACTTAGGCTCTTGCTCTTGCTAGTGGTTAGTTTAGTTCTTAATTGCTTCTTGCCTTGCTAGAGTAGTGTAGCTCTTCTTTCTCTTGCTTAGTTAGTTTGTTAACTTAGTTTACTAATTTGCTTGCTCTTCCATAACTTAGTTTCCATCTCGCATTTCTTACTTGCTCATTAGCGTAATCAAACAACCAAACCTTTTAAAACCCTAAAACCCTAATCTCCGCAAAAGGAACATAGCCCACTCTGTGTAACTCTAGTTCCCCCTCTATCTCTATGGTTCGACCCCTTATCTTGCCAATCACCTATACTAGAACAGTACCTCGTACGCTTGTGGGTGACCTATTTTAGTCTTAGTGATTGACTCAGTTAGGGATAACATAAATTTTGAAAGCATAAGATCCCATATCACGTGCACTCCGACCTCGTGGGGTGTAAAAGCACCACTAGCGGGGACGCACCAGCAACCTCCAAGCTCATGAGCTAAGGCTTGACAAACAAGAAGAAGAATCCAAGCAAGAAGAGAAGGAAGCCAAGAAGAAGCACAA
This sequence comes from Alisma plantago-aquatica, assembly GCA_963693085.1. Lineage (NCBI taxonomy): Eukaryota > Viridiplantae > Streptophyta > Magnoliopsida > Alismatales > Alismataceae > Alisma > Alisma plantago-aquatica. Next base: position 1,300,162,226 of record OY856410.1, read on the forward strand.
GTGGAGGCGGTCATCCTTCAACAACAACTTGCTTGCCAGACTTCTCCTTCCTCCTCTAGTGAAGATGATGGCCCAATTGAGCATGAAGCCAACTACATCAAGGGCAAGCACTTCAAGGGAAAGCAAGTGTTGGTTTGTTACACTAATGAGTTTCAATCATATAAATGATCTTTTACTCAACTAGCTATTTCCCACAAGTATATGAGAGTAGTTGTAGTCGAGGTCAAACACAAGGAGCATTGGTTAGCTAGGAACAAGAGTTATGATTTTCAATAATCTAGATCGTTGTACACAAGATGATTGGATTAGAATGACTAAATTGCATATTTAAAACAAAATAGTAAATTATCACTTAAGAAAGGTTAACATTCAGATTTAGGAGGATCCTAGACTTGGGATTTCACTATCAAATCATAACTTATATTAAAATACAAATTTAAACATGTTAATTAACTTGCAAAGGAGGTTTGTAGTCATCACTCACCTCCCAGTGAAGTGATGATGATTCTAACTCCATACATCACTCTCGTGTATGTATTTCATTTCGAATCATAAACCTTACTCCTCAACTTAATCCCAGCCACTCTCGCGGTCAAGGACAAGATGCCAAAAGAGTAACTCCATACTCTCAAACACATCTTCTCAGATTATGAAAGAAAGCATAAAACATGCAAGTATGATGGCCAATCACACAAACAAGCATTTCAGATCTGAAACAATTCTTGGAACATGCAAGCAACTAACATTTAGTACAAAATTCATGTGTTCATACAAGCTATGACATGGGAGTTACTCTACCATGTCCAAAATTTGGATTCTACTCATCCATGGCTAGAGAAAGAAGGTACAAGCAGCAGAAAACATTAAAGGACATAGTAAAAGAGTAGAAAGAATTGGTATGTCTGTGAGAAGCAGTAGAATGAAGAAGAACTCCGGCTAGAAGTCAAGCTCCATCCTTTCTTGCTGAACTTTCTCCAGATTTCTTCCCTCCCAAGCGGATAGAAGAGGAAGAAGAAGATCTTTACTGCAAATAGTGAAGAAGAAGGAAGAAGAAGAGGGTTCTGTCTTGAGTAACCACCTCTTATCTCCCTTGGTCTCCTCCAACTCCTCCTTGCTCTTCCTTCCTTGAGTCCCGCTCTAAAAGGTCCCAAATAGTATGTGATAATTGTCCCAAGATGGGTTGGGGTAATATATATAAGTGTGAAACAATTACATTTGCATTTGAGTGAAATATGTAGGTCACACGATGTGTGTTTTATAAGACACAATGTGTCTTATGCAATAACTGAAGTTTGGATCGAGTTCTGGGAGGTTACACAGTGTGTCTTTAATAAGACACGTCGTGTCTTTAATAAAACACAGCGTTCTGCTGCAAATTTGGAGTTATGCATTCAATTTATGGACTGAGACATGGGGTATATTTAATAAGACATGTCATGTCTTTTTTAAGACACGGGGTGTCTTAATTAAGACACGGCGTGTCAATGGCTATTCTGGGTTGCTGTGTATTCTGCTCATAACTTACGGTGTGTAGGCCAGTTTTACATGTCGTAAAAAGTGGTATTTGCATAGTTTTGAACCCCATAACATGTAGATACTTGAGGAGTGATCCAATAAGTGATAATATGATATATGCCTCATCATTTCATTGCAAAATGTAATACCTGCAATACAAACCACGAGACAAGTAAGAATAGGTAAAAATATAGAATCTAGAATGAATGAGAGTGACAATTGAGTCAAAACAACATGGATATGCAAGAAAACATGATCCAAAAGATAATATGATTTGTGCACATCAAATCCCCCTAAGCGTAAACCATTGCTTGTCCTCAAGCAAAAAAAACATAGAAACACAAATGAAGGAATTGTCAAGTTCATGCACATATCAAATTGAAAAGAAAGATGTGTATAAGACCAAACCAACTGTGATCAACATGTTTACACTCATAGCCATCGATTCAACTTATACACCCAAGAAAGAGATTTTTGGTTCAGCAGGGGTGGTCACAATTAAATGAATTAATCAATTAAATAACACTAAGTAGAATTTGGATGACCAAGCCAAGCTATTAGTGGATGTGCAACTCAAACTCTCAACTATTAAGGATACAAATGATGAAATCTTAGTTAAAATTCACAATTTTAGTTGTACTCTCCTTCTTTCCCAAAAATGATATGACAATGGATTATGGGTTCCGACACTCGGCTGCTAATGTAGGCTTATGCACACGTGGAATGTCAGTTGGGGTATTTTACCCTCTTTTAAGACATACCACCTAACCATCATAGTTAGATCGGACTTACACTAGGCTAGCATGATATGTGTGTGGTTTATCCATCTTTTATGGGGTATGAAGATGAGATAAGCCAAAAGAAATTTTAATTTTTTCCAAAACATAGGAGAGTCAACTAAATTGCAACATTAGCTAGATTTCATTCATTTGTTTTGAAATTTTTTTATTGAAAGAGTGGTTGAAAATGAACTAAGAGCTTGGAAAGGACATCTCGTATTCCAAATGATGTTGTAAAGCTTATTTACTCACAAAAATTGAAACCATTACATGTTTTAAGGAATTAAGGATGTGTAAGATGAATTTTCAGACTAGAAGCATAAACCAGAGTTAAGCACATGTTGATGGCCAAAAGGTTTCATTTGATTGATGCATGCTTTTTACAATTTCTCTAAATGATATTTCTCATCAAAAGAGGACGATCAGTTAAGCATAGGAGTTCAATCCACATACAAAAGATGGGTCTCAAATCAAACTAGATTTTCTACAAGAAGAGCATAACTGGAAACAACAACTAAAAAAAAGATAATAAAAAGGAAATAAAACTACACTACACTACCAAAACATAGGAGAGTCAATTAAATTGTAACATTAGCTAGATTTCATTTATTTGTTTTGAAAAAATTTCATTAAAAGAGTGGTTGAAAATTCACTAAGAGCTTAGCAAGGGCATCGCATATTCCAAATGATGTTGTAAAGTTGATTTACTCACAAAAATTGAAACCCTTACATGTTTTAAGGAATCAAGGATGTGTAAGATGAATTTTCAGACTAGAAGCATAAACTAGAGTTAAGCACATGTTGATGGCCAAAAGGTTTCATTTGATTGATGCATGCTTTTTATAATTTCTCCAAATAATATCTCTCATCAAAAGAGGACAATCAGTTAAGCATAGGAGTTCAATCCACATACAAAAGATGGGTCTCAAATCAAACCAGATTTTCCACAAGAAGAGCAGAACTGGAAACAACAACTAAAAAAGATAATAAAAAGGAAATAAAACTACACTACACTACTGGCTGGTTGCTCTCCCCCTAAGCTTGAAATTTGAAGTGTCCTCACTACATATAACAAACTCAAGAGGATTGCAACTGGATACCTGTCATGGTGGATGATGGAGTTGGAGGTATGTTGCTTTGATTTGCAGTTGGAAATTATTGTGTTAAAGATTGATGCCTCCTTGCAAATATGTCCTTGAATCAGGGAAAACGAAAGCACCTATGAGCTGCAGTAAGAATAGTCTTTTGTACGCCAATACTATTTGTCTTTTCATTCTCCTTTGAAGCATCATAAAAATATGAGTTGGGAAGAGTGTTCTCATTATAAAGCAATGTGTCATCTAGAGTGTGAGGAGGAAGGACATGTGGATTGCTTAAAGAATCTAAAATTAGATCATGTGTTGTAGCTTTCTCCCCTTAATTTGCAGCTTCATAATCCTCATAGGTATCAACATCATCATACCTTGAAGGATATACTTCTATAAAAACACCATTGTTCAATGTCAGTGGCATGAAATATGTAGGACTCATCTTTGGTGGACTAGGCAAAAAAAGGTGGAAATGCTTCTTTGCTAGAAAGAGCTTGTTGGGCAATTTATTTCTCCAAGATGTGTGCATGAGTGGCAGTATCATCCACATTAGAAGAGAGTTGGCAAATGTCACCCTTCATTGATTGTCTTTGTTGATGGAACTCCTCATTTTGCTACATTTGAGTTGAAATAAATGTTGCAAGCATGGACTCTAATCTAGAAGTTACTTGGGTTTGTTGTGGCTAAATTAAATTTAGGTTCGCTTTGCTATAGAAGCCCGATGGAGAGTAGCCCATTGGAGAATAAATAGAAGAAGCATAACATGTAGAAGATGAGTGTCCAAGCAACCCACATGCATCACAAATAATATTGGTTGCTTGAAATGGCTGTGTGCCTAGCTTCTCAAACCTTTGTGATAAAGTGTCTAGCTTTGCTGCAATTATGTCTATAGCATCAACTATGTGACTCCCCACTTGTATCTCAGATGTAATAGCTGAATAAGATGGCTGGTAGCTTGTATCCGAGCTCCATTGGCAATGGTTTTCTGCCATATCTTCAATAATAACATAAGCTTCTCCATAAGATTTGTTCATTAGAGCTCTATTTGCAGCTGCATCAATAGATAATCTTGTATTGTAGCACAAACCATTGTAGAAAGATTGCAATAGAAGCCAATTCTTAGACCATGATGTGGACAAAGATGTTGGAGATCTTTGAACCTCTCCCATGTATCATATAAGGTCTCTCCATCCCTTTGAGAATAATTGATGAGTTGACTCCTTAGTTGTGCGGTCCTTCTAGGTGGAAAGTATTTTGCCAAAAAGACTTTTAGAAGCTCCTCCCAAGTGTTGATGGATTTCTTTGGCAAGGAATAGAGCCACACATTGGCTCTATCTCTAAGGGAGAATGGAAAAAGGAGTAGGAGGATCCCTTTAGTAGGAACGTCATTTATCTTTATGGTGCTTAGCAACTGCAGAAATTCAGCAATGTGGAGGTTTGGATCCTCCATTTTTGTCCCTCCAAAAGCATTCATCTATAGTAATTGTATGATGGCTGGGCTGGTAGAAAACTCCTCTGTCTCAATTTTTGAAATATGAATAGGTCCACTCATGTACATTGCAGTTGTACCAAAGTAGTCCTTAAGAGGAAGGTCATCCTCCTTGACTAGTTCTTCATGTGGATCTGGAGGATTAGGTTGATGTGGCGTAGATGGTGGTGGTGTGTGGTATGGATGAAGGTGGTGGATATGAGGGTGTGGAAGAATGTGGTATGGGTGTATGTGGCGTAGATGATGGTGGTGAATTAGGTGTGAATGATGGTGGTGTGGATGAAGGATGAGTGGATGAGGGTGGTGCATATGAAGGTGATGTGGATGATGGTGACATGGATGATGGTTGTGTGGGTTATGAAAACTCCATACATGTTTGGGTTTCACTCCTTCTTTCTCTATGAGGGTTGCAAATGATGTGTTCATTTTCTGAATGTAGAGATATGCAAAGTTCAAGGATCTTTTTATGAACACCCCATATGCTCCTACAAATAAACAAGGTGAGCGAGATACAAAACCAAATATGGAAGATACAACAAATTATGATTATCATGATGAATTGTGATTTATGGATATGATGGTGGATATGAAGGTTGTGATCTAGTCTCATTTACTTATCAACACTCTTGCTCTAATAGGAATATCGATGCTCCCTGACAACGGCGCCAAAAACTTATTGGTTTGTTACAATAACGAGTTTCAATCATATAAATGATCTTTTACTCAACTAGCTATTTCCCGCAAGTATACGAGAGTAGTTGTAGTCGAGGTCAAACACAAGGATTGTTGGTTAGCTAGGTGCAAGAGTTATGATTTTCAATAATCTAGATCGTTGTACACAAGATGATTGGATTAGAACAACTAAATTACATAGTTAAAACAAAATAGTAAATTATCACTTAAGAAAGGTTAATATTTAGATTTAGGAGGACCCTAGACTTGGGATTTCACTATCACATCATAACTTATATTAAAATACAAATTTAAACATGTTAATTAACTTGCAAAGGAGGTTTGTAGTCATCACTCACCTCTCGGTGAAGTGATGATGATTCTAACTCCATACATCACTCTTGTGTATGTATTTTATTTTGAATTACAAACCTTACTCCTCAACTTAATCCCAGCCATTCTCACGGTCAAGGACAAGTTGCCCAAAGGGTAACTCCATACTCTCAAACACATCTTCTCATATTATGAAAAAAAGCATAAAACATGCAAGTATGATGGCCAATCACACAAACAAGCATTTCATATCTGAAACAACTCTTGGAACATGCAAGCAACTAGCATTTAGTATGAAATTCATATGTTCATAGAAGTTATGACATGGGAGTTACTCTCCCATGTCCAAAATTCGGATTCTACTCTTCCATGGCTAGAGAAAGAAGGTACAAGTAGCAGAAAACATCAAAGGACATAGTAAAAGAGTAGAAATAACTAGTTTGTCTGTGAGAAGTAGTAGAACAAAGAAGAACTCTGAGTAGAAGTCAAGCTCCGTCCTTGATTGCTGCACTTTCTCCAGATTTCTTCACTCCCAAGTGGATAGAAGAGGAAGAAGAAGATCCTTGCTGCAAATAGTGAAGAAGAAGGAAGAAGAAAAGGGTTCTCTCTTGAGTAACCACCTCCTATCTCCCTTGGTCTCCTACAACTCCTCCTTACTATTCCTTCCTTGAGTCCCACTCTAAAAGGTCCCAAATAGTCTGTGATAACTATCCTAAGACGGGTTGGGGTCATATATATAAGTGTGAGACAGTTAAATTCACGTTTGAGTGAAATCTGCAGGTCACACGAAATGTCTTTTATAAGACACGACATGTCTTATGCAATAATTGAAGTTTGGACCGAATTCTGGGAGGTTACACGGTGTGTCTTTAATAAGACACGGCGTGTCTTTAACAAAACACGGTATTTTGATGCAAATCTGGAGTTCTGCATTCAATTTCTGGATTGAGACATGGGGTGTCTTTAATAAGACATGTTGTGTCTTTTTTAAGACACGAGATGTCTTAATTAAGACACGGCGTGTCAATGGCTGTTCTGGACTGTTCTGGGCTGTTGTGTATTCTGCTAATAACTTACGACGTGTAGGTCAGTTTTACATGCCATATAAAGTTGTATTTGCATAGTTTAGAACCTCAAAATATGTAGATACTTGAGCAGTGATCCAATAAGTGATAATATGATATATTCCTCATCATTTCATTATAAAATATAGTACCTACAATCCAAACCATGAGACACGTAAGAATAGCTAAAAATATAGAATCTAGAATGAATGAGAGTGATAATTGAGTCAAAATAACATGGATATGCAACCAAACATGATCCAAAAGATGATATGATTTGTGCACATCAGCAAGCCTCATCCTCTACTCCTAGATGATACAAGTGTGGACAAAAGGGACACTAAAAGAGTGAATGCCCCAAGTCAAGAAAATCACACCGCAAGGGCAGCTCAAAGAAGGAGGAAGAGTACAAGAAGGAGAGCAAGTATAAGAAGAAGGACAATAAGGAGAAAAGACACAAGAATGCAGTTTGGGAAGCTTCATCCTCAAGTAGCTCAAGCTCCAAAGAAGATGGAGAATGCCACCTTGCACTCATGGCCTCTACTAGTGAATAAATTGGTGAGGAAAAAAGAAGATTGATTGTTGATAGTGGCTGCACTAAGCATATGATAGGAGATATAAGTCATTTCAACAACTTCACCAAAAAGAAAGGATGTTTGGTTACCTTTGGGGATAACAAGAAAGGTAAAGTCAAAGGTGAGGGTGATGTAGGTGAATCCTTGTGAATGTTCTTTTTGTAGATGGCCTACATCACAATTTAATTAGTGTCAGTCAATTATGTGACAATGGTTACCTTGTGTTATTTACTTCCTTTGAATGCTTGATTCTAGATTCCCTCACCTATCAAGTTATATATAAGAAAACTAGAAGTGGTAATCTTTATATTATTATTCTTGACTCTATTAAGCATGTTTTTGGTAGATGCCTAGTAGTCAATTTGTATGATATTTCTCTTTGGCACTGTCAGCTTGGTCATGTAAATATGCATCAGTTGAAGAAGTTGAGCAAAAAGGACTTGGTCAAGGGACTTCCCAAATAGGAATTTGAAAAGGATGAGGAATGCCAACCTTGTACCCAAGGAATGCAAACCAAATCCTCCTTCAAATCCAAAGGAGTCCTTAGTACCAAGAGAGCTCTTAAACTTCTTCACATTGATCTATTTGGACCAATAAGAACTCAACCGCTTCATGGTTTCAAGTATTGCCTTGTTATTGTCGATGATTGCTCTAGATATACTTGGACCTTCTTTCTCGTTTCCAAGAGTGATACGCTTGATGTTTTCTCGATTTTTTGCAAATGAGTTGAGAATGAAGCCTCTTGCCACATCATTTCTATCCATAGTGATCATGGGGGAGAATTTGAAAATGATCTTTTTGAATGTTTTTGTCAAGAATCTGGTTATGCACACAACTTCTCTTCACCTCGAACACCTCAATAAAATGGGGTTGTAGAGAGGAAGAATAGGTCACTACAGGAGATGGCTAGGACCATGATTTTAGAGTATGACACTCCATATAAGTTTTGGGCTGAAGCCGTCAGTACCTCAAGTTTTGTGCAAAATTGGGTTTTTACACATTCTTCTTTAAAGAAATCTCCCTATGAGCTATGGCGTGGTAGGAATCCTTCTATCGAGTATTTTCATATTTTCAGATGTCCTTGTTTTGTTTTGAATACAAAAGATTCCCCCGACAAGTTTGATCCAAAATCTTACAAGGCTTTCTTTCTTGGCTATAGCACTATGAGCAAGGATTATAGAGTTTTTAATATTGATCTTGCTAAAGTATAAGAATCTATAAATGTTAAGTTTATTGAGACTAACCCCTCTATTCCTAAAGATATTGTTCCAAATGATGATATTGTGAAATAATTTCTGTACAAAAAGAGCTCAACATCACCTAAAAGGGAAAAGAGGCAATCACTCAAGAAGAAGAGAAAGATGAAGAGAAGAAGGATCCAACTCCCTAGTTTTCAAAGAATCATCCAAAAGAGCTGATTTTAGGTGATCCATTTGAAAGAGTGAAGACACAGGCTGCATTCAACAAAGAACAAGCCAACAACGCCTTCATCTCACAACTCGAGCCAAAGAACATCAAGGAAGATCTTGGGGATGATGAGTGGATTCTAGCTATGCAATAAGAGTTGGAGCAATTTGAAAAGAACAAAGTATGGACCCTAGTGCCAAGACCAAGTGATAGAAAGATCATTAGCACCAAGTGGGTCTACCATAGCAAGCTTGATGAAAGTGGAAAAGTGGTAAGGAACAAAGTAAGGTTAGTGGCTCAAGGCTACAATTAGCAAGAAGGTATAGATTTTGATAAAAATGTATGCACCTGTAGCTAGACTTGAGTCCAATCACATGTTACTTGCCTTTTCTAGTTATAAGAACATTTTCTCTATCAAACGGATGTTAAAAGTGCATTTTTGAATGGTACAATTGAGGAGGAAGTGTATGTTGCACAACCTCCTGGCTTTAAACACGATAGTTTACCTAACCATGTTTATTTATTGCAAAAAGCCCTCTATGGACTCAAACAAGCACCTCGAGATTGGTATGAGAAATTAAAGAAATTTTTGTTAGATCATGGGTATATCATGGGCAAAATAGATGCTACCTTATTTCTAAAGCACACTTCTAACTATTTTCTTATGATTCAAATATATGTTGATGATATCATTTTTTGCAGAACTAACCTTGGTCTTTGCAAAGAATTTAGTGATCTTATGCATAGTGAATTTGAAATGAGTATGATGGGTGAGATCATGTTCTTCCTTGGCTTTCAAATCAAGAAAACTAAAGATGGGAACTTCATCAACCAAGGCAAGTACACAAGTGAGCTACTTAAGTGCTTTGGGATGGAGAACACCAAGTCGATGGACACACCCATGTCAAACACCGTAAAACTTGATAAGGATAAAGAAGGTGAGAAGGTAGATGAGAAGCTCTATAGAGGTATGATCGGAAGTTTACTTTACTTAACTGCCTCTAGACTTGATATGATGTTTAGTGTTGACTTGTGTGATCACATTCAATCAAATCCTAAGAAATCACATCTTATAGTTTTAAGAGGATTTTAAGATACTTAGACAAAATCCAAAACTTTGGACTATGGTATCCTAAGTCAAGAGACTTTACTCTTACTGCTTATAGTGATGCATATTATACAGGGTGATTGATTGATAGAAAGTGCACAAGTGGCATTTGTTTTCTCCTAGGACCATGCTTGGTGTCTTGGTTCTCTAAGAAATAGAGCACAATGGCATTATCAACCACTGAGGCTGAATACATTACATCCGGGAGTTGTTGTGCCCATGTCCTATGGATGAAGCAAATGCTCTAAAACTTTAACATTCATTTTGATGCTTCTCCTATCTATTATGATAATACTAGTGCAATTAACTTGTCATATAATCTTGTTTTGCATAGTAGAGATAAGCATATAAAGGTTCATCACCATTTTCTTTGTGATCACATTGCCAAAAAGGATATCTATATCACACATGTGGACATAGAAAATTAGTTGGCGGACATTTTCACTATACCTCTAGCTAGAGAGAAATTTAACATTATTAGATCTAAACTGCTCATAACTATTTTGAATGAATCTGATATGTCTTCTAGCTATTTGTCATCTATCCTATATGCTTTGCCTATGTTTCGATCACCATTACTTGCTAATATGCTAAAAATCTATTTTTCATGTCCTTTTTGCCTTGTTTTTCTCTTATTCTTGGGTATTTTTCACAAGCACTTATTTTATCACCAAATAGTACCCAATGATTAGTGATATGTGCCTAAGTATGTTTAAAATGCATAATGGACTTGAAAATAAATTTAATTAGTACTCTAATGGCTAGAAATTAGAATTTCTATGTTTGGTTCAGGTTGACCATCGGTCGAGTTGGCAACTCGACCGATCAGTGACCGAGAGCTTTTTTAAAGAGCATGTCGGTCGAGTTTCTGACTCACAGAACTCGATCGATGGTCAGGATGGAGCAAACTTAAGATAGGTTTGGCCGACTTTTCTCCCTCTCAACTAGAGAAAAGTCGACCGATCCAACCTCTAGCTCCCTCAAGCTCTCAACCCTAGCCCCAACCTTCCTCTCCCTAGCCCTAGTTTGACCTAGATCAACCTTCGTTGACCCCTTTCCTATCAACCCTAGGTGTGTGTATGGGTTTTGGTGGTGTTTCTCTAGCTTTTACTCTCTCCATCCTCTCCATTTCCACGGCGTCCAATAGAAAGAGGGTCGCCCCGGCTAATACACCATTATCTTCTTCCAACTCTCACTTGATTCCCTTTGATGGCACCTTCTTTGTCTCAAATGAGGCTCTCAATAGGCACAAGGAGCTCCTTCCTAGGAACCCTTTTCCTTTCGTGCCTTTTTTGAGCCACATCCACGGAGACAAGAGGTCATAGATCAAGTAGTGGAGTTGTTGTAGGACCACCATCTCTCAGCATTGGGTGTTGAACGCACGTGCTATAACAATTCCATCACAAGCACCAAAGACATTCACGAATTCTATGCAAATTTGTGTTGGAATTATGACACCCTCATACCCCCGCCTAATACTCAAGTAGTCCTCACTTGTATGATCACCGGGAAGAAATTCCAAGTCTCTGAGGATGTCTTGAACATCTTCTTTTCAGGTACCGAAGTGACTGACACCTGCAATAAGGACTATCCAGAGTATTTTGACCTAGTCGAGCATGAGGCCTTCTACAAGCAGTATGATCTTACTCTCCCCGATATTCATAAGTTCTTAAAGAAGCCTCAATTCCCATATAGGAAGAAGTGCACCCTTCCCTCCTCTACTTTAGACCTCAAGAGACGCATACTTGCCTTGGTTGTTAACTGCAATATTCATTAAAATAAAAATCAGACTGAAATTGTAGAAAACACTACGGTCATTGTGTATTGTCTTTTGAAGAACATAGGAGTCAAGTGGGCGAGATACGTTCTCCACCATATGACCTACTTTGACTCAGAAAAGAACACCTGTGGCACCCACTGATCAGCCTCAAAAGTGAGTCAAAACTTTGAATTTATAACCCGAAACTGTGGCACCCACTGATCGGCCTCAAAAGTGAGTCGGAACTTTGAATTTATAACTTGAAACCTTTGAGGATGCCTACAACTTTATTATGGGGTCGAAGTAGATATACAGGGTCGAACACAGGGACGTGGTGACATTTAGGATGCCAAATTTCATTCTTTGGTCAGATAAACCAAAATGATAGTCGATGAAAATATGTGCTAGAATAAGTCTAGCAGGTTGTCACGAAATAAAATAAAACAAAGAAAACAAAACAAAACAAAATAGAGTTCGTGAGATTCTACTAATCAGAGAGAAGGAGTTCCTAGTTATGTAACTACAAGCTGGGTAGTCTATGCACCCGTTCTCGGGTGTAGACAACCCTCGAACACCTGAGCAAGCATCTTGAAACCAAACATAGTACGTACTGTGGTGGTTGTTCCTGTGGGTCATCCCACTTGCTCTCGCATAGCTTGACTAAACCCATCTATGATTGTTCCATCAAACCTCTCTCAAGGATGACACATCAACATATTAACATATTCTAGAAGTCCTCTCGGGTCTAGAATGTGCTAAGATGTTAGGAACAGACAACCGTTGGACTATCCTCCTCTCAGACTCTGGTCCAAACTATCTTCTCGTGTCTATTCCTACACGGATCTCACGATACAGGTAGAAAAAACAGTTCAAACTAGGAAGAGATCAACCAAACTAGCAATCACAACTAGATAGTGAAGATAGAATAAGCAAACATACTAGATCTGAAATAAATCTACTTGCTTAAGGCAAAAGTACATAAACATGCCCAAAACAGGCTATATAGCCAAGAAGGAGCTCAACTACCATGGACAAGCATAGTTGGCACCGAACAAAGATGGAAGAACATCATTGTATAAGAAACCAAGGAACACAGCAGAAGAAAGGGGAAGAAGATTAGATTTAGCCCGTAGAGGAGAGGTGGCTCTCGCTCCTTTGCCTCTGTATAGGTTGGATCTTGTCTTTTGGTCCTCCTCCTTGATCAAATCTAGACTCCTTGGTCCTCTCTCTCTCTAGATCTGCCCCAAATAGCAGCTCGGTGGATGAATGGAGGTGGAGGATGATTTACATCTGGGTTTCCACCACAGATCTGGGTGGAAATAGGCAGATGGATGGAGAGAGAATGAAAGCCTATTGTAGAGGGCAGCCTTCTGGTCTAGACATGATCCCCCCAGACCCCTCTTCTTGGGTTGGGGTAGGGTCCTATTTATAGGAGTGGATGGGCAATGCCACAGTCGTGGCTTTTCTATTGTACGGTCACGGTTGTTTCAGCCCAGGTCACGATCTTCATTTTTTTATTGATCGCAGTTATCACCCTTGGCATGGGTCACAGTTTCTTGTGCTACAGGTCGCGGTCCTTCGTTGGCCTTTGGTCATGTGCCCAGGTTGCGATGAAGGATGAAGAGGTGTTACGCGGTGTTGCTTCTTACAGGTGGATGATGACGTGATGAGAAGTGGAGGGGGATCCCACGGGCAGGAGGAGACTGTCGCGATCGCGGTGTTGAGTGGAGGATAGAGGAAGTGATCGTGGAGTGGCAGAGGGAAACCGTGATCGTGGTATGGTGAGGGGAACCGCGGTCACGGTTAGGGTTAGAGGGTGGAAGGGACGATCAGGTGGATGGCATTGATTATGAGCGGGAGGAGGACGACACTGTCTGGTGGAAGGAGGTTGTTGTGATGAGGAGGGTAGGTCATGGTGTCTAGAAGGTCACGATTCTGTGGGTAGGTCGTGGTTGTTGATGATGCGTGGAGGTCACAGTTCGGCAGAGGAGGAGAAACGATGGCGTGAGGAAGACAACAACAGAGGTGGTAGACGTAGGGAAGAGTTGCTTCCGCGAGGCAGTTTGATGATTGTGGTTGCTCGTGGTCATGGAGATGAAGACGTAAGGTAATGTCACAGATGGGAGAGGAGGAACCACGGTCGCGGTTGTTGGTGAGAATAACTGCAGACAGTTGGATGAGCGGAGAAGAAACTGTGGGTGAGAGAGGAGAGGGTCGTGGTCTGGTGTTGTGAGGCTGGGAAACCGCAATCGCGGTTAGGGTTAGAGAGAGGGGGGTCACAATTGGGGAAGATGGAGCCGCGGTCCAGAGGGTAGCTCCTGGTCACGGTGTTGAAGGGCAAAACTGCGACCGCGGTTATGTGGCGAGGAACCGCGACCGCAGTTATTGAGAGGGGAAGGGATTTTGTGGTCAGTCAAAGAAGAAGTCGACCGAGAGGCTACCAGTAGTGAGTGAACAAGGACCATCCATCATGGTGAATGGGCTTGGAGATTGGGCCCATGTACTCCAATTTAGCCTGTACAAATAGAATAAAATCCTAATTAAAAATAGAGATTGAATCAATTAGGTTATAAGGGTGTATAAGTAGGTTTAGGAAATGAAAGAGATAGATCAGAGGAAGATTGAGCCCAAGATGGTGACTCAGAGAAAGATGAAAATGTATTTATCATTAGAAGATATAGCAAATAACACAGTTTCACTGGGCCTCAGAGAGAGAGAAAACATGGAGAGAGTTGTCCTCACAAGTTTGGTGCCTGCTTGTCCCAAAACTGACTAGATTAGCTATTTTATTGGCTATTTTAGCTACTTTACCTATGAGAAGATAAAAGGTACTAAAACATGATCATTAGAGGGCATATTAAGGCCAAAGTGGTGCAAAACCATAGATAAATAGCATAGAGAATATGTGCTGATTTGGGTGTTATCAACTACCCCAAGCTTAAAACTTGCTTGTCCTCAAGCAAGACTGTGCTCAAAGAACAAAAAGAAAACATCCAAATTAAGCTTGGCAATAGATGCTAAGGCTAAGAAAAATAGTTTAAAGCATCAATTCTCCTTATTCATTTCATTTCATAACAAACCCCCACCAATCAACCACAGTCCTGCCAAAGTAACATCAAAGAGTTTCCAGGCAAGATTATGTGAATTCACTACAACCTGTCGATACTCATGAGGGTTTGAATCATAATTATTCATCATGAAAGAATTGTCACAGAGGTGATCACATGGGTGATGAGAAATGAGCCATCACCATGAATCCATGCATACCAATCAGGAACAACACGCCTCTCACTTATTCATGTCCTAAGAAACAAAGCAAAAGACTCTAATGACTTCTGAGGATCCCGATCTGCGTCAGGTTGGTCCATGTAACGAGCAACAGTCCCTGCAGTATGAGCCAGTTGGCCCAAAGCAGTGAGATGAACTCCTCGTACTGTGCTCGAACCAACCCTGCTACTGAGATGATCTCAAAGGTCTCCTAGGGGTTCCTGGTGACTCTCTAATGAGCTTTTGGAGTGATACTACCAGGCACGACATACCCACGTTCATGAGCGCAGTCATACACCGGTTGGGCACCATCCTCAACTCTCCTAAAAGAGAAAACAAGCGCTTATTATTTGCACTCATGCTTTTATTCTATGCATTCTATTTTGTAGGCTTGGGTGAGAAATATATAGATATTTCAAGATTTTGTGGGCGGCCAAGCCTCTTTTTGCACATTTTTATATTTTTCATCTTTTTGACTCAATCTAAGGTGAGAAGGCATGTAGTCCATCAAGGAAACCATTTCAACTTGTTTATAGCTCAAAGCCCATCATGATCCACTTGACACCTGTGTGAAAAGTTGCAATTATGATTCAAGAATCCTTAGAATAGATGCAAGCTCGTAAAACCGCAGCTAGGATTCTTCAATCATTTTTTAGCTCATTACATCAGTCCTTTACCTTGGATTTTTCATTCACAACATAGATCAAGGGAATTTAGCTTTAAGCTATGTAAAAGGCACATAACCTTAGATTTATTACCAAACTCAAGGAAAGAGTCAAAGAGCAGGTCAAGCGAAAGGTCAAGCAATTTTAAGATGAAAACTTTGCATTTAGGCATAAAGTCAAGATTTATCTATTAGATTCACACCATATAGCCATAATTACAAAGCTAAAAAGCTGAATTTTTTTGAAAATTTAAAACTAAATGTAGGAAGTAAACATGCATGTTATAAGGATGAAGAGGTAGAAGGGCGAATAGCCCTGCCACCCCAAGCTTAAAATTTTTGCTCATCCTTGAGAAAGATCTAAGCTTAGGATAATAGGGTGGGAATGCATGGTAGTTAGGGTGGGAATCTTATTAAAGTCCTAAAATGATGCATGTATGCAAGGAAAAATAAGGCAGATAGAGGAAAGAAACTATATAAGCAAGATCATGAAAAACAAAATTTTATTTTAACAAAAAGAGAAAAGAAAGATGTAAAAGAAAGGGGGTGGATGCCCCACGATACCGACACTGGGGTCACAAATCCTAAGTTTTAGGACCAATGCCACCTATGTCTTGACCGCGGGATCCACCTCACGATAGGAGCAGAAGAGGTGGAGGTGAGGGCCCTTCTGAATATGAAGTAGAGGAATAAAATATGATGACTCAGTGAACTCATCTGTGTGCTAGAATTGTCTTGAATTGTACTGAGATGACTTCTTCAGCAAAGCATCCTCAAGGCACCTTTCAATGTATGGATATGAATGAGAAGGTCCTAGGATGTCGACACAGGATGAGACGGAGGACATATGCTGAATATCTTCTGGACAATTCATCTCATCTCTCTCCATCTCTGAAATTGAGGTTGGATGCTCAAGTAAACCAATCATGTTCTGAGCAAGAAGTGTCCCCAGAAGAATCTATTTGCTGTTCTTCCACCCCAAGCTTATTTCCTACTGTGGGGTCTTGGGTTTCTTCATGCTCAGCCGCCATGTTGTGGTGGATTGTCCGTCTAGTTCCCTTGAGTTCCACCAAGCCTTATAAAGGGACGGTGGCAAATGTCAACTCATGTTGTTCCAACTCGTCATCGTCAGTATATTCACTCCACTGAGAGGAATAGTCGTTGTCGTCCTCATCTAACAAATTGTTCCAAACCATGATTGGCATACTGCTCGAAGCTAAGTTGCATGTCTCAATATGAGAGATATCACCCTGGTCTGGGTCAATGTCGGACTCAGGTTCCTCAAACCAACCTTCTAGATGTGAGGTTGTTTGGCTATCATTGTGAGGATAAGAGTCTTCATCATCGTCATCATAGAACCATTCATGTTTATGACTCATATCTTCCATTGGTTCATTAGTTGGGTCATCTGGATAGAATGAAGGGCTTCCCCAAGTGGGTTGGCCTTCATAGAAAAATCCTGGTGAATCTAGTTAATGGTATGAATAGGATGGTGAGACATACTCCGCTTCAGATCCGATGGAATGGTCTTGATGACTAGAGTCTTCATTATCTTGTGATGGCACTTGTATCCAGATTGTAACCAAATCGATGAGCTCTTGGAGCCTCCTGCCTTATTCAACATCTTTATCATGAAGTTGTTGTACTTGAGCAGCATTGCTTCCGAGACCTGTCGATTCTGCCATACACATCTGATGGGAATCTGTTGTATCAAACTAATGTTTCCGGACGAATCCTTGTTCAACACTTTGAAGCATACTTCTACTGCAGTATGCAATCTCCGTTGCTATTTAGAGTTGACGCTCCTGCTTATCTAATAGTTCCTAGAGTATATCGACGTGTTCTTGGAGATGAGGGGCTAAGGAGGTGAGTGCATGAATACTCTCCCCAACTAACTCCACTACCTTAATCAGTTCTTGATCCCAAGATAGCACGGAAGTCGAGGGCTAGCTGGCAGTCTCCGTTGTTGGAATTTCATTATACGATGACGGTGGAGGCAAGTATAACTCGACTAGCTGTAGAGCACGACCTTCAATTATTTTCCAGCAGTCGGAACTGCGGAAAAACTCGGGAGGACAGGTGGACAAGATGACTTGTCTCACTGAAGTAAGATCCATGGCTAAAAAAGGTATAAGAAAAATAAAAATGTATTCAGTATATATGAATAAGTATGTTTAAAATAAAAGAAATACTATTCATATATATACAGTCTTAAAAGTGACAGAACAAAAATCTTTTAGGCATGTAAATGTGGAAAACCACGTCCCCAGAAACGGCGCCAATTGTTGATCGGCCTCAAAAGCGAGTCGGAACTTTGAATTTATAACCCGAAACCTTCGAGGATGCCCACAACTTTATTACGGGGTCAAAGTAGATATATGAGGTCGAACACAGGGATGTGGTGACGTTTAGGATGCCACAGATTTGGTTCTTTAGTCAAATAAGCCAAAATGATAGTCGATGAAAATATGTACTAGAACTAGTCTAGCGAGCTATCACGAAATAAAACAAAACAAAGAAAACAAAAGAAAACAAAATAGAGTTTGGGGGATTCTACTAATCAGAGAGGAGTTCCTGGCTATGTAAGCACAAGCTGGGCAGTGATGAATTCATATTCATCATGATATTTAGTTGCCATCTTGGACCCAATTTGACTCAATACTTTCACTTTCATCTCCTAGATCTTACAATATGCAAATTTACTTAATTGGTTGAATTATCAAGATTACTAACTAGATTTATATGAATTTCATGCAGATCATGCAGGTCACGATGAGGTTGAATCTTCAGCTGGAGGCCCACCTTCACTCAACCCTAGATCCTCTTTCATCAAGATCCTTCTCAACCTCCATCATCCATCAATGGCTACCACCGCCACCTTGCTGTGCTTCACCATCCTTAAAACCTTCAACAACATCACCTACACTCCATGCACACTGATCGCACCCCGTGCATCTCAACTCCCATCACAACTTGCCCTAGCGGTCTTGACCCATGCGGACTTGACCCTAGCAGTTTCATCCATTCGATCTCTTGACCCATGCGGTCTTGGGCTAGCGGTCTTGGCCACCATATCTGCCCTAACGCTTTACACCTCCATTCGGTCTGCCCCCCTTACACGATATCCTCCTTACGATCTCAAGACACTGAGAACTCTCACGACTCCAAGACCGCAAGGAGCACCAATGCCCTGCACTGATCACTGTCTACCCCCACCTGCATTCTCCTTCCGCCTTCGTTGGTGTCGGCCTCTCGCCATCGTGATCCTCTCCTTCTTCCCTCCATTCACAGCTTGCTCACTGCCACCTACCTAATCGGTCCTCAAGACCGATTAGAACCCATAGGTCTTTAAGACCGTTAGCATCTCCAAACCGCGAGGAGACATTCTCCCAAACTACAAGGACCTGCACCCCTCCACCCTATCGGTCTTCACCCACATCTCCACTTACAACAGACCACCACCACCACAAGATCACGACTCCCACCTACAGCCCTAATCTTCCACTCCATGAGCAATTCCACCTCCTCATCACCTTCCCCACCATGCCGACATGCTACCACTGCATTTCCACGCTCATCATTCCCGATCTGGCACTTCTTCCATCCAAACCACAACCATCTACAACCTCATCGTGAACGCACCTGCAACCAGCCGATCAACATCATACGACCACAGCAGCCACAAGCATCACGCCTCCATCCTTTCCCTTCCCCTCTTCCTCTCACACCCTCGCACACCGCCGCTAGTCAAGGACCATGAGGCCATCAAGCATTCTCAAGACCACGAGGCACCTCGCGATCCCTAGACCGTGAGCAAACCACGATGGTGTTGATGACTTCTCAAGACCAGGAGGATCCTCGCGATCTCAAGAACGTGAGGCCAGTTGATAGTCCAAGACCACAAGAAGCCTGAGACTGTGAAGGCCTAAGACCGGTTGGGCGTCGCTAACCAGGTAAGACCGATGTAACCATGAAGGAACTGAAGACCGTGAGAAAAGCAAAGACCACTTGGTGTTGTATGAAGATCGTTTGGACCACAAGGGAAGCACGACATCCAGAGACTGATTGGGATCCAAAGACCGAAAGGAACGCAAGACCGTGAAGGATACTAGCATTTTTCCAAACTGAGAAGGAACCCTATCGATCCTCAAAATCGTGAGGACCCCTGCTAGTTCCACTAAAACTGTGAAGATTCTTGTGGTTTCCCAGACCATGAAGACTCTAGACCGAGTGAACCCTAGAGGTTCCAAAGAACGTTAAGATCCCTATCGGTTTCTAGGTCTCTCCTAGACCATTAAAGCAGACCATTTCCAAACTGTGAGAAACTAAACGGTCCCTCATTACTGTGAAAATTACAATAAGGCCCAAACCTTATAAGACCCCTTCCAAGCCTATAAATAGAACCACAAGGGTCCTCATTGGCATCGGATCCAGGACACCACCAGGATGCTCCTTTACGAGCTCGACCCCTGCTCCCTCTGTTCTACAACAACTCCATCACCAGGCTGCACCTAGCGTGCTCGACCCCTGGGAAAGCTCCTCCACCTCCGTTTCTCCTCATCCTCCACTCCACCACTAGGTTGTGCCTAAGAAGCACTCGACCCCTAGTGGAGGACGATCTCCACAGCCAAGCTGAGCGATAGGCTTGTGCGACTATCTTCTACATCATGCTCATGGCGGAATCTTCCCTCTCTCTTGTTCTTTTTGTTCCTCGCATCATGAGCAAGTAGTTCCATTTTGCTGGGGTACGGAGACTAGCCCCGCTGCCCATGCTTACATGTTCTTTTGTTAAACATTCCATGGAATGCATATAACTTTTCATTTCATTGTTAATCGTCGATGTTTGATTGTAGATTGATCACCTGCTTGCTTTTATCTTGTTCTTTCCTATGTTGCGAGGACTTCAATATGCAGGATAGAATGTCAATTAACGCAGTTGACTCCCTGACTAGAAATACAATGGGATTCCCTAAGGTCGTAAGTGAATGATCCATGAGGGGATGAACCATCTAGCCCACGGTGACACTTCTGTGTGTCTAAGGCCTGTATAGGGGGGTCCGCAACTTCAGTTGGATATATGTATCTTCAAAACCATAAGTGCATGATCCAGATGGTGATGAGAAATATGATGCCTAAGGTGATGCTTACGCGAACCTAAACATCCTTCTAGGAGGGTTCGTAGCAGTTCTATTTGGATAGTTAGATCTTGCCTGGATGTTTGTGATTGGATATGTTTGCATGTGTAGTGGCGGTGAAACCCAGGACCACCCCAACGATCCTCATCATTAATCTAGATTAAATTTTAATCATGTTCTTTACTTTCCTGCAATTAGTTTAGTTAAACTCAAATCAACCTTTGTTTTAAATATTAGCCTTACTTGAGCTAGACTAGACTAGTAATGATTCTTTAAAATGTTGTCCCTTGGGATTCGATCCTTAACTATATTGTGATAAGACTCGTCCGCTTGCGGGTGGTATTATTGCACAAAGGTTTTGGTTAAAAACTCTGGGATTTCAACCCCGAGTGAATTTGTTAGTGCGATAATAGACCAGGGGATGTATAACTCAATTCACTTAGGTCCCTAGAGAATCCCTTGTTGAGGCATGGGAAAGATACAAAGAGCTTCTACGCAAGTGTCCACACCATGGAATTCCCAAGAATCAACTCATCGAGATCTTCTATAGGGGTGTGGATGAAGATATCAAGAAGTTCTTAGACTCCTCATCTGGAGGAAACTTCATGCGTCAGAGTTATGACAGCGCATGGAAGGTTGTCACCCTTAGAGCTGAAAATCAAGCTAACTGGGGTAGACCCGTAAGTAAAGGAGTGTTGAAGGTAGCAATGATTGGAGCTATTCCTGAGTACAAGTCTATTGCTGAATCCCTCAAGCTCTTAGTTGCCAAACAAGACCA
This sequence comes from Alisma plantago-aquatica, assembly GCA_963693085.1. Classification (NCBI taxonomy): domain Eukaryota; kingdom Viridiplantae; phylum Streptophyta; class Magnoliopsida; order Alismatales; family Alismataceae; genus Alisma; species Alisma plantago-aquatica. The sequence goes on from OY856410.1 coordinate 1,300,183,859, forward strand.
TCTTGAATCATGTCTTGCTGCCTATGAAAGAAGACACTCACTCCCACAACAAAAAGAATAGATCAAGTCAGCCTCACTGTTCTGTGAAGCATGTAAAGGCACTGATCATTCTACACTAGCCTGCAATGTTCTCTATGATGTTGTTCTAAGCAACGTTTATGGCCAAGGAGATAATAGTCAAATGGAAAATATTAATGTTGTCAACATCATCCCTGGTCAAGGATATTACAATCCGAATCAGAATAAGAACCATCCTGGTTTTTAGTATGGAAATCCTTCAGGAGTGGAAAACGCATGACAACTTGGTTCAAATAATCAGCAATGATGCCCACTAGGATTTTAGTATAACCAACAACAAAATTTTGGGAATCAAGGAAACTTTAGGGGTAACTTTCAGAACAGGAACTACAACAATTACCAGAACAACCCTAAGTTCCAAGACCCCAATCAATTCCCTTACCAAAATCAACAATAAGGGCAACAAGCTAGACCCATCTATCCTGATGATAAACTATCGGCCATTGATAAGATGTTATAGTCACAACAAACATTGATAGCTAACCAGCAAGCACACCAGAAGGCCATTGAATCTCAACTAGCTCAACTTGTAGCTAGCCTCAAGCCACCTGTTGGAGCTTTAGCTGGGCAACCAGAAGACAATTCGAGGCACGTGGAACAACTTAAAGCTGTGAAAACTCGTTCAGGATTTATCTTACCAGAACCCACGACTCCTGTCACCGTGACAAATGTCCAAGGTGCTGAGCATAGTGCAGGTGCCACTCAGAATGATAAGACCGACAAGGCAAGTTCTGAGGAACTTATTGTTGCTGATGTAGAAGACTTGCCTGAGCCAGTTGTTCCACTGTACAAATCTCATGTGTCATTTCCAAATCAAATAAATTTTACCCAGCTCCATACTAGGTTCAACAAATTCAAGGAAATCATGAAAAACTTGTATGTCAATATCCTGGTCTTAGATGCCATCGATGAGATGCCCCAATGGTCAAAGTTCTTCAAACTCCTGCTCAGTCAGAAGTACAAAACTGAAGAACATCAGACGGTGAAACTGGAAAGAGAATCATCAGATATAGTAATGAATAGGATGCCTCGCAAACATAAGGATCCAGGCTCTTATGGAATTTCCTGTTCAATAAGTGATTCCATCAACCGACCAGGTCTAGCTGATCTTGGAGCTAGCATTTCTATCATTCCTCTTAGCCTATGCAACAAATTGGGCCTCACCAATTTCTTACCCACTAGAATGTCCATCGAGCTTGCATACTTCTCAATGATCAAGCCAATTGGCATAATAAAAGACATCCATGTAAGGCTTGGGAATCTATATGTCCTGTGTGATTTCATAGTTATGGACATCAAGGAGAATCCACACTACCCCCTCCTTTTTGGAAGACATTTCCTCTCAACCGCTAGAGCTCTGATCGATGTTGAAGCTGGAGTCTGGACCCTAAGGGTGGGAAACCAATCTTTTGATTTCTATGCATCCAAAAGTGCTAAGGAGCACACTGAAGAAGAAGAAGAAGCATATTTTGTTGACTGTGTTAATCAATTCACTCAGATGCAACAGAAATTCCTTTCTTCAAAATCTGATGTTCCCTCAGAAAAAGGCCATGATGAAGAGAAGACTAAGAGTGAACCAGTCTATGTAGAGATAAAAGAAATGTCGTCAACTATGGAGGAGACACCTCTCAACCATATTGTTACACATATTGAACCTTCTGTAGGTGTCTGTGAGCCTCCTCATCTAGAAACAACCATCCTCTGAAATGTACCAGTAGCCCAACAGACAGAGACTACTAATTTCATCATCCCTCCGCAACAAGATTTGGATTGTAGTTTCTACCGAGAATATCCCCTAGATCCATATCTGATTGAAATCAATGACCAGCATTGCTACGATAAAGGGATAGTGCATCAACAAATGAACTTTTCTTCTGTGCCTCAACAACACTACTTTATCAATGGAGTCATTCAGATCCCCTACAACTATTCTCCACCTCAGATTGAGCAACAGAGAACAATTCAACATAACTCAAGTTGTTTCCCTATGTGTTTTGACAATGCTCGCTCTGTATGGGGAAGAATACAAGAGGCCAAAATCATATCAAAGATTAACAAATGGCTGAGAAAGAAACCACCAAAATAACATGTCAATCTAGCTCGAGCTCCACTTAGATCCCCACCATGGTGACAATATCATCAATTCGAGCCAATGAGATCAAATAAAGGCGCTTGTCGGGAGGCAACCCGATCAATAATTTTGTTTTTACTTTTAGTTTTGAATTAGAAAATTTCAATAATTTTGTTTTTACTTTTTAGAAAATTTTGTACTAAATAAAAATCACATCGTGAGATGCTATCGTAAGGCTTGATTAGTCTTCATTTTTTAGATTTTCAGATGAAGGATGCGCGCTGATTGGAACGCAACCACATCTGGTGGTCCAACTGGCATGAATTTTCCCCTCCATCTTAGATTTAGAGTTTGCTCAGGATGAGCAAATTTCTAAGTTCAGGGTGGAGGGTGAGTGGTACGTACTTTACTTTCCTCTTGCTCTTATTTATTTCAAACTTAAGTTTTCATCATTGATTTTGATCAAAATTTTCAAAAAAACTAAGTTTTCAAAGAAATTGAATAGAAACTTGATGAAGTTTTGACGCTTTTCGTTTCAATAAAAGCCATTACTTTTTTTTTGGTCGGCAATAAAAGCCATTACTTTGTCGACTAGTTTCTCTCTCTATGCATTTTGGATCATTATACCCTCCTTATTCGAAGCAGATCCTCAAAAGGGCCATTTTCTGAAAACTAGCCTATCGATTGAAATCATCTTGTGAAGCTTATGAATCCTAACATCATGATCCTTCTGCAAAAATGGCAAGTGTATGTCGAACTGATAGGGATCAAACACGACGTGCTTCCTAACTGACTAGTGGAACAATAGCATGGAATCTCCACCAGATCCTCATCAAGTCATTATTTGAGCAGAGTACGATAAAGAGAATGACCTGGTGCACTGAATCGTAAATCAAGTAGCATTCTGATCTGAACTCTCTTCTACACTTCTTCTATCATCTTCGTACCCCTCCGTCCATCAAAAAGAAACAAAAAATAGCCAAAATAGTGCCAAACCCTAAGTTCGGGGTGGCACGCCATCTCTCTCTATATCTGCTTCTTCCATACCCCTCGCTATTTAATAGGGGCATACCACCAAGAAAAGATGCCAATGTGTACACAAAAAATGCAATCTCGAGTCGAATAGAGGAGATATTCGCATAAAAAAATGCAATCAATGTAATTGCAACCATATAATAAATCTCAAGTCGAATAGAGGAGAGATATACAATTTCCTTCCATACCACCCTTCACTCCTTTTTTCCACCTAAAGGCATAATGAATGCCTTCCCTATCCTAAAAAACACCAGTGTCAGATCAGGTGCACACTTGTTGTTCTGCGGGTATCTCTGGACTCTTACGAAACTCTTAGAAATGCTTATTGTTGGAAAAAATGAGGAGGAAGTGATGTTGGGAAACAAACTCAGGAACAAAGATATGGTAAGATTTGTTTAGTGATCTCAGGAAGTTGAGATGCTTAGTCATACTAAGTAGAAAGGAAACAATCATGATGTGAAGATGAGGCAATCACACGAGTTGAAAGTATTCATTTGGCAACTGTTTTAGATTTTGTGTTACTCGAGGACGAGCAACGTTTAAGTTCGGGGTGTTTTTATGAATTCATATTCATCATGATATTCAGTCTCCATCTTGGACCCAATTTGACTCAATACTTTCACTTTCATCTCCTAGATCTTACAATATGCAAATTTACTTAATTGGTTGAATTGTCAAGATTACTGACTAGATTTATATGAATTTCATGCAGATCATGCAGGTCACGATGAGGTTGAATCTTCAACTGGAGGCCCACATTCACTCAACCCTAGATCCTCTTTCATCAAGATCCTTCTCAACCTCCATCATCCATCAATGGCTACCACCACCACCTTGGTGTGCTTCACCATCCTTACAACATTCAACAACATCACATGCACCCCGTGCACACTGATCACACCCCGTGCATCTCAACTCCCATCACAACTTGCCCTAGCGGTCTTGACCCTAGCGGTTTCATCCATTCGGTCTCTTGACCCATGCGGTCTTGGCCACCATATCTGCCCTAACGATTTACACCTCCATTCGGTCTGCCCCCCTCATACGATCTCCTCCTTACGGTCTCAAGACCATGAGAACTCTCACGACTCCAAGACCGTAAGGAACGGCAATGCCCTGCACCGATCGCTGTCTACCCCCACCCACATTTTCCTTCCACCTCTGTCGGCGTCGGCCTCCTCGCCATCGCGATCCACTCCTTCCTCCCTCCGTTCATAGCTTGCTCACTGCCACCTGCCTAACGGGTCCTCAAGACTGATTGGAACCCATCGGTCTTCAAGACCGTTTGCATCTCCAAACTGCGAGGAGGCCTTCTCCCAAACCGCGAGGACCTGCACCCCTCCGCCCTATCGGTCTTCACCCACATCCCCACCTGCAACAGACAACCGCCACCACAAGATCACGGCTCCCACCTACAACCCTAATCTTCCACTCCATCAGCAACGCTGCCTCCTCATCACCTTCCCCACCATGCCAACCTGCTGCCACTACATTTCCACACTCATCATTCCTGATCAGGCACTTCTTCCATCCAAACCACAACCACCTACAACCTCATCGTGAACGCACCTGCAACCAGTCGATCAACATCATACGTCCATGGCAGCCACAAGCATTGTGCCTCCATCCTTTCCCTTCCCCTCTTCCTCTCATACCCTCACACACTGCCGCTAGTCAAGGACCGCGAGGCCATCAAGCGTTCTCAAGACTGCAAGGCTACTCGCGATCCCTAGACCGCGAGCAAATCGAGATGGCACTGGTGACTTCTCAAGATCGGGAGGATCCTCACGATCTCAAGAATGCGATGCCAGCTGATCATCTAAGACCACTAGAAGCCTGAGACTGTGAAGGCCTAAGACTGGTTGGACGCCACTGACTAGGCAAGACCGATGTAACCATGAGGGAACCAAAGACCGTGAGAAAAGCAAAGACCGCTTGGCGCTATGTGAAGATCGTTTGGACCGCAAGGGAAGCAGTGGCATCCAGAGACCGATTGGGATCCAGAGACTGAAAGGAACGCAAGACCATGAAGGCTACTAGCATTTTTCCAAACCGAGAAGAAACCTTATCAATCCTCAAAACCGCGAGGACCCCTGCTAGTTCCAATGAAACCATGAAGATGCTTATAGTTTCCCATACCGTAAAGACTCTGGACCGAGTGAACCCTAGCAGTTCCAAAGAACATTAAGATCCCTATCGATTTCTAGGCCTCTCCTAGACCGTTAAAGCAGACCACTCCCAAACCATGAGAAACTAAACGGTCCCTCATTAGTGTGAAAATTGCAATAAGTCCCAAACCTTGTAAAACCCCTTCCAAGCCTATAAATAGAACCATAAGGGTCCTCATTTGGGCATCAGATCCGGGATGCCGTCAGGATGCTCCTTTGCGAGCTCGACCCCTACTCCCTCTGATCTACAATAACAACTCCATCACCAGGCTGCACCTAGCATGCTCGACCCCTGGGAAAGCTCCTCCACCTCTATTTCTCCTCATCCTCCACTCCACCACCAGGCTGTGCCTAAGAAGCACTCAACCCCTGGTGGAGGACGATCTCTACAGCCAAGCTGAGTGGCAGGCTTGCGCACCCGCCCATCATCCACTCCACCTACGCATCCACAACCTGCTCCTCTTACTACGAGCAAGGAGGTCAAGACGAGAAGGAAGGTGGAGAGAGAAGGTCTTCCCTGTCTACTGTGGTGTCCCTCGCTCCTCATCCAGATCTGCTCCGATGTAGTGTAGAAGATTGTATCTTCATCGAGCTGTGACTATCTTGTACACCATGATCATGGTGGAATCTTCCCTCTCTCTTATTCTTTTTGTTCCCCACATCATGAGTGAATAGTTCCATTTCGTTGGGGTGCAGGGACTAGCCCCGCTGCCCATGCTTACATGTTCTTTTGTAAAACATTCCATGGCATGTATATAACTTTTCATTTCATTATTAATCATCGATGTTTGCTTGTAGATTGATCACATGCTTGCTTTTATCTTATTCTTTCCTATGTTGCGAGGACTTCAATATGTAGGATAGAATGTCGATTAACGCAGTTGACTCCCTAACTAGAAATAGGATGGGATTCCCTAAGGTCGTAAGTGAATGATTTGTGAGGGGACGAGCCATCTAGCCCACAATGATGCTTTTGTGTGCCTAACGCCTGTATAGGGGGCCCGCAGCTTCAGTTGAATATATGTATCTTTGGAACCGTAGTTGCATGATCCGAATGGCAATGAGAAATCTGATGCCTAAGGTGATACTTACGCAAACCTAACCATCCTGGATATGTTTGCATGTGTAGTAGCGGTGAAACCTGGGACCACCCCATCGATCCTCATCATTAATATAGATTCAATTTTAATCATGTTCTTTACTTTCCTACAATTAGTTTAGTTAAACTCAAATCAACCTTTGTTCTAAATATTAGCCTTACTTGAACTAGACTAGACTAGCAGCGATTCTTAAAAACATTGTTCCTTGGGATTCGATCCTTAACTATATTGTGATAAGACCCGTCCACTTGTGAGTGGTATTATTGCACAAAGGTTTTGGTTAAAAACTCTGGGATTTCAACCTCGAGTGAATTTGTTAGTGCGATAATAGACCGTGTTAGGTAGTCTATGCACCCGTTCTTGGGCGTAGATAACCCTCGAACACCTGAGCAAGCATCTTGAAACCAAACATAGTACGTACTGTGGTGGATGTTCATGTGGGTCGTCCCACTCACTCTCACATAGCTTGACTAAACCCATCTGTGATTGTTCCATCAAACCTCTCTCAAGGATGACACATCAACATCTCAACATATTCTAGAGGTCCTCTCGGGTCTAGAATGTGCTGAGATGTTAGGAACAAACAACCGTTGGATTGTCCTCCTCTCGGACTCTGGTCCAAACTATCTTCTCGCGTCTATTCCTACACAAATCTAACGATACAGGTAGAAACACCAGTTCAAGCTAGTAAGAGATCAACCAAACTAGAAATCACAACTAGATAGAGAAGATAGAATAAGAAAACATACTAGATCTGAAATAAATCTACTTACTTAAGGCAAAAGTACATAAACATGCCCAAAATGGGATACATAGCCAAGAAGGAGCTCAACTAGCCATGGACAAGCATAGTTGTCACCGAACAAAGATGGAAGAACATCATTGTACAAGAAACCAAGGAACACAGCAGAAGAAAGGGGAAAAGATAAGATTTAGCCCATGGAGGAGAGGTGGCTCTCACTCCTTTGCCTCCGTATAGGCTGGATCTCATATTTTGGTCCTCCTCCTTGATCAGATCTGGACTCCTTGGTCCTCTCTCTCTCTAGATCTGCCCCAAACAGTGGCTCAATGGATGAACGGAGGTGGAGGATGATCCAGATCTGGGTTTTCACCACATATCTGGGTGGAAATAGTTGGATGGATGGAGAGATATTGGAAGCCTATTGTAGAGGGCAACCTTTTGTTCTGGACTTGATCCCCCCAAACCCCTCCTCTTGGACTGGGGTAGGGTCCTATTTATAGGAGTGGATTGGAAGTGCCACTGTCATGGCTTTTCTATTGTACGATCGCAGTTGTTTCAGCCCAGGTTGCGGTCTTCATTTTTGCATTGATCACAGTTATCACCCTTAGCATGGGTCTTTTCTTGTGTTGTAGGTCGCGGTCATTCGCTGGCCTTTGGTCATGCGCCCAGGTCGTGATGAAGGATGAAGAGGTGATAGGCGGCGCTGCTGCTTGCAGGTGGATGACTGCGTGATGAGAAGTGGAGGGGGATCGCACGGGCAGGAGGAGACTGTCGTGATCGTGGTGTTGAGTGGATGACAGAGGAAGTGATCACGGAGTGGAAGAGGGAAACCGCGATTGCGGTATGGCGAGGGGAACTGCTGTCACGGTTAGGGTTAGAGGGTGGAAGGGACGATCAAGTGGAAGGCATTGATCAGGATGGCGTTGTCTGGTGGAAGGAGGTTGTTGTGATGAGGAGGGTAGGTCGTAGTGTCTGGCAGGTCATAGTTCTGTGGGTAGGTCGCAGTTGTTGATGATGTGTGGAGGTCACAGTTCTGCGGAGGAGGAGAAATGATGGCATGAGGAAGACAACAACAGAGGTGGTGGACGTAGGGAAGAGTTACTTCCGTGAGGTGGCTCAATGATTGTGGTTGCTCGTGGTCGTGGAAATGAAGATGTGAGGTGAGGTCACAGATGGGAGAGGAGGAACCGCGGTCGCGGTTGTTGGTGGGAATAACCATAGACAGTTGGATGAGTGGAGAAGAAACCACGGGTGAGAGAGGAGAGGGTCACGGTCTGGTGTTGTGAGGCTGGGAAACCACGATCACAGTTAGGGTTAGAGAGAGGGGGGTCGCGATCAGAGAAGATGGAGCCGCGGTCCGGAGAGTAGCTCCTGGTCGCGGGTTGGAGGGAAAAACTGTGAATGCAGTTATGTGGTGAGAAACTGCGACCACGGTTATTGAGAGGGGAAGGGATGTTGTGGTCGGTCGAAGAAGAAGTTGACCGAGAGGCTGCCAGCATAGTCACAATATACTCTGAATTTTTGAAAAAGTCGCGTTTAAAACACACTTTTTTCCCTAGACGTATCAAACAGACGAATAGTTCCAAATTTGAGCATAGTCACAATATATTGCGTTTTATTCCCGTATTATTCATGAATTTGATGTTTTCTTCCCGTTTTCTACTTTTTTATGTACTTTCTCATTTTATACTATTTAAGACTAACTTGATTTGTGTGTGTGTGTGCATATATATATATATATATATATATATATATATATATATATATATATATATATGTGTGTGTGTGTGTGTGTGTGTGTGTGTGTGTGTGTGTTTGTATATGTAAATACACACATATATATATGTATGTATGTATGTGTTATATATGTTGCAATAGATGTATAGATATGTACTTATATATTGTGCACTATATGTATTATGTTATATATATGTGCAATACACACACACATACACACACACACATATATATAGAGTCAGGCTAGAATACACTCGAGTGTACAGATCGCATGAATACACTCAAGTGTGTTTTCATATCAAGACTATTTTTTGCAAAATGTAAACTGTTGATCTTCACCGTCATACTATAACTAGGCTACATACAAATTTTGAACCCATTTGGATGAGTGTAAGTCTCTCATCCAAGGGCAACAAAATTGACGCGTGAAACTAATTTGAAATGCATAATTTTTGCGGTCTTCATAACATGAGCTATACATATCCAAATGTGCTCAAATTTTGCGTATGAGTTGTTCACGAGATGTTTAAGAAGATCAATGGATTAGATTTTTAAAAACATATTGCATCATGAAAAACTACTTGAGTGTATTCCGCTCCGGATACACTCGAGTGTATTCTAGCCTGACTCTCTCTCTCTCTCTCTCTCTCTATATATATATATATATATATATATATATATGTGTGTGTGTGTGTGTGTGTGTATATATGAATCCTCCAATCTTTTGCCGATTTTTTCCCAAATTTTGACCGTATTTTTACCGTACATTGACCTCTTTTTACCCGAATTTCCCGTATAATTCCCGAATCCCGAATTTTTCAGCTCGACCGAACACATCCTGAATACCGAATTTGTGACTATGGCTGCCAGCAGTGAGTGAACAAGGACCGCCCATCATGGTGAATGGGCTTGGATATTGGGCCCATGTACTCTAATTTAGCCTGCACAAATAGAATAAAATCCTAATTAAAAATAGAGATTGAATCAATTAGGTTATAAGGGTGTATAAGTAGGTTTAGGCAATGAAAGCGGTAGATCAGAGAAAGACTGAGCCCAAGATGGTGACTCAGAAAAAGATGAAAATGTATTTATCATTAGAAGATATAGCAAATAATACAGTTTCACTGGGCCTCAGAGAGAGAGAAAACATGGAGAGAGTTGTCCTCACAAGTTCGGTTCCTACTTGTCCCAAAATTGACTAGATTAGCTACTTTATTGGCTATTTTAGCTACTTTACCTATGAGAAGATAAAAGGTACTAAAACATGAGCATTAGAGGGCATATTAAGGCCAAAGTGGCACAAAACCATAGATAAATAGCATAGAGAATATGCGCTAATTTGGGTGTTATCACCCACCCACCCTACCCAGCCCTGATATGTGGTCTATTCCATCTTGCCACTGGAAATCTATTTTCCATGACCTGCACTACAAACCTTCCCGAAAAGGAGTTTGCATCAGTGAGACCACACTTCAGAAGTCTATGCCTATCCTATACTCTACCACACTTGGTGCCTCTACCTCTACCTCTACCTGAGCACCTCCACCACCTCAGCCTACCCGACCTGCCTATGCCTCGTTCCATGTATCAAATGAAACCCTTATGGGCTACATGATGCATCAACAAGCACACAACCTTCATGTTAAAGAGCACATGCATCATGACCTATGTGCTATCATTTCCAACATAAATATGTCCTGTGCACACCCTTACCCTACCTACCAACCCTACCCAGGAAGTGACTATGCATCCTTTACATATGATCATTTCAACCCCACCCCTCCACCTGTTGCTTCCGATGCTACACCCTCTATTGCTGGTGGATCTACCCCTGGAGTGTTGCCTCTGATAGCTGGACCCTTAGCCACTCTACTTCCTACTCTTGGTTCTTTTGCTCCTACCTTTCCACATGCCAATGAGCTCCATGCTCTTGGCATGTCTTGGGATGAGCAGAATGCTCATTGGCCTGGTTGAGGTTTTTGTTCTCTTGCTGATGAGGAGATGCCATACTAGACTGATGAGGAGGAGGTTGCTGCTGGCGAGGAGGCTGATGAGGATGATGGTGATGCTTCAAATGATGGAGTTGATGGTTTTGCTGGTGACTCTGGTGATGAAAGTGATGTCGTTGCACATTCAGACATAGATGAAGACTATGAGCCAGAAGCTCTGATGTTGATGTTGTTGTGGATGATGTAGACATAGATGACCTAGATGTTTAGTTTTTCTAGTTTTTAGTCTAGATGTTGATCATATATATCTTTCTAGGCTACTTTGTATTAAAAAGATTTGAGCACATTTTCTGAGCTCTACTATTTTATCATCTAGTTTTCATACTTTTTGGGTTGTAATCTTAATCATGTGTACACTTACTCTTTAATTTACTATATCTCATGAGTTGGTTCCATGTTTACCATACTTTGATTATGACTTAGATCATTTATTTCTCTCGTCTCTATTTTGGGGGTGTGCTTTGAGATTGCATGTTGTGAATGTATGCTTGGTTGTGCTTAGAGAAGACATGTTTCTGTGCTCTTCTACCCCCCCCCCCTTCCTTTTTTATAATGTCAAAAGGGGGAGAGAAGTTCAATGTTTTGAATCTCAACCATATTGCTTTTATTGCCTATGTGGTCCTTTTCTTATTTATTATATGCTTCATCATGTGACTTCCTAAAGGATCATATAATATATATATGTCATGTTGCTTTGGGTAGTTGGACTAACTATGCAGGTTAGAGTAAGTATAGATTGAAGGGGGGAACAATTTACATTGTTCAAATCCTAAATCCCCTTGCAATTCACAAGGCAAATGTATAACTTCACATATCCTTTTCAATATGATTGAGGAATGGTTTGTCATTCTCAAAAAGGGGGAGAATGTTAACTTGGGAGTTCTACATTGCCCATACTTTGATAATGAATTAACCATTCCATTCCTATGTATCCTATATGTTTTTTCAAGATTGATTTCAGGCTTTAGGTATATAAAAAGTGTAACGTATATCTCGAGAAAACAAGATTAACTAATGCGGAAACGTTCACTAAGTAGCGGATTACCAAAAATTCACTAAAAATTTAAAACTTTATGTGAAGAGATCTTTAAATGGTAAAGCTTTTTCATAAAGAAACATGATAAGTTATTTACAAACTGATCCATCAGTACATCTCTGTAAGGTCGTATCTCGAGATTAGAATCATCAACTACCATGTTAACTATATAAGGCAAGATACAGAAATCTCGAGGTACTGGACCAAAAACTCGAAAGCACTAACTATTACTCTCAGGACCTGAGAGTACAGAGACGACACATAGGACTCTAACTACATCTATACGTGGCATAACAGCCAGTGTCTCCACCTGAAACTTCACTTTTGTCCCTGGTACTGTTGATGTTGCCCTTCACCTATTGAAGGATTTCTGCCTCCTCGTCCACGTCCACCTAAAAATATGTTTCCCACGGGGTGAGACAATTATAAAATTGTCCCAGCGAGAGATATAACTCTTCGCCAGAAACATAATTATTGCAGCTTAAGAGAGTAAATGTACACAAAGAAGTTATATATGTCTGGGAGTAGTGAAAACAATGTTTAACAGATTAAACCATTCTTCCAATTAAAGCAATACAACTATAATTTGATAAACCCATATGTCATTTATCTTTTAAGAAATAGAAGAACATGTATGGCATTTATTTACTATAAAACCATTATTACAACATTAACTCTCTTCAGACTTAGATCATATATCTAATGTCTGACATTATTATTGGGGAGTCATGGCCTGTAGCCATACATTTTCTCACAAAGTGTTAGGATCTCAATTCCTCAACTTATCAAGTACCTTTCTAAATTTATCATCATGATTATAGAATCTAGGTACTTGAACTCATAATTTACCATTCACTAGGTATCATGGCATATCATTATACTTGAAGCGTGTAAAGTAATTTCAATACATAAGATATCATAATCCTTACCTGGATATGATCACCTCTTTATGAAAACCTGCATGATCAATATTTACTAATAACATGCATATTGTATCATAACAGCACAATACATGTTCATCTCAAATTATATATGTGATACCACGGCCATGCTACCTTGCACGATCGTGCAACAAAGGACTCACCACGACCGTGTCATAATACCACGGTTGGTTTCTAGGGTTAGGATTCTCATTTAATCCAAAAAGAGTTATTCCACCTCTTAACTAGATTAGGAATAGTGATTCCTATCTCATTTCTCAATCATGGAGTTTCACGCTTAAAAGCATAACTCAGAATTAGGGTTACTTGTTCATATCATCACATCTCCCTAGATTAGGGTTTACTATTCACATAGCATCACATTACCCTAGATTAGGGTTTACTATTCACATAGCATCACATTACCCTAGATTAGGGTTTACTATGCACATAGCATCGCATTACCCTAGATTAGGGTTTACTATTCACATAGCATCACATTACCCTAGATTAGGGTTTACTATTCACATAGCATCACATTACCCTAGATTAGGGTTTACTATGCACATAGCATCGCATTACCCTAGATTAGGGTTTACTATGCACATAGCATCACATTACCCTATATTAGGGTTTACTATTCACATAGCATCACATTACCCTAGATTAGGGTTTACTATTCACATAGTAGTGAATTGAGATCATACCATCATTATGTATGAAGATTACTTCCATTCATGTCTTCACTTAGGTTAAGATTCATTGATCATCATAATTAGGGTTTCCATGATCCCATTGTAAAGGATCATACCCTAATTATGTGTATTCATACATGTTGGAAGTATATTACTTGATTCTCATTCATATTAGGAGTCTTCTCTCCCCTCTTATTATTAGATGATGTTTACATCTCTTATGATTAGGTTAGGTCAATTCAACCTTGATAACATAAGTCACATTATTACTACAATGTTCATTAGGGTTTGCTTGATCAAGAGGTGTTGACTACTTAAACCCATCAAGGGTACTTTAGTAATGTTCACCATTGATCATAACATGCTTCAATCAACTAATTACTTGTTCCCTTAATGTCTTTAGATATCATTAGGATTTAGATTAATCAACCATTAAACCATCTAAGCCTTTAAAGCATTAAGCAATCTTGACCTTAAAAGACCCCAAACGGTTTTGCACTTTCAACCTCCAAACGGTTTGAAACTGCATGACCACCAAACGGTCTCAAACGGTCTTGAGACCGTTTGGACTCAAACGGAATTGAGACCGTTTGGTCCAAACACCCTCAAAACCGCGTGGACCAAAAAGTGTATTAACACTTCCAATTGAGTTAGGGTTTTCAATGTTGAACCCCTCAATCGTTCATGCCATGGTTAACCATTTATCAATTGAGCCAATTAAGTTAATACTAAACTGATGTGACCCTCAATTAATCCTCAATTGATCACCAATTAGGGTTTGGATGGATTGGTTTAGGGTTGGAATCGATCATCCTTCAATACTAATCAATGTAAGACTAATTACTTTGAAACCATAGAACCATCATCCAAATTGGGTATGACATGAACCCAAACGGTCTTGAGGTCATTTGGATGACCTCCAAACGGTCTTGAGACCGTTTGCCCATCATATCACCAAAATCCAAGTCAACCAATTAAGGTTTGGATCATTGGATTGATCACCAAAACAGCAATTGATTACACTTTAACTTAATAACATTGGATCATCAATTGCTTAACCATACTCACCCCTAGACCTCCAAACGGTCTTGGGTGACCTCCAAACGGTCTTGAGACCGTTTGGATGAGCTCCAAATGGTCTTGAGACCGTTTGGCTCATCCAACCCTTGGATTCTAGTGAAATTCTATCAAGGATTGGTCTATCGAGTTGATCAACAAATCAGCACTTAATTATAATATGATTTGGTACCTTTGGACCTTCAATTGGTCAACTATACTTAAACCCAGACCTCCAAACGGTCTTGGGTGATCCCCAAACGGTCTTGAGACCGTTTTGGTGATCCCCAAACGGTTTTGAAACCGTTTGGGCCAATCAACCCAAAACATCATCTCATTCACTTGCAAAATCAGTATTTAGCCGATTAGGGTTCATACCACATCTTTGGATCTTCAAACACATATCCATACTTCACTCTAGACCTCCAAACGGTCTTTGGTGACCCCCAAACGGTCTTGAGACCGTTTGGGTGATCCCAAAACGGTTTTGAAACTGTTTGAGCTAATCAACCCAAAATCTCAAATTAACTCATTGGAATTTCAGCACTAATTTCAATTAGGGTTTGCCCAATTGATTAGCCTTCAACTCATGATTCCTTGAGAATTAACCCCTCAAATTTGGTGAGTTATTAACCAACATAATTAGGAACAGTAATATAAAATGGTAAACGCTTGGTCAACGCACTCAAACGGTTTTGAAACCGTTTGCCCAAAAAGGTCAAGTTAATCAGGTTGAAAATCAGCACTTAATCCAATTAGGTTTATCTAATTGATTAGCCTTCAACTCTCGATTCCTTGGGAGTTAACCCATAAAATTTGGTGAGTCATTAACCAACATCATTAGGAACAATATTATAAAACGTTCAATCTTGGTCAACGTACGCAAACGGTTTTGAAACCGTTTTCCCAAAAAGGTCAAGTTAATCAGGTTGAAAATCAGCACTTAATCCAATTAGATTTACCTAATTGATTTGCCTTCAACTCACGATTCCTTCGGAGTTAATCCCTCAAATTTCTAGGGTTATCAACCAACATAATTATGAACAGGAATCCCAAACGGTCAACCATTTTTCAACTCAACCAAATGGTCTTGGAGACCGTTTTCTCCAACCGACCTTGTGAAATCGTTTGCCCCTCAAACGGTTTTGCAAACCCCCAAACGGTTTTGCAAACCGTTTGGCCAAGGGTGCAAGACCGTTTGCTAAAGTAACATTGGTATTCACGCCCCCTTCTTCTACCTCCAGATCCAGGTCTGTTCTTCATGGTTTTAGTTGCAAGAAAGCAAGGAAGGATGGGGGAAAGAAGAACAAACTACTTTTGTAAGAAAGAAAGATGCATAACAAAGTTTAAGGGTTTAGAGTTATAAAACCCGCCTTAGAATCTGATATAGAGCTCCAAGATCCGTATATTTAATGGTGTCTTGAGCTCCAGGGGTCGTCCAAGGTCCTTTCTTCAAGAATTGGATGGAGAAGATGGCTAGAAGCAAGAGTTGTGTAAGGAATACTAGCAAACCAACCTTGTAATGGAATTTCCTCCATGAATCCGAGCTAGAAGATGACCAAACTTACCTAGATCAACTTGGTCGTCCTACTCTGCTCCTAAACTCCTCCTTAGTCGGCCCAAAGCAAAAGGATGAGAAGAGGAAATGAAGGGAACGATCCCTTGATTGTGGAAAGAGTTTGCTTATATATTTTTGGGCATATTTCCAAGGCAATGATAAATACTTCTTCTCTTTTACATATATATCCTCCACGCCCCTCTCCTACTTCTTTTCAACGTTCCTCACTTCTTATAACATGCAAACTTATCTCTCAACCTTGGTTTAGAGGAAAAGAATCCAAACACTTTATTAAGTCATACATATATAAGGGTCATTTTGCATACTTCTTGATTATTCAATTACAATGATTATCCTTCTTATATGGTTACTCAAATGAGGTGCCCCCCTCATTTTCTTTACTCCACTTGATTCTAAAAAGCATGATAGGAACTATAGATGGTATATTTTACATTTTGCACCCTATGTTTTGGGTAAATTGCACTTTACACCAAAACTAGGTTTTAAAGTACAAGGATTGCTCTACAAGCTATATTTTGGTGCCCAAGCTTGGGGAATCCATATCACCACATCATATTCATTCTTGATGTCTCATCATCATAGGAACATCTTAACATGTGCAATTTGCAAGTTAACCCCTCTAATTGGGTAATTTGCACATAGGTCCCTATTAAACAAAACAATCTTACAACATTGTTCAAAAAGGGCAGAAATGAAAATATAGATTCTTCTAAAGCTTTAATGACATATCAAGGGTTAACCACAAGCCTCTAATCATAATTTTAAGCAAAACACCTAGGGTTAGTTCATAACCCAAGTCAGGGGTGTTACAAATTATAAACCCCTAACAAGGATTTCATCCCCAAAATCCCAGGAAAAGGAGGGACAGATTATTCATTAGTAAGGCCCTCAATGTAACATCCCTGACCTGGGTTATGAGTTAACCCTAGGTGTTTTGCCTAAATATGTAATTAAGTCTTTGTGAATATCTTTTGGCATGTAATTAAGGAACATACATTTTCATTTCTGTCCTTTTAAAACAATGTTGTAGAATTATTTGGTAATGTAGGGGCCTATGTGCAAATTACCCATTTAAAGGGTGTAACTTGCAAATTTCACAAGTTAAGATGTTCCTCTGGTGATGAGACATCATATGAGTAAATATGATGAGGTAAGATGGATTTCCCAAGCCTGGGCATCAAGATGCAGCTTGTGGAATGATCCTTGTGCTTAAAAACCCTAATTTGGATTAAAGTGCAATTTACCCAAATGAGGGGTGCAACTTATAAAATATACCATCTAGAATATCTTTTATGACTTTTGGCATCATTTAGACTAACAATGATGAAGGGGGGCACTTCCTTTGAATAATCATATTATAAGGAACACCTTTGTAATTAAATCATCAAGATATAAGTAAGGAGACCCTTATGTACATATGTACCTTAGTGATAAGTTGACCTTCCTTGCCTTTAGTTCTTGGATTTAGAAGGAGCTTTATCTTAGAGAAGAAAAGGAGGGACGTGCCTAAAAGAAAGGAAGGACCTAGTTGTGAAAAGGAGAAACTAGTTGTCCTTATGTTGGGAATGACCCCAAGATATATATACACCCTTCCTTTGTTTGTAAAGGAACGTTTCCTTCACTTCCTTTCTTATTTTCTTGCTTAGACCGACTTAGGACAGAGCTCTGGAGAAGAGTAGAACGGCCAAGAAGTTCTAGGTAATCTTTGATCATCATCTTGCTCAAATTCATGGAGGATATCATGTTACAAGGTTGGTTTGCTAGTTTTCTTACTTAGCTTTCTCGTTCTAGCCATCTTTTCCCAACCTTTCCTTGGAGAAACACCCTTGTCCGACCTATGGAGCTCAAGAAACCATTAAAGACTTGAATCATGGAAGCTTGGAGCTCAAGGAACGACCTTAAGGCGGGTTTTATAATTCTAAACCTTTTGCTTTGTTATGCATACCTTTATTCATGCAAATAATAGTTAGTTCTTCTTCTTCTCCATCCTTCTTTGCACCCTTGCAAGCTTTTTCGTGAAGAAAAGACCTTGGTTTCAAGGTTGAAGACAAAGGGCGTTAATACCTATGTTGGTCCTTATCCAACTTTACTAAACGATCTTGGACCAATAGGTCAAACGATCTCACACTCGTTTCAATCCAAACGGGTTCAATAGGTCGGTTTGGCCAAACGGGTTCCAACCCATTTGAGGGCGTTGACCAAGCATTGACCGTTTGAGATTTCTGTTCACAATTATGTAGGATAATGACCCACCAAATTTGAGGGGTTAACGCCAAAGGAATCGTAGGTTGAAGGCCAATCAATTAGGCAATCGAATTGAATTAAGTGCTGTTTTCTAAACTGATTAACTTGAATCTTTGGGCAAACGGGTTCCAACCCGTTTGAAGGAGTTGACCAAGCATTGACCGTTTGGGATTCCTGTTCATAATATATTGAGTTTCATTTCTACCAAGAATAATGATCTAATTCCTAACCAATTAAGAGTTGAAGGCATTTCAACACCCTAACCCTAATCGGGTTAAATTTGCTGATTTTCATATAGATTTTGATGAGTGTTGGGTTGAAGGACCCAAACGAGTTCAAACCCGTTTGGGGGTTCATCCAAACGATCTCACACTCGTTTAGTGACACCCCAAGACCGTTTGGAGGCCTAGGGTTAAAGAAATTTGATGGTTTGAGGGTCCAATCACAAGATATTGATAAATTGATGAAAAGTGCTGATTTGTAATTTAATTAGGACTCAACCCTTATCAAATCAACTTAATTTTGGTCAAACTTTGGGCAAACGGTCTCAAGACCGTTTGGAGATCATCCAAACGATCTCAAGACCGTTTGGGCCAAGTTTGGGCCCAATTGGAGTTCAATTGATAGGCTCAACCTTATTTTGATTCACATTGTTGAAAATTGATGAGTAGCCGATTGGAAACCTTAATTGAGTTAGACTTAACCATAATTGGCTTTTAATTGAAGGTCAAATTAGAGTCCAATTAGTTGATGCTCATCCTAATTGACTCAATTTGTAAGTGGTTAACATGGCTTGGGCCAATTGAGGGCTTCAACTTAAGAAATCCTTTTCAATCATGACCTTTGTATCACCTTTCATGTCCATGCGGTTTAGACCCAAACGAGTCCACACTCGTTTAGACCCAAACGAGTCCACACTCATTTAGATCCAAACGAGTTCAACCCCTTTCAATCCAAACGAGTTCACACCCATTTCATCTTAAATGGGTTCACACCCGTTTCATCTTAAATGGGTTCACACCCGTTTCATCTTAAATGGGTTCACACCCGTTTCATCCTAAATGGGTTCACACCCGTTTCATCTTAAATGGGTTCACACCCGTTTCATATTAAATGGGTTCACACCCATTTCATCTTAAATGGGTTCACACCCGTTTCAGCTCAGTGAGTCCGCACTCGTTTGAGGGTTCAAATGGGTTGAAGGTTGAAGGTTAAACCCTAACCTAATTGAAGACTTTCAAGGATGATTATACTTAACCACTTGAAGGTATAAATGGTTCAATAATGATCCAATCTAAACCATAATGGTAACTTAAGACATTAAGGAACTAAGTGACTAATGAAGTGATCCATGATGATGATCAAAGGGTAATTTACCAAAATGCCCTTGAAAGGTTCAATTGAGTGATACTTTGTCCTAACCAAACCCTAATCACTCAATAATGGTGATTTGGTCTATGTTAATCAAAGAGGACTTAATCTAACCAAATCTAGAGTGGTGTAATCACCATCTACTAGTAATAGGAGAGAGAAAGTACCAATTATGATAGAAACTCAAGTAAAATACCTTCAATATACATGAATGTGCATGATTAGGGTATGATCCACCAGATGAGATCATGGAAACCCTAAATATGATAATTGATGAATCTTAATCTTATCTGAGGACTTTAATGATGATGTTTCTCATACATAGTGATGTTAAGAGATCAATTCACCAATATGTGAATAGTAAACCCTAATTCTAGGGTGATGACATGTAATGTGAATAGTAAACCCTAAGTGATGAAAATTAGGGAAACCTAGCTCTTGTATGAGTAGGGAGATACAACTTCTTTAAATAAGTTATTTACTGTTATCAGTTGATTTAACCATGTAGGTTTCTTTATAAGAATGATCATATCCATGTATGGATGATGATACTATATTCATTGAAAGCATGTTGTTAGCTTTATGAATAGTGATATATCCGGATGCCTTGTTAATAGCATCTTATGAGATTGATAGGCTGTGAGGGCCATGAATACCATCAAGGTCATGCTTTAAGAGATGACTTGTGATGAGAATATTGAGAAATGACAATTGATGAGAGTTAGGCTTGTTACATTTAGTATTCTTCCTTCATAGCTGATATGCTAATAATTAATGTTTGAAAACATGTATGATGATAAAAGAATACTGAAATGTACCTAACTAATCAAGTATAATCATACCATGTAGAGCCCTGATCATAGATCCATCATTTTCAGGAATTAAATGATGGTGAAACAGGTTTTCCTAAGGGAATTCCTGGAGTACATACTTTTGAATATGTGGGGTAATATGGATGTGAATTTACTTACATCCTAGTGTAGGAATTGATGTAGATGTATCTTTATTCTATCAATCCTTCACTATGTGTTTATGCCGGGGTGATGTAACACTAATCTCCCGAGGAAATCTTTTATACCGCATCGATGAGAGATAAACAAGAAATCTTTCGATGGCGAAGAGAGTACAGAATGCCACTGTGACTCTAATAGCGAAGTACCAGAATACCCTGGTAAGCTATTGTAACAGAGACACTAGTTGTCCTGCATGTTGATCCTCATACTGACTGAGGAAGATGAGGTCATAAAAATCCGGCTCTTTTGATGACCTATGTATGATACCGATGCGACTTAATAGTGATCGGTTGGAGTATGAGAGGTATACCTCATCTCCTCAGGGCATAATGATGTTTGTAAAACGTAATCAACCGCGTAGCATATCTGCTTAGGTTGAACCACGAAATACATTGGTTGATGATACATTACTTAGTATATATGTTTTTCATATTCCTTAAATGTTGTTCTAATTAATAACAATCTACTGCTGATTACCTTAGAGCTTTTATTGCCTATGTTTTCTTGGTTGCTATAATAAAGCTTCTGGCGAAGAGTTATAACTCTCACTGGGACAATTATTTAAAATTGTCTCACTCCGTAGATTTCTACCTTTAGGTGGACGTCGAGGTCGAAGGAACCGGTCTGCAGGTGGACAGCAGCAACATCAGCGAATTCAGGAGCAGCAGTGACTTCAGGCGGAAACATTGTGCTGTCTAGTCTTGTAGTCAGAATAGTCTTATGTCGTCTCTGTACACTCGGATCCTAGGAGTTTGTTGATCTGAGAATTTTGAAATCTTGAGATTTTGTATCATGGTGTATATAATCACCCGAGAAGTGATTTATCAGAGATGTAAACAGTTCATCTTACTTTTATAAAAGGAGTTTCAGGTTTTTAAGATCTCATTTTCGAAAAGTTTTAATTTCTCGTGATTTTCGTATTCCACTGTTAATCGAATCGCTTCCGCTATGTTTATCTTGTGTTTTGGAGATCAGAGCCCACACTCAAGTTTCCCCATATTATCTCAAAATTATGATGATATTATGGATTTGTAATTCACACAAAGTCCCTTTCATTAATTACTTCTTATAACTGTTTATGTTTGTGTAAAGCATAAACCCCTAACATAAGGTGTCCATACTTTTGAAAGGAAGAAGCATAAAAGAACATTCTTCTAGTATAACCCAAGAATGTTTATCAAAAGAGAAACATACATACCTTAACACAGATAATTCACTCAGCAATCCTTTATTTATTTGAAATAGTTCACTAAGAAAGTTTGCTAATCAATTAATTTGGAAATATTCACTGAGAAGATTCACTAAGAAATTTGTCTTAGAAGATTTCACTAAGTAAATTTACTAAGTATGTTGTCTCAAAAGCTTTCACTGAAGGAGTTCATTGAGTATGCTTACTAAGTATTTACTGAGGAAATTCACTGAGTATGTTCACTAAGTATGTTTACTAAGTATATTCACTAAGTATTCACTGAGGAAATTCACTGAGTATGTTCACTAAGTATGCTCACTAAGTATGTTCACTAGGTATTCACTGAGGAAATCCACTAAGTATGTTCACTAAGTATTCACTGAGGAAGTTCACTGAGTATATTCACTAAGTATTCACTAAGGAAGTTCACTGAGTATATTCACTAAGTATTCACTGAGGAAGTTCACTGAGTATATTCACTAAGTATTCACTGAGGAAGTTCACTGAGTATATTCACTAAGTATTCAATGAGGAAGTTCACTGAGTATATTCACTAAGTATTCACTGAGGAAGTTCACTGAGTATATTCACTAAGTATTCACTAAGGAAGTTCACTGAGTATATTCACTAAGTATTCACTGAGGAAGTTCACTAAGTATATTCACTAAGTATTCACTAAGGAAATTCACTGAGTATATTCACTAAGTATTCACTGAGTATATTCACTAAGTATTCACTAAGGAAGTTCACTGAGTATATTCACTAAGTATTCACTGAGGAAGTTCACTGAGTATATTCACTAAGTATTCACTGAGGAAGTTCACTGAGTATATTCACTAAGTATTCACTAAGGAATTTCACTGAGTATATTCACTAAGTGTTCACTGAGGAAATTCACTGAGTGCGTTCACTAAGTATATTCACTAAGTATTCACTAAGAAGATTCACAGAGTATGTTCATTTAGAAGTTTCACTTAGCTTTTCTCATTAATTACCTCATACTCTCTAGATTGTTTCAGAATAATTACCTGATCAGAGTAATCAAAAAGATAACAATCTAAGAGTTTCATACTTGCCTTATCTACAATAACCATATACCTGGCCAGGGTATATAAGTATTGAGATTAGGTAGTATGTATTTTACTTATCATCATATTCCTCATTTTTTTTCATTATACACACAGGATTTACCATACCAGATTATTCTTCAGGTATCACATCTATATCTCATCTTTTAATACACAATTAAGGGAGATTATAAATTGTTTTAAAGAATATTGAGTAAGATATAAATTCTTATCTCCCTTGTGTCCTTCTAGGACTTAGTCAAAGGATTAAAAAAATAGCTAATTTTCATATCTTTAACACATAGAATCCTGATATGAAATATCAAAACAAAACTTATTTCATCTCACCTATCTGGGATGTTTGTCCACGTCCTCTATTATTATATTGCCTCCCTTGTGAGCCTTGCAGACTCTGTCCTTGAGGTTGAGTCATTATTGTATTCTTGTCTGGACAATCCTTTGCCAGATGTCCCGGTTGTCTACATTGGTAACAGATCATGGGTGCAAGGTGTCTATACGATCCAGTTACTGATGTTGATGCTATGTCGGAAGGTCTTCTTGGTATACTACTATGATCCCTACTTCCACTTGACATCCATTGTGTCTAGGTAGGAAATCCTGATATTGCTGTTAGTATAGAAAATCTTGGCTTCTTAAAACTTTCAGGCCTTTGATCTTGAGGTTGGGTGTACATCTTCTTACTACTTGTCTGTTGTTTCTCGATTTTCGACCTCTCTATCCTTCTTACTGACTCCACAAAGGTGGCAAGCCTTTCTCAGTTCTCTAAGGTAGACACAGGAGTGGCTAGTTCAGCGTTCAATCCCTTTTCAAAACACCGAATTCTTTCTTCATCACTAACTGCCATTTGCGGACAAAACCACAGCAACTCCATGAACTTAGCTTCATATTCGCTAACGTTCATCTATCCTTGTGTGATCTTCTCAAATTGAGAGATCTTCTCGTCTAGATACGTCTTAGGGAAGTATCTATTGACGAATTCTCATCGGAATATCTCCCATCCTATTTCTTCGCCTGGTCTCTTATCTTCCTCTATCATCCACCAATTACCAGCACTCCCTTTTATGAGGTATACCGCATGTTTTACCTTTTCAGCTTCAGGAATATCAAGGATCCTGAAAGCCTTTGCCAGCTCTATCAACCATAGGTCAGCATCTGCTGGGTCAGATGTATCAGAATAATCTATGGCTCCCACCCGACGAAGTCTCTCAAAAGTCTTGGCGGCTCCATAACCTTCCTGATGGGCTGGTGCCCTAGGTGCAGATGGTGGCACCCTATCTGCCATGTGTGTTATGGCTGTCAGGAATTTATGAAATAAATCATGGAGAGCTAGGTTTTCTATCTCAGTTGGGTCAATCTGGGGCTGTTCAGGTACAGGCCCCTCCCTATTCTGGTCTCCTGCACCTCCTCCTGGTGCAGCAGTACTGCCCTCAGCAGCATGCTCTTCATGTGATCCAGACATCTTCAAGTTCTTCTTCTCCTATGAGAGCAGAAGATACTATCAGATAATCTGGAAAACACTTAGAACGAACTCAACAACCTTAGTCCTATGTCTCTGTAGACTCAACGAACTTAGAGCTCTGATACCACTAAATGTAACGTCTATCTTGAGAAAACAAGATTAACTAATGCGGAAGCGTTCACTAAGTAGCGGATTACCAAAAATTCACTAAAAATTTAAAACTTTATGTGAAGAGATATTTAAATGGTAAAGATTTTTCATAAAGAAACATGATAAGTTATTTACAAACTGATCCATCAGTACATCTCTGTAAGGTCGTATCTCGAGATTACAATCATCAACTACCATGTTAACTATATAAGGCAAGATACAGAAATCTTGAGGTACTGGACCAAAAACTCGAAAGCACTAACTATTACTCTGAGGACCTGAGAGTACAAAGATGACACATAGGACTCTAACTACATCTATACATGGCATAACATCCAGTGTCTCCACCTGAAACTTCACTGCTGTCCCTGGTACTATTGATGTTGCCCTTCACCTATTGAAGGATTTCTGCCTCCTCGCCCACGTCCACCTAAAAATATGTTTCCCACGGGGTGAGACAATTATAAAATTGTCCCAGCGAGAGATATAACTCTTCGCCAGAAACATAATTATTGCAGCTTAAGAGAGTAAATGTACACAAAGAAGTTATATATGTCTGGGAGTAGTGAAAACAATGTTTAACAGATTAAACCATTCTTCCAATTAAAGCAATACAACTATAATTTGATAAACCCATATGTCATTTATCTTTTAAGAAATAGAAGAACATGTATGGCATTTATTTACTATAAAACCATTATTACTACATTAACTCTCTTCAGACTTAGATCATATATCTAATGTCTGACATTATTATTGGGGAGTCATGGCTTGTAGCCATACATTTTCTCACAAAGTGTTAGGATCCCAATTCCTCAACTTATCAAGTACCTTTCTAAATTTATCATCATGATTATAGAATCTAGGTACTTGAACTCATAATTTACCATTCACTAGGTATCATTGCATATCATTATACTTGAAGCATGTAAAGTAATTTCAATACATAAGATATCATAATCCTTACCTGGATATGATCACCTCTTTATGAAAACCTACATGATCAATATTTACTAATAACATGCATATTGTATCATAACAGCACAATACAGGTTCTTCTCAAATTATATATGTGATACCACGGTCGTGCTACCTTGCACGATCGTGCAACAAAGGACTCACCACAACCGTGTCATAATACCACGGCTGGTTTCTAGGGTTAGGATTCTCATTTAATCCAAAAAGAGTTATTCGACCTCTTAACTAGATTAGGAATAGTGATTCCTATCTCATTTCTCAATCATGGAGTTTCATGCTTAAAAGCATAACTCAGAATTAGGGTTACTTGTTCATATCATCACATCTCCCTTGATTAGGGTTTACTATTCACATAGCATCACAGTACCCTAGATTAGGGTTTACTATTCACATAGCATCACATTACCCTAGATTAGGGTTTACTATGCACATAGCATCGCATTACCCTAGATTAGGGTTTACTATTCACATAGCATCACATTACCCTAGATTAGGGTTTACTATTCACATAGCATCACATTACCCTAGATTAGGGTTTACTATGCACATAGCATCGCATTACCCTAGATTAGGGTTTACTATGCACATAGCATCACATTACCCTAGATTAGGGTTTACTATTCACATAGCATCACATTACCCTATATTAGGGTTTACTATTCACATAGTAGTGAATTGAGATCATACCATCATTATGTATGAAGATTACTTCCATTCATGTCTTCACTTAGGTTAAGATTCATTGATCATCATAATTAGGGTTTCCATGATCCCATTGTAAAGGATCATACCCTAATTATGTGTATTCATACATGTTGGAAGTATATTACTTGATTCTCATTCAGATTAGGAGTCTTCTCTCCCCTCTTATTATTAGATGATGTTTACATCTCTTATGATTAGGTTAGGTCAATTCAACCTTGATAACATAAGTCACATTATTACTACAATGTTCATTAGGGTTTGCTTGATCAAGATGTGTTGACTACTTAAACCCATCAAGGGTACTTTAGTAATGTTCACCATTGATCATAACATGCTTCAATCAACTAATTACTTGTTCCCTTAATGTCTTTAGATATCATTAGGATTTAGATTAATCAACCATTAAACCATCTAAGCCTTTAAAGCATTAAGCAATCTTGACCTTAAAAGACCCCAAACGGTTTTGCACTTTCAACCTCCAAACGGTTTGAAACCGCATGACCACCAAACGGTCTTGAGACCGTTTGGTCCCAAACGGTCTTGAGACCGTTTGGTCCCAAACGGTCTTGAGACCATTTGGACTCAAACGGTCTTGAGACCGTTTGGTCCAAACACCCTCAAAACCGCATGGACCAAAAAGTGTATTAACACTTCCAATTGAGTTAGGGTTTTCAATGTCGAACCCCTCAATCATTCATGCCATGGTTAACCATTTATCAATTGAGCCATTAAGTTAATACTCAACTGATTTGACCCTCAATTAGTCCTCAATTGATCACCAATTAGGGTTTGGATGGATTGGATTAGGGTTGGAATCGATCATCCTTCAATACTAATCGATGTAAGACTAATTACTTTGAAACCATAGAACCATCATCCAAATTGGGTATGACCTGACCCCAAACGGTCTTGAGGTCATTTGGATGACCTCCAAATGGTATTTGAGACCGTTTTCCCATCATATCAACAAAATCCAAGTCAACCAATTAAGGTTTGGATCATTGGATTGATCACCAAAACAACAATTGATTACACTTTAACTTAATAACATTGGATCATCAATTGCTTAACCATACTCACCCCTAATCCTTCAAACGGTCTTGGGTGACCTCCAAACGGTCTTGAGACCGTTTGGCTCATCCAACCCTTGGATTCTAGTGAAATTCTATCAAGGATTGGTCTATCGAGTTGATCAACAAATCAACACTTAATTGTAATATGATTTGGTACCTTTGGACCTTCAATTGGTCAACTATACTAAACCCCAGACCTCCAAACGGTCTTGGGTGATCCCCAAACGGTCTTTAGACCGTTTGGGTGATCCCCAAACAGTTTTGAAACCGTTTGGGCCAATCAACTCAAAACATCATCTCATTCACTTGCAAAATCAGTATTTAGTCGATTCGGGTTCATACCACATCTTTGGATCTTCAAACAAATATCCATACTTCACCCTAGACCTACAAACGGTCTTGGGTGACCCCCAAACGGTTTTGAGACCGTTTGGGTGATCCCCAAACGGTTTTGAAACCGTTTGGGCTAATCAACCCAAAATCTCAAATTAACTCATTGGAATTTCAGCACTAATTTCAATTAGGGTTTGCCCAATTGATTAGCCTTCAACTCATGATTCCTTGAGAATTAACCCCTCAAATTTGGTGAGTTATTAACCAACATAATTAGGAACAGTAATATCAAACGGTAAATGCTTGGTCAACGCACTAAAACGGTTTTGAAACCGTTTGCCCAAAAAGGTCAAGTTAATCAGGTTGAAAATCAGCACTTAATCCAATTAGGTTTATCTAATTGATTAGCCTTCAACTCTCGATTCCTTGGGAGTTAACCCATAAAATTTGGTGAGTCATTAACCAACATCATTAGGAACAATAATCTCATTCGTTCAACCCTTGGTCAACGCACTCAAACGGTTTTGAAACCGTTTTCCCAAAAAGGTCAAGTTAATCAGGTTGAAAATTAGCACTTAATCCAATTAGATTTACCTAATTGATTTGCCTTCAACTCACGATTCCTTTGGAGTTAATCCCTAAAATTTCTAGGGTTATCAACCAACATAATTATGAACAGTAATCCCAAACGTGCAACCCTTTGTCAACTCAACCAAATGGTCTTGGAGACCGTTTTCTCCAACCGACCTTGTGAAACCGTTTGCCCCTCAAACGGTTTTGCAAACCCCCAAACGGTTTTGCAAACCGTTTGGCCAAGGGTGCAAGACCGTTTGCTAAAGTAACATTCGTGTTCACGCCCCCTTCTTCTACCTCCAGATCCAGGTCTGTTCTTCATGGTTTTAGTTGCAAGAAAGCAAGGAAGGATGGGGGAAAGAAGAACAAACTACTTTTGTAAGAAAGAAAGATGCATAACAAAGTTTTAGGGTTTAGAGTTATAAAACCCGCTTTAGAATCTGATATAGAGCTCCAAGATCCGTAGCTTTAATGGTTTCTTGAGCTCCAGGGGTCGTCCAAGGTCCTTTCTTCAAGAATTGGATGGAGAAGATGGCTAGAAGCAAGAGTTGTGTAAGGAATATTAGCAAACCAACCTTGTAATGGAGTTTCCTCCATGAATCCGAGCTAGAAGATGACCAAACTTACCTAGATCAACTTGGTCGTCCTACTCTGCTCTTAAACTCCTCCTTAGTCGGCCCAAAGCAAAAGGATGAGAAGAGGAAATGAAGGGAACGATCCCTTGATTGTGGAAAGAGCTTGCTTATATATTTTTGGGCATATTTCCAAGGCAATGATAAATACTTCTTCTCTTTTACATCTATATCCTCCACGCCCCTATCCTACTTATTTTCCACGTTCCTCCCTTCTTATAACATGCAAACTTATCTCTCAACCTTGGTTTAGAGGAAAAGAAGCCAAACACTTTATTAAGTCATACATATATAAGGGTCATTTTGCATACTTCTTGATTATTCAATTACAATGATTATCCTTCTTATATGGTTACTCAAATGAGGTGCCCCACTCATTTTCTTTACTCTACTTGATGCTAAAAAGCATGATAGGAACTCTAGAGGGTATATTTTACAATTTGCACCCTATGTTTTGGGTAAATTGCACTTTACACCAAAACTAGGTTTTAAAGTACAAGGATTGCTCTACAAGCTATATTTTGGTGCCCAAGCTTGGGGAATCCATATCACCACATCATATTCATTCTTATGATGTCTCATCATCATAGGAACATCTTAACATGTGCAATTTGCAAGTTAACACCTCTAATTGGGTAATTTGCACATAGGTTCCTATTAAACAAAACGATCTTACAACATTGTTCAAAAAGGGCAGAAATGAAAATATAGATTCTTCTAAAGCTTTAATGACATATCAAGGGTTAACCACAAGCCTCTAATCATAATTTTAAGCAAAACACCTAGGGTTAGTTCATAACCCAGGTCAGGGGTGTTACAAATTATAAATCCCTAACAAGGATTTCATCCCCAAAATCCCAAGAAAAGGAGGGACAGATTATTCATTAGTAAGGCCCTCAAGTTTCCCCATATTATCTCAAAATTATGATGATATTATGGATTTGTAATTTACACAAAGTCCCTTTCATTAATTACTTCTTATAACTGTTTATGTTTGTGTAAAGCATAAACCCCTAACATAAGGTGTCCATACTTTTGAAAGGAAGAAGCATAAAAGAACATTCTTCTAGTATCACCCAAGAATGTTTATCAAAAGAGAAACATACATACCTTAACACAGATAATTCACTCAGCAATCCTTTATTTATTTGAAATAGTTCACTAAGAAATTTTTCTAATCAATTAATTTGGAAATATTCACTGAGAAGATTCACTAAGAAATTTGTCTTAGAAGATTTCACTAAGTAAATTTACTATGTATGTTGTCTCAAAAGCTTTCACTGAAGGAGTTCATTGAGTATGCTTACTAAGTATTTACTGAGGA
This sequence comes from Alisma plantago-aquatica, assembly GCA_963693085.1. Taxonomy (NCBI): domain Eukaryota; kingdom Viridiplantae; phylum Streptophyta; class Magnoliopsida; order Alismatales; family Alismataceae; genus Alisma; species Alisma plantago-aquatica. Next base: position 1,300,214,217 of record OY856410.1, read on the forward strand.
AATTCACTGATTATGTTCACTAAGTATGTTTACTAAGTATATTCACTAAGTATTCACTGAGGAAATTCACTGAGTATGTTCACTAAGTATGCTCACTAAGTATGTTCACTAGGTATTCACTGAGGAAATCCACTAAGTATGTTCACTAAGTATTCACTGAGGAAGTTCACTGAGTATATTCACTAAGGAAGTTCACTGAGTATATTCACTAAGTATTCACTGAGGAAGTTCACTGAGTATATTCACTAAGTATTCACTGAGGAAGTTCACTGAGTATATTCACTAAGTATTCACTAAGGAAGTTCACTGAGTATATTCACTAAGCATTCACTGAGGAAGTTCACTGAGTATATTCACTAAGTATTCACTAAGGAAGTTCACTAAGTATATTCACTAAGTATTCACTGAGGAAGTTCACTGAGTATATTCACTAAGTATTCACTGAGGAAATTCACTGAGTATATTCACTAAGTATTCACTGAGTATATTCACTAAGTATTCACTAAGGAAGTTCACTGAGTATATTCACTAAGTATTCACTGAGGAAGTTCACTGAGTATATTCACTAAGTATTCACTAAGGAAGTTCACTAGGTATATTCACTAAGTATTCACTAAGGAATTTCACTGAGTATATTCACTAAGTGTTCACTGAGGAAATTCACTGAGTGTGTTCACTAAGTATATTCACTAAGTATTCACTAAGAAGATTTACTGAGTATGTTCATTTAGAAGTTTCACTTAGCTTTTCTCATTAATTACCTCATACTCTCTAGATTGTTTCAGAATAATTACCTGATCAGAGTAATAAAAAAGATAACAATCTAAGAGTTTCATACTTGCCTTATCTACAATAACCATATACCTGGCCAGGGTATATAAGTATTGAGATTAGGTAGTATGTATTTTACTTATCATCATATTCCTCATTTTTTTTTCATTATACACACAGGATTTACCATACCAGATTATTCTTCAGGTATCACATCTATATCTCATCTTTTAATACACAATTAAGGGAGATTATAAATTGTTTTAAAGAATACTGAGTAAGATATAAATTCTTATCTCCCTTGTGTCCTTCTAGGACTTAGTCAAAGGAATTAAAAAAATAGCTAATTTTCATATCTTTAACACATAGAATCCTGATATGAAATATCAAAACAAAACTTATTTCATCTGACCTGTCTGGGACGTCTGTCCACATCCTCTATTATTATATTGCCTCCCTTGTGAGCCTTGCAGACTCTGTCCTTGAGGTTGAGTCATTATTGTATTCCTATCTGGACAATCCTTTGCCAGATGTCCCGGTTGTCTACATTGGTAACAGATCCTGGGTGCAAGGTGTCTTTACGATCCAGTTACTGATGTTGATGCTATGTCGGAAGGTCTTCTTGGTATACTACTATGATCCCTACTTCCACTTGACATCCATTGTGTCTAGGTAGGAAATCCTGATATTGCTGTCGGTATAGAAAATCTTGGCTTCTTAAAACTTTCAGGCCTTTGATCTTGAGGTTGGGTGTACATCTTCTTACTACTTGTCTGTTGGTTCTCGATTTCCGACCTCTCTATCCTTCTTACTGACTCCACAAAGGTGGCAAGCCTTTCTCTGTTCTCTAAGGCAGACATAGGAGTGGCTAGTTCAGCGTTCAATCCCTTTTCAAAACGCCGAATTCTTTCTTCATCACTAACTGCCATTTGCGGACAAAACCGCAGCAACTCCATGAACTTAACTTCATATTTGCTAACGTTCATCTGTCCTTACGTGATCTTCTCAAATTGAGAGATCTTATCGTCTAGATACGTCTTAGGGAAGTATGTATTGATGAATTCTCGTTGGAATACCTCCCATCCTATTTCTTCGCCTGGTCTCTTATCTTCCTCTATCATCCACCAATTATCAGCACTCCCTTTTAGGAGGTATACCGCATGTTTTACCTTTTCAGCTTCAGGAATATCAAGGATCCTGAAAGCCTTTTCCAGCTCTATCAACCATAGGTCAGCATCTACTGGGTCAGATGTACCAGAATAGTCTATGGCTCCCACCCGACGAAGTCTCTCAAAAGTCTTGCCGGCTCCATTACCTTCCTGATGGGCTGGTGCCCTAGGTGCAGATGGTGGCACCCTATCTGCCATGTGTGTTATGGCTGTCAGGAATTTATCAAATAAATCATGGAGAGCTGGGTTTTCTATCTCAGTTGGGTCAATCTGGGGCTGTTCAGGTATAGGCCCCTCCCTATTCTAGTCTCCTGCACCTCCTCCTGGTGCAGCAGTACTGCCCTCAGCAGCATGCTCTTCATGTGATCCAGACATCTTCAAGTTCTTCTTCTCCTATGAGAGCAGAAGATACTATCAGATAATCTGGAAAACACTTAGAACGGACTCAACAACCTTAGTCCTATGTCTCTGTAGACTCAGTGAACCTAGAGCTCTGATACCACTAAATGTAACGTCTGTCTCGAGAAAACAAGATTAACTAATGCGGAAACGTTCACTAAGTAGCGGATTACCAAAAAATCACTAAAAATTTAAAACTTTATGTGAAGAGATCTTTAAATGGTAAAGCTTTTTCATAAAGAAACATGATAAATTATTTACAAACTGATCCATCAGTACATCTCTGTAAGGTCGTATCTCGAGATTACAATCATCAACTACCATGTTAACTATATAAGGCAAGATACAGAAATCTCGAGGTACTGGACCAAAAACTCGAAAGCACTAACTATTACTCTGATGACCTGAGAGTACAGAGACGACACATAGGACTCTAACTACATCTATACGTGGCATAACAGCCAGTGTCTCCACCTGAAACTTCACTGCTATCCCTGGTACTGTTGATGTTGCCCTTCACCTATTGAAGGATTTATGCCTCCTCGCCCACGTCCACCTAAAAATATGTTTCCCACGGGGTGAGACAATCATAAAATTGTCCCAGCGAGAGATATAACTCTTCGCCAGAAACATAATTATTGCAGCTTAAGAGAGTAAATGTACACAAAGAAGTTATATATGTCTGGGAGTAGTGAAAACAATGTTTAACAGATTAAACCATTCTTCCAATTAAAGCAATACAACTATAATTTGATAAACCCATATGTCATTTATCTTTTAAGAAATAGAAGAACATGTATGGCATTTATTTACTATAAAACCATTATTACAACATTAACTCTCTTCAGACTTAGATCATATATCTAATGTCTGACATTATTATTGGGGAGTCATGGCCTTTAGCCATACATTTTCTCACAAAGTGTTAGGATCCCAATTCCTCAACTTATCAAGTACCTTTCTAAATTTATCATCATGATTATAGAATCTAGGTACTTGAACTCATAATTTACCATTCACTAGGTATCATAGCATATCATTATACTTGAAGCATGTAAAGTAATTTCAATACATAAGATATCACAATCCTTACCTGGATATGATCACCTCTTTATGAAAATCTACACGATCAATATTTACTAATAACATGCATATTGTATCATAACAGTACAATACATGTTATTCTCAAATTATATATGTGATACCACAACCGTGCTACTTTGCACGATCATGCAACAAAGGACTCACCACGACCGTGTCATAATACCACGGCTGGTTTCTAGGGTTAGGATTCTCATTTAATCCAAAAAGAGTTATTCCACCTCTTAACTAGATTAGGAATAGTGATTCCTATCTCATTTCTCAATCATGGAGTTTCATGCTTAAAAGCATAACTCAGAATTAGGGTTACTTGTTCATATCATCACATCTCCCTAGATTAGGGTTTACTATTCACATAGCATCACATTACCCTAGATTAGGGTTTACTATTCACATAGCATCACATTACCCTAGATTAGGGTTTACTATGCACATAGCATCGCATTACCCTAGATTAGGGTTTACTATGCACATAGCATCACATTACCCTAGATTAGGGTTTACTATTCACATAGCATCACATTACCCTAGATTAGGGTTTACTATTCACATAGTAGTGAATTGAGTTCATACCATCATTATGTATGAAGATTACTTCCATTCATGTCTTCACTTAGGTTAAGATTCATTGATCATCATAATTAGGGTTTCCATGATCCCATTGTAAAGGATCATACCCTAATTATGTGTATTCATACATGTTGGAAGTATATTACTTGATTCTCATTCATATTAGGAGTCTTCTCTCCCCTCTTATTATTAGATGATGTTTACATCTCTTATGATTAGGTTAGGTCAATTCAACCTTGATAACATAAGTCACATTATTACTACAATGTTCATTAGGGTTTGCTTGATCAAGAGGTGTTGACTACTTAAACCCATCAAGGGTACTTTAGTAATGTTCACCATTGATCATAACATGCTTCAATCAACTAATTACTTGTTCCCTTAATGTCTTTAGATATCATTAGGATTTAGATTAATCAACCATTAAACCATCTAAGCCTTTAAAGCATTAAGCAATCTTGACCTTAAAAGACCCCAAACGGTTTTGCACTTTCAACCTCCAAACGGTTTGAAACTGCATGACCACCAAACGGTCTTGAGACCGTTTGGTCTCAAACGGTCTTGAGATCGTTTGGACTCAAACGGTATTGAGACCGTTTGGTCCAAACACCCTCAAAACCGCATGGACCTAAAAGTGTATTAACACTTCCAATTGAGTTAGGGTTTTCAATGTTGAACCCCTCAATCGTTCATGCCATGGTTAACCATTTATCAATTGAGACAATTAAGTTAATACTTAACTGATGTGACCCTCAATTAATCCTCAATTGATCACCAATTAGGGTTTGGATGGATTGGATTAGGGTTGGAATCGATCATCCTTCAATACTAATCAATGTAAGACTAATTACTTTGAAACCATAGAACCATCATCCAAATTGGGTATGACATGAACCCAAACGGTCTTGAGGTCGTTTGGATGACCTCCAAACGGTCTTGAGACCGTTTTCCCATCATATCACCAAAATCCAAGTCAACCAATTAAGGTTTGGATCATTGGATTGATCACCAAAACAGCAATTGATTACACTTTAACTTAATAACATTGGATCATCAATTGCTTAACCATACTCACCCCTAGACCTCCAAACGGTCTTGGGTGACCTCCAAACGGTCTTGAGACCGTTTGGATGAGCTCCAAACGGTCTTGAGACCGTTTGGCTCATCCAACCCTTGGATTCTAGTGAAATTCTATCAAGGATTGGTCTATCGAGTTGATCAACAAATCAGCACTTAATTATAATATGATTTGGTACCTTTGGACCTTCAATTGGTCAACTATACTTAAACCCAGACCTCCAAACGGTCTTGGGTGATCCCCAAACGGTCTTGAGACCGTTTTGGTGATCCCCAAATGGTTTTGAAACCGTTTGGGCCAATCAACCCAAAACATCATCTCATTCACTTGCAAAATCAGTATTTAGCCGATTAGGGTTCATACCACATCTTTGGATCTTCAAACACATATCCATACTTCACTCTAGACCTCCAAACGGTCTTGGGTGGCCCCCAAACGGTCTTGAGACCGTTTGGGTGATCCCCAAATGGTTTTGAAACTGTTTGAGCTAATCAACCCAAAATCCCAAATTAACTCATTCGAATTTCAGCACTAATTTCAATTAGGGTTTGCCCAATTGATTAGCCTTCAACTCATGATTCCTTGAGAATTAACCCCTAAAATTTGGTGAGTTATTAACCAACATAATTAGGAACAGTAATATAAAATGTTAAACGCTTGGTCAACGCACTCAAACGGTTTTGAAACCGTTTGCCCAAAAAGGTCAAGTTAATCAGGTTGAAAATCAGCACTTAATCCAATTAGGTTTATCTAATTGATTAGCCTTCAACTCTCGATTCCTTGGGAGTTAACCCATAAATTTGGTGAGTCATTAACCAACATCATTAGGAACAATAATATCAAACGTTCAATGCTTGGTCAACGCACTCAAACGGTTTTGAAACCGTTTTCCCAAAAAGGTCAAGTTAATCAGGTTGAAAATCAGCACTTAATCCAATTAGATTTACCTAATTGATTTGCCTTCAACTCACGATTCCTTCGGAGTTAATCCCTAAAATTTCTTGGGTTATCCACCAACATAATTATGAACAGGAATCCCAAACGGTCAACCCTTTGTCAACTCAACCAAATGGTCTTGGAGACCGTTTGCTCCAACCGACCTTGTGAAATCGTTTGCCCCTCAAACGGTTTTGCAAACCCCCAAACGGTTTTGCAAACCGTTTGGCCAAGGGTGCAAGACCGTTTGCTAAAGTAACATTGGTATTCACGCCCCCTTCTTCTACCTCCAGATCCAGGTCTGTTCTTCATGGTTTTAGTTGCAAGAAAGCAAGGAAGGATGGGGGAAAGAAGAACAAACTACTTTTGTAAGAAAGAAAGATGCATAACAAAGTTTAAGGGTTTAGAGTTATAAAACCCGCCTTAGAATCTGATATAGAGCTCCAAGATCCGTAGATTTAATGGTGTCTTGAGCTCCAGGGGTCTTCCAAGGTCCTTTCTTCAAGAATTGGATGGAGAAGATGGCTAGAAGCAAGAGTTGTGTAAGGAATACTAGCAAACCAACCTTGTAATGGAATTTCCTCCATGAATCCGAGCTAGAAGATGACCAAACTTACCTAGATCAACTTGGTCGTCCTACTCTGCTCCTAAACTCCTCCTTAGTCGGCCCAAAGCAAAAGGATGAGAAGAGGAAATGAAGGGAACGATCCCTTGATTGTGGAAAGAGCTTGCTTATATATTTTTGGGCATATTTCCAAGGCAATGATAAATACTTCTTCTCTTTTACATATATATCCTCCACGCCCCTCTCCTACTTCTTTTCCACGTTCATCACTTCTTATAACATGCAAACTTATCTCTCAACCTTGGTTTAGAGGAAAAGAAGCCAAACACTTTATTAAGTCATACATATATAGGGTCATTTTGCATACTTCTTGATTATTCAATTACAATGATTATCCTTCTTATATGGTTACTCAAATGAGGTGCCCCCCTCATTTTCTTTACTCCACTTGATGCTAAAAAGCATGATAGGAACTCTAGAGGGTATATTTTACATTTTGCACCCTATGTTTTGGGTAAATTGCACTTTACACCAAAACTAGGTTTTAAAGTACAAGGATTGCTCTACAAGCTATATTTTGGTGCCCAAGCTTGGGGAATCCATATCACCACATCATATTCATTCTTATGATGTCTCATCATCATAGGAACATCTTAAAATGTGCAATTTGCAATTTAACCCCTCTAATTGGGTAATTTGCACATAGGTCCCTATTAAACAAAACAATCTTACAACATTGTTCAAAAAGGGCAGAAATGAAAATATAGATTCTTCTAAAGCTTTAATGACATATCAAGGGTTAACCACAAGCCTCTAATCATAATTTTAAGCAAAACACCTAGGGTTAGTTCATAACCCAAGTCAGGGGTGTTACAAATTATAAACCCCTAACAAGGATTTCATCCCCAAAATCCCAAGAAAAGGAGGGACAGATTATTCATTAGTAAGGCCCTCAATGTAACATCCCTGACCTGGGTTATGAGTTAACCCTAGGTGTTTTGCCTAAATATGTAATTAAATCTTTGTGAATATCTTTTGGCATGTAATTAAGGAACATACATTTTCATTTTTGTCCTTTTAAAACAATGTTGTAGAATTATTTGGTAATGCAGGGGCCTATGTGCAAATTACCCATTTAAAGGGTGTAACTTGCAAATTTCACAAGTTAAGATGTTCCTTTGGTGATGAGACATCATATGAGTAAATATGATGAGGTAAGATGGATTTCCCAAGCCTGGGCATCAAGATGCAGCTTGTGGAATGATCCTTGTGCTTAAAAACCCTAATTTGGATTAAAGTGCAATTTACCCAAATGAGGGGTGCAACTTATAAAATATACCATCTAGAATATCTTTTATGACTTTTGACATCATTTAGACTAACAATGATGAAGGGGGGCACTTCCTTTGAATAATCATATTATAAGGAACACCTTTGTAATTAAATCATCAAGATGTAAGTAAGGAGACCCTTATGTACATATGTACCTTAGTGATAAGTTGACCTTCCTTGCCTTTAGTTCTTGGCTTTAGAAGGAGATTTATCTTAGAGAATAAAAGGAGGGACGTTCCTAAAATAAAGGAAGGACCTAGTTGTGAAAAGGAGAAACTAGTTGTCCTTATGTTGGGAATGACCCCAACATATATATACACCCTTCCTTTGTTTGTAAAGGAACGTTTCCTTCACTTCCTTTCTTATTTTCTTGCTTAGACTGACTTAGGACAGAGCTCTGGAGAAGAGTAGAACGGCCAAGAAGTTCTAGGTAATCTTTGATCATCATCTTGCTCAAATTCATGGAGGATATCATGTTACAAGGTTGGTTTGCTAGTTTTCTTACTTAGCTTTCTCGTTCTAGCCATCTTTTCCCAACCTTTCCTTGGAGAAACACCCTTGGACGACCTATGGAGCTCAAGAAACCATTAAAGACTTGAATCGTGGAAGCTTGGAGCTCAAGGAACGACCTTAAGGCGGGTTTTATAATTCTAAACCTTTTGCTTTGTTATGCATACCTTTATTCATGCAAATAATAGTTAGTTCTTCTTCTTCCCCATCCTTCTTTGCACCCTTGCAAGCTTTTTTGTGAAGAACAGAACTTGGTTTCAAGGTTGAAGACAAAGGGCGTTAATACCTATGTTGGTCCTTATCCAACTTTACTAAACGATCTTGGACCAATAGGTCAAACGATCTCACACTCGTTTCAATCCAAACGGGTTCAATAGGTCGGTTTGGCCAAACGGGTTCCAACCCATTTGAGGGCGTTGACCAAGCATTTACCGTTTGAGATTTCTGTTCACAATTATGTAGGATAATGACCCACCAAATTTGAGGGGTTAACTCCAAAGGAATCGTAGGTTGAAGGCCAATCAATTAGGCAATCGAATTGAATTAAGTGTTGTTTTCTAAACTGATTAACTTGAATCTTTGGGCAAACGGGTTCCAACCCGTTTGAAGGAGTTGACCAAGCATTGAACGTTTGGGATTCCTGTTCATAATATATTGAATTTCATTTCTACCAAGAATCATGATCTAATTCCTAACCAATTAAGAGTTGAAGGCATTTCAACACCCTAACCCTAATCGGGTTAAATTTGCTGATTTTCATATAGATTTTGATGAGTGTTGGGTTGAAGGACCCAAACGAGTTCAAACCCGTTTGGGGGTTCATCCAAACGATCTCACACTAGTTTAGTGACACCCCAAGACCGTTTGGAGGTCTAGGGTTAAATAAATTTGATGGTTTGAGGGTCCAATCACAAGATATTGATAAATTGAGGAAAAGTGCTGATTTGTAATTTAATTAGGACTCAACCCTTATCAAATCAACTTAATTTTGGTCAAACTTTGGGCAAACGGTCTCAAGACCGTTTGGAGATCATCCAAACGATCTCAAGACCGTTTGGGCCAAGTTTGGGCCCAATTGGAGTTCAATTGATAGGCTCAACCTTATTTTGATTCACATTGTTGAAAATTGATGAGTAGCCGATTGGAAACCTTAATTGAGTTAGACTTAACCATAATTGGCTTTTAATTGAAGGTCAAATTGGAGTCCAATTAGTTGAGGCTCATCCTAATTGACTCAATTTGTAAGTGGTAAACATGGCTTGGGCCAATTGAGGGCTTCAACTTAAGAAATCCTTTTCAATCATGACCTTTGTATCACCTTTCATGTCCATGTGGTTTAGACCCAAACGAGTCCACACTCGTTTAGACCCAAACGAGTCTACACTCATTTAGATCCAAACGAGTTCAACCCCTTTCAATCCAAACGAGTTCACACCTGTTTCATCTTAAATGGGTTCACACCCGTTTCATCTTAAATGGGTTCACACTCGTTTCATCTTAAATGGGTTCACACCCGTTTCATCCTAAATGGGTTCACACCCGTTTCATCTTAAATGGGTTCACACCCGTTTCATATTAAATGGGTTCACACCCATTTCATCTTAAATGGGTTCACACCCGTTTCAGCTCAGTGAGTCCGCACTCGTTTGAGGGTTCAAATGGGTTGAAGGTTGAAGGTTAAACCCTAACCTAATTGAAGACTTTCAAGGATGATTATACTTAACCACTTGAAGGTATAAATGGTTCAATAATGATCCAATCTAAACCATAATGGTAACTTAAGACATTAAGGAACTAAGTGACTAATGAAGTGATCCATGATGATGATCAAAGGGTAATTTACCAAAATGCCCTTGAAAGGTTCAATTGAGTGATACTTTGTCCTAACCAAACCCTAATCACTCAATAATGGTGATTTGGTCTATGTTAATCAAAGAGGACTTAATCTAACCAAATCTAGAGTGGTGTAATCACCATCTACTAGTAAGAGGAGAGAGAAAGTACCAATTATGATAGAAACTCAAGTAAAATACCTTCAATATACATGAATGTGCATGATTAGGGTATGATCCACCAGATGAGATCATGGAAACCCTAAATATGATAATTGATGAATCTTAATCTTATCTGAGGACTTTAATGATGATGTTTCTCATACATAGTGATGTTAAGATATCAATTCACCAATATGTGAATAGTAAACCCTAATTCTAGGGTGATGACATGTAATGTGAATAGTAAACCCTAAGTGATGTAAATTAGGGAAACCTAGCTCTTGTATGAGTAGGGAGATACAACTTCTTTAAATAAGTTATTTACTGTTATCAGTTGATTTAACCATGTAGGTTTCTTTATAAGAATGATCATATCCAGGTATGGATGATGATACTATATTCATTGAAAGCATGTTGTTAGCTTTATGAATAGTGATATATCCTGATGCCTTGTTAATAGCATCTTATGAGATTGATAGGCTGTGAGGGCCATGAATACCATCAAGGTCATGCTTTAAGAGATGACTTGTGATGAGAATATTGAGAAATGACAATTGATGAGAGTTAGGCTTGTTACATTTAGTATTCTTCCTTCATAGCTGATATGCTAATAATTAATGTTTGAAAACATGTATGATGATAAAAGAATACTAAAATGTACCTAACTAATCAAGTATAATCATACCATGTAGAGCCCTGATCATAGATCCATCATTGTCAGGAATTAAATGATGGTGAAACAGGTTTTCCTAAGGGAATTCCTGTAGTACATACTTTTGAATATGTGGGGTAATATGGATGTGAATTTCCTTACATCCTAGTGTAGGAATTGATGTAGATGTATCTTTATTCTATCAATCCTTCACTATGTGTTTATGCCGGGGTGATGTAACACTAATCTCCCGAGGAAATCTTTTATACCGCATCGATGAGAGATAAACAAGAAATCTTTCGATGGCGAAGAGAGTACAGAATGCCACTGTGACTCTAATAGCGAAGTACCAGAATACCCTGGTAAGCTATTGTAATAGAGACACTAGTTGTCCTGCATGTTGATCCTCATACCGATTGAGGAAGATGAGGTCATAAGAATCCGGCTCTTTTGATGACCTATGTATGATACCGATGCGACTTAATAGTGATCGGTTGGAGTATGAGAGGTATACCTCATATCCGCAGGGCATAATGATGTTTGTAAAATATAATCAACCGCGTAGCATATCTGCTTAGGTTGAACCACGAAATACATTGGTTGATGATACATTACTTAGTATATATGTTTTTCATATTCCTTAAATGTCGTTGTTCTAATTGATAACAATCTACTGCTGATTACCTTAGAGCTTTTATTGCCTATGTTTTCTTGGTTGCTATAATAAAGCTTCTGGCGAAGAGTTATAACTCTCGCTGGGACAATTATTTAAAATTGTCTCACCCCGTAGATTTCTACCTTTAGGTGGACGTCGAGGTCGAAGGAACCGATCTGCAGGTGGACAGCAGCAACATCAGCGAATTCAGGAGCAGCAGTGACTTCAGGTGGAAACATTGTGCTGTCTAGTCTTGTAGTCAGAATAGTCTTATGTCGTCTCTGTACACTCGAGTCCTAGGAGTTTGTTGATCTGAGAATTTTGAAATCTTGAGATTTTGTATCATGACGTATATAATCACCCGAGAAGTGATTTATGAGAGATGTAAACAGTTCATCTTACTTTTATAAAAGGAGTTTCAGGTTTTTAAGATCTCATTTTCGAAAAGTTTTAATTTCTCGTGATTTTCGTATTCCATTGTTAATCGAATCGCTTCCGCTATGTTTATCTTGTGTTTTGGAGATCAGAGCCCACACTCAAGTTTCCCCATATTATCTCAAAATTATGATGATATTATGGATTTGTAATTCACACAAAGTCCCTTTCATTAATTACTTCTTATAACTGTTTATGTTTGTGTAAAGCATAAACCCCCAACATAAGGTGTCCATACTTTTGAAAGGAAGAAGCATAAAAGAACATTCTTCTAGTATCACCCAAGAATGTTTATCAAAAGAGAAACATACATACCTTAACACAGATAATTCACTCAGCAATCCTTTATTTATTTGAAATAGTTCACTAAGAAAGTTTGCTAATCAATTAATTTGGAAATATTCACTGAGAAGATTCACTAAGAAATTTGTCTTAGAAGATTTCACTAAGTAAATTTACTAAGTATGTTGTCTCAAAAGCTTTCACTGAAGGAGTTCATTGAGTATGCTTACTAAGTATTTACTGAGGAAATTCACTGAGTATGTTCACTAAGTATGTTTACTAAGTATATTCACTAAGTATTCACTGAGGAAATTCACTGAGTATGTTCACTAAGTATGCTCACTAAGTATGTTCACTAGGTATTCACTGAGGAAATCCACTAAGTATGTTCACTAAGTATTCACTGAGGAAGTTCACTGAGTATATTCACTAAGGAAGTTCACTGAGTATATTCACTAAGTATTCACTGAGGAAGTTCACTGAGTATATTCACTAAGTATTCAATGAGGAAGTTCACTGAGTATATTCACTAAGTATTCACTGAGGAAGTTCACTGAGTATATTCACTAAGTATTCACTAAGGAAGTTCACTGAGTATATTCACTAAGTATTCACTGAGGAAGTTCACTGAGTATATTCACTAAGTATTCACTAAGGAAATTCATTGAGTATATTCACTAAGTATTCACTGAGTATATTCACTAAGTATTCACTAAGGAAGTTCACTGAGTATATTCACTAAGTATTCACTGAGGAAGTTCACTGAGTATATTCACTAAGTATTCACTGAGGAAGTTCACTGAGTATATTCACTAAGTATTCACTAAGGAATTTCACTGAGTATATTCACTAAGTGTTCACTGAGGAAATTCACTGAGTGTGTTCACTAAGTATATTCACTAAGTATTCACTAAGAAGATTCACAGAGTATGTTCATTTAGAAGTTTCACTTAGCTTTTCTCATTAATTACCTCATACTCTCTAGATTGTTTCAGAATAATTACCTGATCAGAGTAATCAAAAAGATAACAATATAAGAGTTTCATACTTGCCTTATCTACAATAACCATATACCTGGCCAGGGTATATAAGTATTGAGATTAGGTAGTATGTATTTTACTTATCATCATATTCCTCATTTTTTTTTCATTATACACACAGGATTTACCATACCAGATTATTCTTCAGGTATCACATCTATATCTCATCTTTTAATACACAATTAAGGGAGATTATAAATTGTTTTAAAGAATACTGAGTAAGATATAAATTCTTATCTCCCTTGTGTCCTTTTAGGACTTAGTCAAAGGAATTAAAAAATAGCTAATTTTCATATCTTTAACACATAGAATCCTGATATGAAATATCAAAACAAAACTTATTTCATCTCACCTATCTAGGACGTCTATCCACGTCCTCTATTATTATATTGCCTCCCTTGTGAGCCTTGCAGACTCTGTCCTTGAGGTTGAGTCATTATTGTATTCATGTCTGGACAATCCTTTGCCAGATGTCCCGGTTGTCTACATTGGTAACAGATCCTGGGTGCAAGGTGTCTATACGATCCAGTTACTGATGTTGATGCTATGTCGGAAGGTCTTCTTGGTATACTACTATGATCCCTACTTCCACTTGACATCCATTGTGTCAAGGTAGGAAATCCTGATATTGCTGTTAGTATAGAAAATCTTGGCTTCTTAAAACTTTCAGGCCTTTGATCTTGAGGCTGGGTGTACATCTTCTTACTACTTGTCTGTTGTTTCTCAATTTTCGACCTCTCTATCCTTCTTACGGACTCCACAAAGGTGGCAAGCCTTTCTCTGTTCTCTAAGGAAGACACAGGAGTGGCTAGTTCAGCGTTCATTCCCTTTTCAAAACGCCGAATTTTTCTTCATCACTAACTGCCATTTGCGGACAAAACCGCAGCAACTCCATGAACTTAGCTTCATATTCGCTAACGTTCATCTGTCCTTGTGTGATCTTCTCAAATTGAGAGATCTTCTCGTCAAGATACGTCTTAGGGAAGTATCTATTAACGAATTCTCACCGGAATACCTCCCATCCTATTTCTTTGCCTGGTCTCTTATCTTCCTCTATCATCCACCAATTACCAGCACTCCCTTTTATGAGGTATACTGCATGTTTTACCTTTTCAGCTTCAGGAATATCAAGGATCCTGAAAGCCTTTTCCAGCTCTATCAACCATAGGTCAGCATCTGCTGGGTCAGATGTATCAGAATAGTCTATGGCTCCCACCCGACGAAGTCTCTCAAAAGTCTTGTCGGCTCCATAACCTTCCTGATGGGCTGGTGCCCTAGGTGCAGATGGTGGCACCCTATCTGCCATGTGTGTTATGGCTGTCAGGAATTTATCAAATAAATCATGGAGAGCTAGGTTTTCTATCTCAGTTGGGTCAATCTGGGGCTATTCAGGTACAGGCCCCTCCCTATTCTGGTCTCCTGCACCTCCTCTGGGTGCAGCAGTACTACCCTCAGCAGCATGCTCTTCATGTGATCCAGACATCTTCAAGTTCTTCTTCTCCTATGAGAGCAGAAGATACTATCAGATAATCTGGAAAACACTTAGAACGAACTCAACAACCTTAGTCCTATGTCTCTGTAGACTCAGCGAACCTAGAGCTCTGATACCACTAAATGTAACGTCTATCTCGAGAAAACAAGATTAACTAATGCGGAAACGTTCACTAAGTAGCGGATTACCAAAAATTCACTAAAAATTTAAAACTTTATGTGAAGAGATCTTTAAATGGTAAAGATTTTTCATAAAGAAACATGATAAGTTATTTACAAACTGATCCATCAGTACATCTCTGTAAGGTCGTATCTCGAGATTACAATCATCAACTACCATGTTAACTATATAAGGCAAGATACAGAAATCTCGAGGTACTGGACCAAAAACTCTAAAGCACTAACTATTACTCTGAGGACCTGAGAGTACAGAGACGACACATAGGACTCTAACTACATCTATACATGGCATAACATCCAGTGTCTCCATCTGAAACTTCACTGTTGTCCCTGGTACTGTTGATGTTGCCCTTCACCTATTGAAGGATTTCTGCCTCCTCGCCCACGTCCACCTAAAAATATGTTTCCCACGGGGTGAGACAATTATAAAATTGTCCCAGCGAGAGATATAACTCTTCGCCAAAAACATAATTATTGCAGCTTAAGAGAGTAAATGTGCACAAAGAAGTTATATATGTCTGGGAGTAGTGAAAACAATGTTTAACAGATTAAACCATTCTTCCAATTAAAGCAATACAACTATAATTTGATAAACCCATATGTCATTTATCTTTTAAGAAATAGAAGAACATGTATGGCATTTATTTACTGTAAAACCATTATTACTACATTAACTCTCTTCAGACTTAGATCATATATCTAATGTCTGACATTATTATTGGGGAGTCATGGCCTGTAGCCATACATTTTCTCACAAAGTGTTAGGATCCCAATTCCTCAACTTATCAAGTACCTTTCTAAATTTATCATCATGATTATAGAATCTAGGTACTTGAACTCATAATTTACCATTCACTAGGTATCATAGCATATCATTATACTTGAAGCATGTAAAGTAATTTCAATACATAAGATATCATAATCCTTACCTGGATATGATCACCTCTTTATGAAAACCTACATGATCAATATTTACTAATAACATGCATATTGTATCATAACAGCACAATACAGGTTCTTCTCAAATTATATATGTGATACCACGGTCGTGCTACCTTGCACGATCGTGCAACAAAGGACTCATCACGACTGTGTCATAATACCACGGCTGGTTTCTAGGGTTAGGATTCTCATTTAATCCAAAAAGAGTTATTCGACCTCTTAACTAGATTAGGAATAGTGATTCCTATCTCATTTCTCAATCATGGAGTTTCATGCTTAAAAGCATAACTCAGAATTAGGGTTACTTGTTCATATCATCACATCTCCCTAGATTAGGGTTTACTATTCACATAGCATCACATTACCCTAGATTAGGGTTTACTATTCACATAGCATCACATTACCCTAGATTAGGGTTTACTATGCACATAGCATCGCATTACCCTAGATTAGGGTTTACTATTCACATAGCATCACATTACCCTAGATTATGGTTTACTATTCACATAGCATCACATTACCCTAGATTAGGGTTTACTATGGACATAGCATCGCATTACCCTAGATTAGGGTTTATTATGCACATAGCATCACATTACCCTAGATTAGGGTTTACTATTCACATAGCATCACATTACCCTATATTAGGGTTTACTATTCACATAGTAGTGAATTGAGATCATACCATCATTATGTATGAAGATTACTTCCATTCATGTCTTCACTTAGGTTAAGATTCATTGATCATCATAATTAGGGTTTCCATGATCCCATTGTAAAGGATCATACCCTAATTATGTGTATTCATACATGTTGGAAGTATATTACTTGATTCTCATTCATATTAGGAGTCTTCTCTCCCCTCTTATTATTAGATGATGTTTACATCTCTTATGATTAGGTTAGGTCAATTCAACCTTGATAACATAAGTCACATTATTACTACAATGTTCATTAGGGTTTGCTTGATCAAGAGGTGTTGACTACTTAAACCCATCAAGGGTACTTTAGTAATGTTCACCATTGATCATAACATGCTTCAACCAACTAATTACTTGTTCCCTTAATGTCTTTAGATATCATTAAGATTTAGATTAATCAACCATTAAACCATCTAAGCCTTTAAAGCATTAAGCAATCTTGACCTTAAAAGACCCCAAACGGTTTTGCACTTTCAACCTCCAAACGGTTTGAAACCGCATGACCACCAAACGGTCTTGAGACCGTTTGGTCCCAAACGGTCTTGAGACCATTTGGACTCAAACGCTCTTGAGACCGTTTGGTCCAAACACCCTCAAAACCGCATGGACCAAAAAGTGTATTAACACTTCCAATTGAGTTAGGGTTTTCAATGTTGAACCCCTCAATCATTCATGCCATGGTTAACCATTTATCAATTGAGCCATTAAGTTAATACTCAACTGATGTGACCCTCAATTAATCCTCAATTGATCACCAATTAGGGTTTGGATGGATTGGATTAGGGTTGGAATCGATCATCCTTCAATACTAATCGATGTAAGACTAATTACTTTGAAACCATAGAACCATCATCCAAATTGGGTATGACCTGACCCCAAACGGTCTTGAGGTCGTTTGGATGACCTCCAAACGGTATTGAGACCGTTTTCCCATCATATCAACAAAATCCAAGTCAACCAATTAAGGTTTGGATCATTGGATTGATCACCAAAACAACAATTGATTACACTTTAACTTAATAACATTGGATCATCAATTGCTTAACCATACTCACCCCTAATCCTTAAAACGGTCTTGGGTGACCTCCAAACGGTCTTGAGACCGTTTGGCTCATCCAACCCTTGGATTCTAGTGAAATTCTATCAAGGATTGGTCTATCGAGTTGATCAACAAATCCACACTTAATTGTAATATGATTTGGTACCTTTGGACCTTCAATTGGTCAACTATACTTAACCCCAGACCTCCAAACGGTCTTGGGTGATCCCCAAACGGTCTTTAGACCGTTTGGGTGATCCCCAAACAGTTTTGAAACCGTTTGGGCCAATCAACCCAAAACATCATCTCATTCACTTGCAAAATCAGTATTTAGTCGATTCGGGTTCATACCACATCTTTGGATCTTCAAACACATATACATACTTCACCCTAGACCTCCAAACGGTCTTGGGTGACCCCCAAACGGTTTTGAGACCGTTTGGGTGATCCCAAAACGGTTTTGAAACCGTTTGGGCTAATCAACCCAAAATCTCAAATTAACTCATTGGAATTTCGAGCACTAATTTCAATTAGGGTTTGCCCAATTGATTAGCCTTCAACTCATGATTCCTTGAGAATTAACCCCTCAAATTGGGTGAGTTATTAACCAACATAATTAGGAACAGTAATATCAAACGGTAAATGCTTTGTCAACGCACTCAAACGGTTTTGAAACCGTTTGCCCAAAAAGGTCAAGTTAATCAGGTTGAAAATCAGCACTTAATCCAATTAGGTTTATCTAATTGATTAGCCTTCAACTCTCGATTCCTTGGGAGTTCACCCATAAAATTTGGTGAGTCATTAACCAAAATCATTAGGAACAATAATCTCAAACGTTCAACGCTTGGTCAACGCACTCAAACGGTTTTGAAACCGTTTTCCCAAAAAGGTCAAGTTAATCATGTTGAAAATTAGCACTTAATCCAATTAGATTTACCTAATTGATTTGCCTTCAACTCACGATTCCTTTGGAGTTAATCCCTAAACTTTCTAGGGTTATCAACCAACATAATTATGAACAGGAATCCCAAACAGTCAACCCTTTGTCAACTCAACCAAACGGTCTTGGAGACCGTTTGCTCCAACCGACCTTGTGAAACCGTTTGCCCCTCAAACGGTTTTGCAAACCCCCAAACGGTTTTGCAAACCGTTTGGCCAATGGTGCAAGACTGTTTGCTAAAGTAACATTCGTATTCATGCCCCTTTCGTCTACCTCCAGATCCAGGTCTGTTCTTCATGGTTTTAGTTGCAAGAAAGCAAGGAAGGATGGGGGAAAGAAGAACAAACTACTTTTGTAAGAAAGAAAGATGCATAACAAAGTTTAAGGGTTTAGAGTTATAAAACCCGCCTTAGAATCTGATATAGAGCTCCAAGATCCGTAGCTTTAATGGTTTCTTGATCTCGAGGGGTCGTCCAAGGTCCTTTCTTCAAGAATTGGATGGAGAAGATGGCTAGAAGCAAGAGTTGTGTAAGGAATACTAGCAAACCAACCTTGTAATGGAATTTCCTCCATGAATCCGAGCTAGAAGATGACCAAACTTACCTAGATCAACTTGGTCGTCCTACTCTGCTCCTAAACTCCTCCTTAGTCGGCCCAAAGCAAAATGATGAGAAGAGGAAATGAAGGGAACGATCCCTTGATTGTGGAAAGAGCTTGCTTATATATTTTTGGGCATATTTCCAAGGCAATGATAAATACTTCTTCTCTTTTACATCTATATCCTCCACGCCCCTCTCCTACTTCTTTTCCACGTTCCTCCCTTCTTATAACATGCAAACTTATCTCTCAACCTTGGTTTAGAGGAAAAGAAGCCAAACACTTTATTAAGTCATACATATATAAGGGTCATTTTGCATACTTCTTGATTATTCAATTACAATGATTATCCTTCTTATATGGTTACTCAAATGAGGTGCCCCACTCATTTTCTTTACTCCACTTGATGCTAAAAATCATGATAGGAACTCTAGAGGGTATATTTTACAATTTTCACCCTATGTTTTGGGTAAATTGCACTTTACACCAAAACTAGTTTTAAAGTACAAGAATTGCTCTACAAGCTATATTTTGGTGCCCAAGCTTGGGGAATCCATATCACCACATCATATTCATTCTTATGATGTCTCATCATCATAGGAACATCTTAACATGTGCAATTTGCAAGTTAACCCCTCTAATTGGGTAATTTGCACATAGGTCCCTATTAAACAAAACAATCTTACAACATTGTTCAAAAAGGGCAGAAATGAAAATATAGATTCTTCTAAAGCTTTAATGACATATCAAGGGTTAACCACAAGCCTATAATCATAATTTTAAGCAAAATACCTAGGGTTAGTTCATAACCCAGGTCAGGGGTGTTACAAATTATAAACCCCTAACAAGGATTTCATCCCCAAAATCCCAAGAAAAGGAGGGACAGATTATTCATTAGTAAGGCCCTCAAGTTTCCCCATATTATCTCAAAATTATGATGATATTATGGATTTGTAATTCACACAAAGTCCCTTTCATTAATTACTTCTTATAACTGTTTATGTTTGTGTAAAGCATAAACCCCTAACATAAGGTGTCCATACTTTTGAAAGGAAGAAGCATAAAAGAACATTCTTCTAGTATCACCCAAGAATGTTTATCAAAAGAGAAACATACATACCTTAACACAGATAATTCACTCAGAAATCCTTTATTTATTTGAAATAGTTCACTAAGAAAGTTTGCTAATCAATTAATTTGGAAATATTCACTGAGAAGATTCACTAAGCAATTTGTCTTAGAAGATTTCACTAAGTAAATTTACTAAGTATGTTGTCTCAAAAGCTTTCACTGAAGGAGTTCATTGAGTATGCTTACTAAGTATTTACTGAGGAAATTCACTGAGTATATTCACTAAGTATGTTTACTAAGTATATTCACTAAGTATTCACTGAGGAAATTCACTGAGTATGTTCACTAAGTATGCTCACTAAGTATGTTCACTAGGTATTCACTGAGGAAATCCACTAAGTATGTTCACTAAGTATTCACTGAGGAAGTTCACTGAGTATATTCACTAAGGAAGTTCACTGAGTATATTCACTAAGTATTCACTGAGGAAGTTCACTGAGTATATTCACTAAGTATTCACTGAGGAAGTTCACTAAGTATATTCACTAAGTATTCACTAAGGAAGTTCACTGAGTATATTCACTAAGTATTCACTGAGGAAGTTCACTGAGTATATTCACTAAGTATTCACTTAGGAAGTTCACTAAGTATATTCACTAAGTATTCACTGAGGAAGTTCACTAAGTATATTCACTAAGTATTCACTGAGGAAATTCACTGAGTATATTCACTAAGTATTCACTGAGTATATTCACTAAGTATTCACTAAGCAAGTTCACTGAGTATATTCACTAAGTATTCACTGAGGAAGTTCACTGAGTATATTCACTAAGTATTCACTAAGGAAGTTCACTGATTATATTCACTAAGTATTCACTAAGGAATTTCACTGAGTATATTCACTAAGTGTTCACTGAGTGTGTTCACTAAGTATATTCACTAAGTATTCACTAAGAAGATTTACTGAGTATGTTCATTTAGAAGTTTCACTTAGCTTTTCTCATTAATTACCTCATACTCTCTAGATTGTTTCAGAATAATTACCTAATCAGAGTAATCAAAAAGATAACAATCTAAGAGTTTCATACTTGCCTTATCTACAATAACCATATACCTGGCCAGGGTATATAAGTATTGAGATTAGGTAGTATGTATTTTACTTATCATCATATTCCTCATTTTTTTTCATTATACGCACAGGATTTACCATACCAGATTATTCTTCAGGTATCACATCTATATCTCATCTTTTAATACACAATTAAGGGAGATTATAAATTGTTTTAAAGAATACTAAGTAAGATATAAATTCTTATCTCCCTTGTGTCCTTCTAGGACTTAGTCAAAGGAATTAAAAAAATAGCTAATTTTCATATCTTTAACACATAGAATCCTGATATGAAATATCAAAACAAAACTTATTTCATCTTACCTGTCTGGGACGTCTGTCCACGTCCTCTATTATTATATTGCCTCCCTTGTGAGCCTTGCAGACTCTGTCCTTGAGGTTGAGTCATTATTGTATTCCTGTCTGGACAATCCTTTGCCAGATGTCCCGGTTGTCTACATTGGTAACAGATCCTGGGTGCAAGGTGTCTGTACGATCCAGTTACTGATGTTGATGCTATGTCGGAAGGTCTTCTTGGTATACTACTATGATCCCTACTTCCACTTGACATCCATTGTGTCTAGGTAGGAAATCCTGATATTGCTGTCGGTATAGAAAATCTTGGCTTCTTAAAACTTTCAGGCCTTTGATCTTGAGGCTGGGTGTACATCTTCTTACTACTTGTCTGTTGTTTCTCAATTTCCGACCTCTCTATCCTTCTTACTGACTCCACAAAGGTGGCAAGCCTTTCTTTGTTCTCTAAGGCAGACACAGGAGTGGCTAGTTCAGCGTTCAATCCCTTTTCAAAACGCCGAATTCTTTCTTGATCACTAACTGCCATTTGCGGACAAAACCACAGCAACTCCATGAACTTAGCTTCATATTCGCTAACGTTCATCTGTCCTTGTGTGATCTTCTCAAATTGAGAGATCTTCTCGTCTAGATACGTCTTAGGGAAGTATCTATTGACGAATTCTCATTGGAATACCTCCCATCCTATTTCTTCGCCTGGTCTCTTATCTTCCTCTATCATCCACCAATTACCAGCACTCCCTTTTAGGAGGTATACCGCATGTTTTACCTTTTCAGCTTTAGGAATATCAAGGATCCTGAAAGCCTTTTCCAGCTCTATCAACCATAGGTCAGCATCTACTGGGTCAGATGTACCAGAATAGTCTATGGCTCCCACCCGACGAAGTCTCTCAAAAGTCTTGCCGGCTCCATAACCTTCCTGATGGGCTGGTGCCCTAGGTGCAGATGGTGGCACCCTATCTGCCATGTGTGTTATGGCTGTCAGGAATTTATCAAATAAATCATGGAGAGTTGGGTTTTCTATCTCAGTTGGGTCAATCTGAGGCTGTTCAGGTATAGGCCCCTCCCTATTCTGGTCTCCTGCACCTCCTCCTGGTGCAGAAGTATTGCCCTCAGCAGCATGCTCTTCATGTGATCCAGACATCTTCAAGTTCTTCTTCTCCTATGAGAGCAGAAGATACTATCAGATAATCTGGAAAACACTTAGAACGGACTCAACAACCTTAGTCCTATGTCTCTGTAGACTCAGTGAACCTAGAGCTCTGATACCACTAAATGTAACGTCTATCTCGAGAAAACAAGATTAACTAATGCGGAAACGTTCACTAAGTAGCGGATTACCAAAAAATCACTAAAAATTTAAAACTTTATGTGAAGAGATCTTTAAATGGTAAAGCTTTTTCATAAAGAAACATGATAAATTATTTACAAACTGATCCATCAGCACATCTCTGTACGGTCGTATCTCGAGATTACAATCATCAACTACCATGTTAACTATATAAGGCAAGATACAGAAATCTCGAGGTACTGGACCAAAAACACGAAAGCACTAACTATTACTCTGAGGACCTGAGAGTACAGAGACGACACATAGTACTCTAACTACATCTATACGTGGCATAACAGCCAGTGTCTCCACCTGAAACTTCACTGCTATCCCTGGTACTGTTGATGTTGCCCTTCACCTATTGAAGGATTTCTGCCTCCTCGCCCACGTCCACCTAAAAATATGTTTCCCACGGGGTGAGACAATCATAAAATTGTCCCAGCGAGAGATATAACTCTTCGCCAGAAACATAATTATTGCAGCTTAAGAGAGTAAATGTACACAAAGAAGTTATATATGTCTGGGAGTAGTGAAAACAATGTTTAACAGATTAAACCATTCTTCCAATTAAAGCAATACAACTATAATTTGATAAACCCATATGTCATTTATCTTTTAAGAAATAGAAGAACATGTATGACATTTATTTACTATAAAACCATTATTACAACATTAACTCTCTTCAGACTTAGATCATATATCTAATGTCTGACATTATTATTGGGGAGTCATGGCCTGTAGCCATACATATTCTCACAAAGTGTTAGGATCCCAATTCCTCAACTTATCAAGTACCTTTCTAAATTTATCATCATGATTATAGAATCTAGGTACTTGAACTCATAATTTACCATTCACTAGGTATCATAGCATATCATTATACTTGAAGCATGTAAAGTAATTTCAATACATAAGATATCATAATCCTTACCTGGATATGATCACCTCTTTATGAAAACCTACATGATCAATATTTACTAATAACATGCATATTGTATCATAACAGTACAATACATGTTATTCTCAAATTATATATGTGATACCACAGCCGTGCTACCTTGCACGATCATGCAACAAAGGACTCACCACGACCGTGTCATAATACCACGGCTGGTTTCTAGGGTTAGGATTCTCATTTAATCCAAAAAGAGTTATTCCACCTCTTAACTAGATTAGGAATAGTGATTCCTATCTCATTTCTCAATCATGGAGTTTCATGCTTAAAAGCATAACTCAGAATTAGGGTTACTTGTTCATATCATCACATCTCCCTAGATTAGGGTTTACTATTCACATAGCATCACATTACCCTAGATTAGGGTTTACTATTCACATAGCATCACATTACCCTAGATTAGGGTTTACTATTCACATAGCATCACATTACCCTAGATTAGGGTTTACTATGCACATAGCATCGCATTACCCTAGATTAGGGTTTACTATGCACATAGCATCACATTACCCTAGATTAGGGTTTACTATTCACATAGTAGTGAATTGAGATCATACCATCATTATGTATAAAGATTACTTCCATTCATGTCTTCACTTAGGTTAAGATTCATTGATCATCATAATTAGGGTTTCCATGATCCCATTGTAAAGGATCATACCCTAATTATGTGTATTCATACATGTTGGAAGTATATTACTTGATTCTCATTCGTATTAGGAGTCTTCTCTCCCCTCTTATTATTAGATGATGTTTACATCTCTTATGATTAGGTTAGGTCAATTCAACCTTGATAACATAAGTCACATTATTACTACAATGTTCATTAGGGTTTGCTTGATCAAGAGGTGTTGACTACTTAAACCCATCAAGGGTACTTTAGTAATGTTCACCATTGATCATAACATGCTTCAATCAACTAATTACTTGTTCCCTTAATGTCTTTAGATATCATTAGGATTTAGATTAATCAACCATTAAACCATCTAAGCCTTTAAAGCATTAAGCAATCTTGACCTTAAAAGACCCCAAACGGTTTTGCACTTTCAACCTCCAAACGGTTTGAAACCGCATGAACACCAAACGGTCTTGAGACCGTTTGGTCCAAACACCCTCAAAACCGCATGGACCAAAAAGTGTATTCCACTTCCAATTGAGTTAGGGTTTTCAATGTTGAACCCCTCAATCGTTCATGCGATGGTTAACCATTTATCAATTGAGCCAATTAAGTTAATACTCAACTGATGTGACCCTCAATTAATCCTCTTATGATCACCAATTAGGGTTTGGATGGATTGAATTAGGGTTGGAATCGATCATCCTTCAATACTAATCGATGTAAGACTAATTACTTTGAAACCATAGAACCATCATCCAAATTGGGTATGACCTGACCCCAAACGGTCTTGAGGTCGTTTGGATGACCTCCAAACGGTCTTGAGACCGTTTGCCCATCATATCATCCAAATCCAAGTCAACCAATTAAGGTTTGGATCATTGGATTGATCACCAAAACAACAATTGATTACACTTTAACTTAATAACATTGGATCATCAATTTCTTAACCATACTCACCCCTAGACCTCCAAACGGTATTGGGTGACCTCCAATCGGTCTTGAGACCATTTGGCTCATCCAACCCTTGGATTCTAGTGAAATTCTATCAAGGATTGGTCTATCGAGTTGATCAACAAATCAGCACTTAATTGTAATATGATTTGGTACCTTTGGACCTTCAATTGGTCAACTATACTTAACCCCAGACCTCCAAACTGTCTTAGGTGATCTCCAAACGGTATTTAGACCGTTTGGGTGATCCCCAAATGGTTTTGAAACCATTTGGGCCAATCAACCCAAAACATCATCTCATTCACTTGCAAAATTAGTATTTAGTCGATTAGGGTTCATACCACATCTTTGGATCTTCAAACACATATCCATACTTCACCCTAGACCTAAAAACGGTCTTGGGTGACCCCAAAACGGTCTTTAGACCGTTTGGGTGATCCCCAAACGGTTTTGAAACCGTTTGGTCTAATCAACCCAAAATCTCAAATTAACTCATTGGAATTTCAACACTAATTTCAATTAGGGTTTGCCCAATTGATTAGCCTTCAACTCATGATTCCTTGAGAATTAACCCATAAATTTTGGTGAGTTATTAACCAACATAATTAGGAACAGTAATATAAAATGGTAAACGCTTGTTCAACGAACTCAAACCGTTTTGAAACCGTTTGCCCAAAAAGGTCAAGTTAATCAGGTTGAACATCAGCACTTAATCCAATTAGGTTTATCTAATTGATTAGCCTTCAACTCTCGATTCCTTGGGAGTTAACCCATAAAATTTGGTGAGACATTAACCAACATCATTAGTAACAATAATCGAAAACGGTCAACGCTTGGTCAACGCACTCAAACGGTTTTGAAACCGTTTTCCTAAAAAGGTCAAGTTAATCAGGTTGAAAATCAGCACTTAATCCAATTAGATTTACCTAATTGATTTGCCTTCAACTCACGATTCCTTTGGAGTTAATCCATCAAATATCTAGGGTTATCAACCAACATAATTATGAACAGGAATCCCAAACTGTCAACCCTTTTTCAACTCAACCAAATGGTCTTGGAGACCGTTTGCTCCAACCGACCTTGTGAAACCGTTTGCCCCTCAAACGGTTTTGCAAACCCCCAAACGGTTTTGCAAACCGTTTGGCCAAGGGTGCAAGACCGTTTGCTAAAGTAAAATTGGTATTCACGCCCCCTTCTTCTACCTCCAGATCCAGGTCTGTTCTTCATGGTTTTAGTTGCAAGAAAGCAAGGAAGGATGGGGGAAAGAAGAACAAACTACTTTTGTAAGAAAGAAAGATGCATAACAAAGTTTAAGGGTTTAGAGTTATAAAACCCGCCTTAGAATCTGATATAGAGCTCCAAGATCCGTAGCTTTAATGGTGTCTTGAGCTCCAGGGGTCGTCCAAGGTCCTTTCTTCAAGAATTGGATGGAGAAGATGGCTAGAAGCAAGAGTTGTGTAAGGAATACTAGCAAACCAACCTTGTAATGGAATTTCCTCCATGAATCCGAGCTAGAAGATGACCAAACTTACCTAGATCAACTTGGTCGTCCTACTCTGATCCTAAAATCCTCCTTATTCAGCCCAAAGCAAAAGGATGAGAAGAGGAAATGAAGGGAACGATCCCTTGATTGTGGAAAGAGCTTGCTTATATATTTTTGGGCATATTTCCAAGGCAATGATAAATACTTCTTCTCTTTTACATCTATATCCTCCAAGCCCCTCTCCTACTTATTTGCCACGTTCCTCCCTTCTTATAACATGCAAACTTATCTCTCAACCTTGGTTTAGAGGAAAAGAATCCAAACACTTTATTAAGTCATACATATATAAGGGTCATTTTGCATACTTCTTGATTATTCAATTGCAATGATTATCCTTCTTATATGGTTACTCAAATGAGGTGCTCCCCTCATTTTCTTTAATCCACTTGATGCTAAAAAGAATGAGAGGAACTATAGAGGGTATATTTTACATTTTGCACCCTATGTTTTGGGTAAATTGCACTTTACACCAAAACTAGGTTTTAAAGTACAAGGATTGCTCTACAAGCTATATTTTGGTGCCCAAGCTTGGGGAATCCATATCACCACATCATATTCATTCTTATGATGTCTCATCATGATATGAACATCTTAACATGTGCAATTTGCAAGTTAACCCCTCTAATTGGGTAATTTGCACATAGGTTCCTATTAAACAAAACAATCTTACAACATTGTTCAAAAAGGGCAGAAATGAAAATATAGATTCTTCTAAAGCTTTAATGACATATCAAGGGTTAACCACAAGCCTATAATCATAATTTTAAGCAAAACACCTAGGGTTAGTTCATAACCCAGGTCAGGGGTGTTACAAATTATAAACCCCTAACAAGGATTTCATCCCCAAAATACCAGGAAAAGGAGGGACAGATTATTCATTAGTAAGGCCCTCAAGTTTCCCCATATTATCTCAAAATTATGATGATATTATGGATTTGTAATTCACACAAAGTCCCTTTCATTAATTACTTCTTATAACTGTTTATGTTTGTGTAAACCATAAACCCCTAACATAAGGTGTCCATACTTTTGAAAGGAAGAAGCACAAAAGAACATTCTTCTAGTATCACTCAAGAATGTTTATCAAAAGAGAAACATACATACCTTAACACAGATAATTCACTCAGCAATCCTTTATTTATTTGAAATAGTTCACTAAGAAAATTTGCTAATCAATTAATTTGGAAATATTCACTGAGAAGATTCACTAAGCAATTTGTCTTAGAAGATTTCACTAAGTAAATTTACTAAGTATGTTGTCTCAAAAGCTTTCACTGAAGGAGTTCATTGAGTATGCTTACTAAGTATTTACTGAGGAAATTCACTCAGTATGTTCACTAAGTATGTTTACTAAGTATATTCACTAAGTATTCACTGAGGAAATTCACTGAGTATGTTCACTAAGTATGCTCACTAAGTATGTTCACTAGGTATTCACTGAGGAAATCCACTAAGTATGTCCACTAAGTATTCACTGAGGAAGTTCACTGAGTATATTCACTATGTATTCACTAAGGAAGTTCACTGAGTATATTCACTAAGTATTCACTGAGGAAGTTCACTGAGTATATTCACTAAGTATTCACTGAGGAAGTTCACTGAGTATATTCACTAAGTATTCACCAAGGAAGTTCACTGAGTATATTCACTAAGTATTCACTGAGGAAGTTCACTGAGTATATTCACTAAGTATTCACTAAGGAAGTTCACTGAGTATATTCACTAAGTATTCACTGAGGAAGTTCACTGAGTATATTCACTAAGTATTCACTGAGGAAATTCACTGAGTATATTCACTAAGTATTCACTGAGTATATTCACTAAGTATTCACTAAGGAAGTTCACTTAGTATATTCACTTAGTATTCACTGAGGAAGTTCACTGAGTATATTCACTAAGTATTCACTGAGGAAGTTCACTGAGTATATTCACTAAGTATTCACTAAGGAATTTCACTGAGTATATTCACTAAGTGTTCACTGAGGAAATTCACTGAGTGTGTTCACTAAGTATATTCACTAAGTATTCACTAAGAAGATTCACTGAGTATGTTCATTTAGAAGTTTCACTTAGCTTTTCTCATTAATTACCTCATACTCTCTAGATTGTTTCAGAATAATTACCTGATCAGAGTAATAAAAAAGATAACAATCTAAGAGTTTCATACTTGCCTTATCTACAATAACCATATACCTGGCCAGGGTATATAAGTATTGAGATTAGGTAGTATGTATTTTACTTATCATCATATTCCTCATTTTTTTTTCATTATACACACAGGATTTACCATACCAGATTATTCTTCAGGTATCACATCTATATCTCATCTTTTAATACACAATTAAGGGAGATTATAAATTGTTTTAAAGAATACTGAGTAAGATATAAATTCTTATCTCCCTTGTGTCCTTCTAGGACTTAGTCAAAGGAATTAAAAAAATAGCTAATTTTCATATATTTAACACATAGAATCCTGATATGAAATATCAAAACAAAACTTATTTCATCTGACCTATCTGGGACGTCTGTCCACATCCTCTATTATTATATTGCCTCCCTTGTGAGCCTTGCAGACTCTGTCCTTGAGGTTGAGTCATTATTGTATTCCTGCGTGGACAATCCTTTGCCAGATGTCCCGGTTGTCTACATTGGTAACAGATCTTGGGTGCAAGGTGTCTATACGATCCAGTTACTGATGTTGATGCTATGTCGGAAGGTCTTCTTGGTATACTACTATGATCCCTACTTCCACTTGACATCCATTGTGTCTAGGTAGGAAATCATGATATTGCTGTCGGTATAGAAAATCTTGGCTTCTTAAAACTTTCAGGCCTTTGATCTTGAGGCTGGGTGTACATCTTCTTACTACTTGTCTGTAGTTTCTCGATTTCCGACCTCTCTATCCTTCTTACTAACTCGACAAAGGTGGCAAGCCTTTCTCTGTTCTCTAAGGCAGACACAGGAGTGGCTAGTTCAGCGTTCAATCCCTTTTCAAAACGTCGAACTCTTTCTTCATCACTAACTGCCATTTGCGAACAAAACCGCAGCAACTCCATGAACTTAGCTTCATATTCGCTAACGTTCATCTGTCCTTGTGTGATCTTCTCAAATTGAGAGATCTTCTCGTCTAGATACGTCTTAGGGAAGTATCTATTGACGAATTATCGTCGGAATACCTCCCATCCTATTTCTTCGCCTGGTCTCTTATCTTCCTCTATCATCCACCAATTACCAGCACTCCCTTTTAGGAGGTATACTGCATGTTTTACCTTTTCAGCTTCAGGAATATCAAAGATCCTGAAAGCCTTTTCCAGCTCTATCAACCATAGGTCAGCATCTACTGGGTCAGATGTACCAGAATAGTCTATGGCTCCCACCCGACGAAGTCTCGCAAAAGTCTTGCCAGCTCCATAACCTTCCTGATGGGTTGGTGCCCTAGGTGCAGATGGTGGCACCCTATCTGCCATGTGTGTTATGGCTGTCCGAAATTTATCAAATAAAGCATGGAGAGCTGGGTTTTCTGAAATGTCTATTTCGAGAAAACAAGATTAACTAATGCAGAAGCGTTCACTAAGCATCGGATTACCATAAATCACTAAAATTTTTAAACTTTTTACAAAGAGATCCTTTAAAGGTAAAGCTTTCTCATAAAGCAACATGATAAGTTGTTTACAAGTGATCCATCAGTAAAACTCTGTAAGGCAAGATACAAAAGTCTCTAAGGATTGGACCAAAAACTCAAAAGCACTAACTATTACTCCGAGGACCTGAGAGTACAGAGACGACATATAGGACTCTAACACTATCTACACATGACATAGCAGCCAATGCCTCCACCTGAAGCTTCACTGCTGTCCTTGGTACTGCTGATGCTGCCCTTCACCTATTGAAGGATTTCTGCCTCCTCGCCCACGTCCACCTAAAGGTTGAAATCTACGGGGTGAGACAATTATAAAAATCATCCCAACGAGAGATATAACTCTTCGCCAGAAGCATAATTATTGCAGCATAAGAGAATAATGTACACAAAGAAGTTATGTATATTTGGGAGTAGTTAAAACAATGTTTAACAGATTAAACTATTCTTTCTACTAAAAGCAATGCAACTATAAATTGATAAAATCACATGTCACTTATCACATCACTAACTCCCTTCAGACTTGGATCATATATCCATTGCCTGGCATTATTATTTGGGAAAGGATGGCCTGTAGCCATACTCCTTCTCCCAAAGTGTTAGGATTCCAACTCCACAACATATCTGCATAACTTGTACATATGATATCAGACTAAACATTACTTATGTAATACAAGGGTTATTTACATTCATAACCCATTAGTCTGTAGTTAATCTTTTCATAGGATTATTCCGTAATAGAATTTCACATAGAAACACTTTGGTTTAGGTCATACCTCATATTTTTAATATTGGGATATCAATCCCTAACCATCTTATTAATATGAAATCCGAAATGTGGGAGTTCAAACCCCTAGACTAATCATAGCATTTGTTACCAAGTAACATCTCATTTTATCTGGTTATCTAAATAATATGACCTTTGAAGATCAACAAATCATATTACTCGTGGCTCATTCAACCTATCAAGCTCATATGTTATCACTTACCAGATAACATGACATTTAGTTATACTCTTGAATTATAGGTAACAAGTGTTCTTAATGCAATTAGCATTATAAATCTTACCTGGATCTGATCACCTCTATATGAAACATGTCAAGCTTAACTTTTATCAGTTATTCCATATACTCCCACATACTCTAAAGTATGTGATCCAGGAGTTCCCTTTGTAAAACCTGTTTCACTATTATTTAAATTCTGACAATGATGGATCTATGATCAGGGCTCTACATGGTATGATTATACTTGATTATTAGGTACATATTAGTATTCTTTTAGCATCATACATGTTTACAAACATTCAAGTACTAAACATGGCTATAATAGAAGAATACTAAATGTACAAGTATAACTCATATCAGTTATCAACTGGATATCAATTCTTAATCATCTTATCACTATGATTCAAGAACATGGGTGCTCACACCCTTATATCATCATAACACTTGCTATCAAGTGCCATATCAGCATCAAGTCATCTATTAGCATGACCTTGATTGAAGCAATGTATATACTTTTCACATATCATTACTCTAAAAGCTTATAATTGTTTTCAAGGAATATGACATCATAACTCATACCTGTCTATGATTACCTCATAATATCAACCTGTATGACTTATACAAATAAGGACATGCATATATAACAATGTCAGCACAATACCAAAACTTCTCAATTTCTATATAGGACACCACGGTCATGCCACCTTGCACGGTCGTGCCACCTTGCACGGTCGTGAAAAGTAAGGCTACCACGGCCGTGCTCCCTTGCACGGTCGTGCAAGCTAAGGCTACCACGGCCGTGCTCCCTTGCACAGTCGTGCTACAGCAGATCATTACATGATTCATATTTCTATCTATCTATATATATGTATTCTAATTTCTCATTCTTTCAAATTGATTAGGTCACATCGACCCTTC
Source organism: Alisma plantago-aquatica (assembly GCA_963693085.1). NCBI lineage: Eukaryota > Viridiplantae > Streptophyta > Magnoliopsida > Alismatales > Alismataceae > Alisma > Alisma plantago-aquatica. Next base: position 1,300,247,044 of record OY856410.1, read on the forward strand.
AATCAACTACATACTACCATGGTTAACATAGTGTATCAAGCTATTAATCCTATAAACAATTAAGAATTCTCCCTTTAATTGGTTCTTAATCACTTAGGTATTATTAGGGTTTCAACCTTCACACCTTCATTGATTATCATTACTAATCATTATTGGATCAATAGAACATTCATCATCTTAATTCTCAAAGATTCAATCACATTGGACCTCCACTTCATAAGGTCCAATTGAATTAGGGTTTCCAATGTTGATTCCTTCAATCTTTGAATTCATGGAACCAATCATCAATTGGACCTATACTCATACCTTAATTGAGTTTAATAGGTCAACCTTCAACTTATTTGTCCCTCACTTGACCCTCAATTGACCATAAATTAGGGTTTAACTCAATTGAATTAGGGATTGGAATCAATAACCCTTCAACATATTTCAATGTGGGACTAATTGATTTGAACCTATTGAACCATCATTACATTGGGACATGACCTGACCCCAAATGGTCTTGAGGTCGTTTGGATGACCTCCAAACGGTCTTTAGACCGTTTGCCCATCATATCATCAAAATATAAGTCAACCAATTAAGGTTTGGATCATTGGATTGATCACCAAAACAACAATTGATTACATTCCAACTTAGTATCATTGTATCATCAATTGCTTAACCATACTCACCCCTAGACCTCCAAACGGTCTTGGGTGAACTCCAAACGGTCTTGAGACCGTTTGGATGAGTTCCAAACGGTCTTGAGACTGTTTGGCTCACCCAACCCTTGGATTCTAGTGAAAAAAACATTAGGGTTTGAGCTATTGAGTTGATCATCAAATCAGCAATTGATTGCTTTGTAATTGTGTACCTTTGGACCTTCAATTGGTCAACTATACTTGACCCCAGACCTCCAAACGGTCTTGGGTGACCTCCAAACGGTCTTGAGACCGTTTGGGTGATCCCCAAACGGTCTTGAGACCGTTTGGGTCAATCAACCCAAAACAATCAACTCAATTCAATGCAAATCCAACACTTAGCCGATTAGGTTTCACACCACATCTTTGGATCTTCAAACACCTATCCATACTTGACCCTAGACCTTCAAACGGTCTTGGGTGACACCCAAACGGTCTTGAGACCGTTTGGATGATCCCCCAAACGGTCTTGAGACCGTTTGGGCAAGAAAACCCAAAAAGTCAAATCAATCAAGTTGAAAGTCATCACTTAATCCAATTAGGGTTTACATAATTAATTAGCCTTCAACTCACGATTCCTTTGGATTTAACCCCTCAAATTTGGAGGGTCATTAACCAACATGATTATGAACAGGAATCCCAAACGGTCGACGCTTGGTCAACTCACTCAAACGGTTTGAAACCGTTTGCCCAAAAAGTTCAAGTTAATCAGATTGAAAAATCAGCACTTAATCCAATTAGGTTACCTAATTGTTTAGCCTTTAACTCATGATTCCTTGGGAGTTAACCTATAAAATTTGGTGGGTTATTATACCACATCATTAGGAACAGTAATCCCAAACGTTCCATGCTTGGTCAACGCACTCAAACGGTTTGAGACCGTTTACCCAAGAAGTTCAAGTTAAACAGATTGGAAAAACAGCACTTAATTCAATTTGATTTGCCTAATTGATTGGCCTTTAACCTACGATTCCTTTAGAGTTAACCCCTCAAATTTGGTGGGTCATTAGCCTACATAATTATGAACAGAAATCCCAAACGGTCCACGCTTGGTCAACGCCTTCAAACGGTCTTGGAGACCGTTTTCTCCAACCGACCATGTGAAACCGTTTGCCCCTCAAACGGTTTTGCAAAACCCCCAAACGGTTTTGCAAACCGTTTGGCCAAGGGTGCAAGACCGTTTGCTAAAGTGACATAAGTATTCATTCCCCCCTTCTTCTACCTCCAGATCCAGGTCTGTTCCTCATGGTTTTAGATGCAAGAAAGCAAGGAAGGATGGGGGAAAGAAGAACAAGCTACTTTTGCAAGTACAAAGATATGCATAAGAAAGCAAAAGGTTTAGAGTTATAAAACCCGCCTTAAGGTCGTTCCTTGAGCTCCAAGCTTCCAAGCTTCCAGTCTTTAATGGTTTCTTGAGCTCCAAAGGTCGGCCAAGGGTGTTTCTCCAAGGAAAGGTTGGGAAAAGATGGCTAGAAAGAAGAAACAATTAAGGAAGACCATAAAACCAACCTTGCACCATGAATTCCTCCATGAATTCGAGCAAGATGATGATCAAAGCTTACCTAGAACTTCTTGGCCGTTCTCCTCTTCCCCATAGCTCTGTCCTAAGTCGGTCTAAGCAAGGGGATAAGAAAGGAAGTGAAGGAAACAATCCTTGCTAAGTGAGAAAAGGTGTATATATACTTTAGGTGAAATTTCAACATAAGGACAACTTGTTTCTCCATTTCTCCTCTAGGTCATTCCCTTATTATAAACCACGTTTCTCCCTTCCATACTTAAGAAAAACTCATCTTAAACCCAAGGTCTAAAGGTGAAGAAAGCCAACTTCTTATTAAGTTGCACATATAGAAGGGTGATTAGACTTATAACTTGATCATTTAATTTATAAGGGTGATCATTCTTATTTAATTATTCAATTGAAGTGACCTCTTCATCATTCTTACTCTTAATGATGCCAATAGTCATAAAAGATACTCTAGAAGGTGTATTTTACAAGTTTCACCCCATATTTTGGGTAAATTGCACTTTACACCAAAACTAGAGTTTTAAGTACAAGGATTGCTCCACAAGTTGCATCTTGGTGCCCAAGCTTGGAGAATCCATCATACTTTATCATATTCATTCTTATGATGTCTCAACACCAAAGGAACATCTTAACATGTGCAATTTGTAAGTTAACCCCTTTTAATTGGGTAATTTGCACATAGGTCCCTGTATTACAAAACAATATTACAACATTGTTCAAAAGGGATAGAAATGGAAATGTATGTTCCTTAGGAGATTTAATTACATACTAAAAGATAATCACAAGTATCTAATTACATAATTAAGCAAAACACCTAGGGTTAGTTCATAACCCAGGTCAGGGATGTTACAACAACATTATTTTAAAAGGACAGAAATGAAATTATAGATTCTTCTAAAGCTTAATGACATATCAAGGGGTAATCACAAGCCTCTAATCATATTTTAAGCAAAACATCTAGGGTTAGTTCATAACCCAGGTCAGGGATGTTACATTTTCTATCTCAGTTGGGTCAATCTGGGGTTGTTGAGGTACATGCCCCTCCCTATTCAGGTCTCCTGCACCTCCTCCTGGTGCAGCAGTACTGCCCTCAACAGCATGCTCTTCATGTGATCCACACATCTTCAAGTTCTTCTTCTCCTATGAGAGCAGAAGATACTATCAGATAATCTGGAAAACACTTAGAACGGACTCAACAACCTTAGTCCTATGTCTCTGTAGACTCAGCGAACCTAGAGCTCTAATACCACTAAATGTAACGTCTATCTCGAGAAAACAAGATTAACTAATGCAGAAACGTTCACTAAGTAGCGGATTACCAAAAATTCACTAAAAATTTAAAACGTTATGTGAAGAGATCTTTAAATGGTAAAGCTTTTTCATAAAGAAACATGATAAGTTATTTACAAACTGATCCATCAGTACATCTCTGTAAGGTCATATCTCGAGATTACAATCATCAACTACCATGTTAACTATATAAGGCAAGATACAGAAATCTCGAGGTACTGGACCAAAAACTCAAAAGCACTAACTATTACTCTGAGGACCTGAGAGTATAGACACGACACATAGGACTCTAACTACATCTATATGTGGCATAACAGCCAGTGTCTCCACCTGAAACTTCACTGCTGTCCCTGGGACTGTTTATGTTGCCCTTCACCTATTGAAGGATTTCTGCCTCCTCGCCCACGTCCACCTAAAAATATGTTTCCCACGGGGTGAGACAATTATAAAATTGTCCCAGCGAGAGATATAACTCTTCGCCAGAAACATAATTATTGCAGCTTAAGAGAGTAAATGTACACAAAGAAGTTATATATGTCTGGGAGTAGTGAAAACAATGTTTAACAGATTAAACCATTCTTCCAATTAAAGCAATACAACTATAATTTGATAAACCCATATGTCATTTATCTTTTAAGAAATAGAAGAACATGTATGGCATTTATTTACTATAAAACCATTATTACAACATTAACTCTCTTCAGACTTAGATCATATATCTAATGTCTGACATTATTATTGGGGAGTCATGGCCTGTAGCCATACATTTTCTCACAAAGTGTTAGGATCTCAATTCCTCAACTTATCAAGTACCTTTCTAAATTTATCATCATGATTATAGAATCTAGGTACTTGAACTCATAATTTACCATTCACTAGGTATCATAGCATATCATTATACTTGAAGCATGTAAAGTAATTTCAATACATAAGATATCATAATCCTTACCTGGATATGATCACCTCTTTATGAAAACCTACATGATCAATATTTACTAATAGCATGCATATTGTATCATAACAGCACAATACAGATTATTCTCAAATTATATATGTGATACCACGGTCGTGCTACCTTGCACGATCGTGCAACAAAGGACTCACCACGACCGTGTCATAATACCACGGTTGGTTTCTAGGGTTAGGATTCTCATTTAATCCAAAAAGAGTTATTCCACCTCTTAACTAGATTAGGAATAGTGATTCCTATCTCATTTCTCAATCATGGAGTTTCATGCTTAAAAGCATAACTTACAATTAGGGTTACTTGTTCATATCATCACATCTCCCTAGATTAGGGTTTACTATTCACATAGCATCACATTACCCTAGATTAGGGTTTACTATTCACATAGCATCACATTACCCTAGATTAGGGTTTACTATGCACATAGCATCGCATTACCCTAGATTAGGGTTTACTATTCACATAGCATCACATTACCCTAGATTAGGGTTTACTATTCACATAGCATCACATTACCCTAGATTAGGGTTTACTATTCACATAGCATCACATTACCCTAGATTAGGGTTTACTATGCACATAGCATCGCATTACCCTAGATTAGGGTTTACTATGCACATAGCATCACATTACCCTAGATTAGGGTTTACTATTCACATAGCATCACATTACCCTATATTAGGGTTTACTATTCACATAGTAGTGAATTGAGATCATACCATCATTATGTATGAAGATTACTTCCATTCATGTCTTCACTTAGGTTAAGATTCATTGATCATCATAATTAGGGTTTCCATGATCCCATTGTAAAGGATCATACCCTAATTATGTGTATTCATACATGTTGGAAGTATATTACTTGATTCTCATTCATATTAGGAGTCTTCTCTCCCCTCTTATTATTAGATGATGTTTACATCTCTTATGATTAGGTTAGGTCAATTCAACCTTGATAACATAAGTCACATTATTACTACAATGTTCATTAGGGCTTGCTTGATCAAGAGGTGTTGACTACTTAAACCCATCAAGGGTACTTTAGTAATGTTCACCATTGATCATAACATGCTTCAATCAACTAATTACTTGTTCCCTTAATGTCTTTAGATATCATTAGGATTTAGATTAATCAACCATTAAACCATCTAAGCCTTTAAAGCATTAAGCAATCTTGACCTTAAAAGACCCCAAACGGTTTTGCACTTTCAACCTCCAAACGGTTTGATACAGCATGACCACCAAACGGTCTTGAGACCGTTTGGTCCAAACACCCTCAAAACCGCATGGACCAAAAAGTGTATTAACACTTCCAATTGAGTTAGGGTTTTCAATGTTGAACCCCTCAATCGTTCATGCGATGGTTAACCATTTATCAATTGAGCCAATTAAGTTAATACTCAACTGATGTGACCCTCAATTAATCCTTAATTGATCACCAATTAGGGTTTGGATGGATTGGATTAGGGTTGGAATCGATCATCCTTCAATACTAATCGATGTAAGACTAATTACTTTGAAACCATAGAACCATCATCCAAATTGGGTATGACCTGACCCCAAACGGTCTTGAGGTTGTTTGGATGACCTCCAAACGGTCTTGAGACCGTTTTCCCATCATATCACCAAAATCCAAGTCAACCAATTAAGGTTTGGATCATTGGATTGATCACCAAAACAACAATTGATTACACTTTAACTTAATAACATTGGATCATCAATTGCTTAACCATACTCACCCCTAGACCTCCAAACGGTCTTGGGTGACCTCCAAACGGTCTTGAGACCGTTTGGCTCATCCAACCCTTGGATTCTAGTGAAATTCTATCAAGGATTGGTCTATCGAGTTGATCAACAAATCAACACTTAATTGTAATATGATTTGGTACCTTTGGACCTTCAATTGGTCAACTATACTTAACCCCAGACCTCCAAACGGTCTTGGGTGATCCCCAAATGGTGTTGAAACCATTTGGGCTAATCAACCCAAAACATCATCTCATTCACTTGCAAAATCAGTATTTAGTCGATTAGGGTTCATACCACATCTTTGGATCTTCAAACACATATCCATACTTCACCCTAGACCTCAAAACGGTCTTGGGTGACCCCCAAACGGTCTTGAGACCGTTTGGGTGATCCCCAAATGGTTTTGAAACCGTTTGGGCTAATCAACCCAAAATCTCAAATTAACTCATTGGAATTTCAGCACTAATTTCAATTAGGGTTTGCCCAATTGATTAGACTTCAACTCATGATTCCTTGAGAATTAACCCCTCAAATTTGGTGAGTTATTAACCAACATAATTAGGAACAGTAATATAAAACGGTAAATGCTTGTTCAACGCACTCAAACGGTTTTGAAACCGTTTGCCCAAAAAGGTCAAGTTAATCAGGTTGAAAATCAGCACTTAATCCAATTAGGTTTATCTAATTGATTAGCCTTCAACTCTCGATGCCTTGGGAGTTAACCCATAAAATTTGGTGAGTCATTAAAAAACATCATTAGAAAGAATAATCTCAAACGGTCAATGCTTGGTCAATGCACTCAAATGGTTTTGAAACCGTTTTCCCAAAAAGGTCAAGTTAATCAGGTTGAAAATCAGCACTTAATCCATTTAGATTTACCTAATTGATTTGCCTTCAACTCATGATTCCTTTGGATTTAATCCCTCAAATTTCTAGGGTTATCAAACAACATAATTATGAACAGGAATGCCAAACGTTCAACCCTTTGTCAACTCAACCAAACGGTCTTGGAGACCGTTTGCTCCAACTGACCTTGTGAAACCGTTTGCCCCTCAAACGGTTTTGCAAACCCCCAAACGGTTTTGCAAACTGTTTGGCCAAGGGTGCAAGACCGTTTGCTAAAGTAACATTGGTATTCATGCCCCTTCTTCTACCTCCAGATACAGGTCTGTTATTCAGGGTTTTAGTTGCAAGAAAGCAAGGAAGGATGGGGGAAAGAAGAACAAACTACTTTTGTAAGAAAGAAAGATGCATAACAACGTTTAAGGGTTTAGAGTTATAAAACCCACCTTAGAATCTGATATAGATCTCCAAGATCCGTATCTTTAATGGTGTATTGAGCTCCAGGGGTCGTCCAAGGTCCTTTCTTCAAGAATTGGATGGAGAAGATGGCTAGAAGCAAGAGTTGTGTAAGGAATACTAGCAAACCAACCTTGTAATGGAATTTCCTCCATGAATCCGAGCTAGAAGATGACCAAACTTACCTAGATCAACTTGGTCGTCCTACTCTGCTCCTAAACTCCTCCTTAGTCGGCCCAAAGCAAAAGGATGAGAAGAGGAAATGAAGGGAACGATCCCTTGATTGTGGAAAGAGCTTGCTTATATATTTTTGGGCATATTTCCAAGGCAATGATAAATACTTCTTCTCTTTTATATCTATATCCTACACGCCCCTCTCCTACTTCTTTGCCACGTTCCTCCCTTCTTATAACATGCAAAATTATCTCTCAACCTTGGTTTAGAGGAAAAGAAGCCAAACACTTTATTAAGTCATACATACATAAGGGTCATTTTGCATACTTCTTGATTATTCAATTACAATGATTATCCTTCTTATATGGTTACTCAAATGAGGTGCCCCCCTCATTTTCTTTACTCCACTTGATGCTAAAAAGCATGAGAGGAACTCGAGAGGGTATATTTTACATTTTGCACCCTATGTTTCGGGTAAATTGCACTTTACACCAAAACTAGGTTTTAAAGTACAAGGATTGCTCTACAAGCTATATTTTGGTGCCCAAGCTTGGGGAATCCATATAACCACATCATATTCATTCTTATGATGTCTCATCATCATAGTAACATCTTAACATGTGCAATTTGTAAGTTAACCCCTCTAATTGGGTAATTTGCACATAGGTCCCTATTAAATAAAACAATCTTACAACATTGTTCAAAAAGGGCAGAAATGAAAATATAGATTCTTCTAAAGCTTTAATGACATATCAAGGGTTAACCACAAGCCTCTAATCATAATTTTAAGCAAAACACCTAGGGTTAGTTCATAACCCAGGTCAGGGGTGTTACAAAAAGGATCAAATTACAAAAGCCCTAGCTTGTTCAAGTTCAAGTCAAAAGCAATGCAAGTGCGTATTTTGGGAAATCACTCCAAATAACCTTATATGATTTTTGTAATCACTTGTATTGATGATATGACTTGTAACTAAGATGAGAAAAAATTAGAGACACTTAATTCCAATGTTGATCACTCAAATGTCAATTTAGAACATTTTTTATAGGCTATTTATTGGTCGAGTTAGAAACTCGACTGATCTAGTAATGGATTTTCTGAAGTGACCAATCGGTCGAATTGCACACTCACATATATCGATTGACCAACTCACTGAGCAAAAATTATTTTATCTCATCGGTCGAGTTTCCCAAAACAAACTCAACCGATATTTTGAAAATAGACTTTGTCATTTAGTGGATTGGTCGAGTTGCCTTTATTAGAACTCGACTGAATGTACTGTACAGAAAATGTAGAAAAAGTGATTATAACCATTGGTGAGTTATTTAGGGAGAGAATAGATCTTTTACAACTTGGAAAATGGCTATATTTCGCCCTTAAGTGATCCCACACTCAAGGGAACACCCCCAGCTATAAATAGGACCCCTTGAAGTTCATTCCATGTTTGCTCATTCATGCTATTCTAAGTCCTTGCTATAGTTGAGTGTGTTGCAACTCATTGAGCCCCTTTCTCTCTCTCTTCTTTACACATAATTTCATGATTGTGAGTGAGTTAGGTCAGTTGTAAGAGAGATACTTCATTGTGCTTGTAAAGCTCTCATTCCATTCCATCTTCCCTACCCCTTTCCTCAAAGAAGTAAATGTGAAGCAAGCTACTCTGAGTGAAGGTGGAGCTATTGTTGTTCTTCTTCAAGGTTGAATAAGAGGTGAAGATCTTCTCCGGGTGAAGGAGAAGGAGAAGGCTGAAGATCCAAGAGATTGGGTAATCCCTTGAAGGCTAAAGACTTGTGCAAGGGTAGGTAAGTCCTTGGAAGAAAGAGGAAGACTCTTGCAAAAGTGGGTAAGTCATTGGTAAGGTTGAAGACTCTTTGTATTGGATATGTAAGTCCTTTGGTGGTTCTTATGTTGCAACTCTTATTGGTGAATATATGGAGGAAAACACTTGCAAAGTCCTAGAGGTTGACCTCTCTAGGTAGTGGATTGACTCTCTCCTAGTTTGGAGAGTGGAACCACTCTAAACGACATTGTCCAAGTACTTGTTTCATTTTCTCTCATCCTTACTATGTTTGTTAGTTAGGATTTCAAATTGCACTTAAGCTATTGGTTTTGATTGATATAATTTGAAGGTCTAATCTATCTTGTGATAATTTTTGAAGCTCTATTCACCCCTCTAGAGCTCTAGATCCAACACTTAGAAGGGTAAAGGAAGCAATTATCAGGTCCCTATGGTTTCATTAAGTGAAGCAAGAGGGTAGAGAAGGGATGAATTTAGATGAGAAGAAAATCTAGAGGTATCTTATTTCGAGTAAAATCCTCTGACTTTGGTTAGACATGATGCACGAGCCTGGGAGTCCTTCCAAGCCGACTAGCGGTGCAGAGGAAAGATTTTCCAACCCCCGGGTCATGGTCCTTTCTAGACACCATCATCTTTAGAAAATACCCTAATAATTCACTTGACTCTAGAGAACGCTTAAAATTTAATAATTATTTAAGGTTAAATGGTAAACCAAGCTCTGATACTAAATGTAACGACCCCTCCTCCTGTTATCCCTAATTAAGGTGAACCGAGAGGGAAATGGCCATTATCATATTTATATGATCGAGGTTTAGCAATTAACCGAAAATAATTATAAATTTCACTGAATGAAAAAGAGTTTGATACAATATGAAAAATAAACTATCCACTAAAGAGTTACATGACATGGAAACTATTATTTGTAACATGAAATATAAACTATATAACTAAATCCTCCATGGTAACTTTAAGCATCTTTCCTTTTGGTGCCTTCCCCACAATATGTCTATTTTGCAGATTAATAACACTTTAAGTTAAACTTCGTGAAAGAAAACAACGGTCAATATATCAAGATATACTTGTATGTGGGGAAACAAAATATTCACACGTAGGTGCAATAATATAGTTAATCATAGAAACAATTATGATTACAAAATTAAGCAAGCACTTTCTTATTTTAACCTCACCACCCTTATACAAAGTATAATAAGTTGGGCAAGATTGTAGACCAAAATACAAAAGTTAAAGATACTTTTCATTATCTCTGAGTTTTCCTCTTATTTCATTTATTTAAGACATCAAACTAATCCTTTTCTCTTCCCAACCTGGCCATATTTCTTATTTTTATGACTTTTCTCATTAGAAACAGTATGGAACTAAAACCAAACCATTAGTTGTCTTTAACATCAATTTTCTAGAGAATTCCATTTAATTCTATATGTAAGTCTTTAGTTATCTATTATTTTTAACAATTCACTTAACATTGAATTTTCTCTCTTTCCCCCATATTTATTATGGAATTATTGAAAACAGTAAAACCATGAAAACCATTGCAAAGGAAAATTTACAAGTTAAATCTATACTTTTAAAACAAAGCACACTAAGTTTCTAATATATCCTTAATATTCAAACATTTGCATTTTAAGTATGTCAATACATGTAAAAAAATCATGTTGTAACACGCACACGCACACACACATATATAAATATATAAATAAATAAATAAATAAATTATATATATATATATATATATATATATATATATATATTAGCATGTGCATGAATACAAGAAAAGGTCATTTAAGGAATGACTATATCATAAACAAAGTAGCAATGGTGAGCATCGAGCCGCCTAAGATGGTATATAGGGCTGTAAATGGGTAGGGTATTACCCATTTACCCACTACCTATAGAGTATATGATAGGGTAAGGGTAAGTATATTTTTTTACCCACAACCTATTTATTCTTTACCCGCTTTACCCACATCTATATAGGGTAGGGTAAGGGAGAAGCTTTACCCATTTACTCATTAGTATAAGGTTGAATAATAATTCTAGATTCCAATATGTGTATTAATGCCTACAAAAACTCCAACAAACGACACCATTACTTTCTCAATTTGTACTATTATGATCTCCAAAACTCTAATAGGCAGTCGGTAGAATGAAACTACCTTTCATAGTCATATATTTGAGAGAAAAATAGATTCATAAAAAAAGATGTTAAGCCTTATCTTTAGAAAAAATATCGGGATAAATATTACTATTCTTGTTGTCTATCACAAAAAATGTAATTATAACTATCAAGAATCAGTTTTAAGAGTATTTTTTGTTTGATGCAGAGAATATCATATAATTTTTTTGTTAAAAATATCTTATACTATCTTCATATTCTTTTACCCACTTCACCCTTACCCTACCCATTTACCCTACATGGAAAAGGGTGCGGGTAAGGGTAGGGTAAAGCTTTTTAGGCAAAGGATAATGACCCTATCCACTACCAACATCTTTGACGCAGGTAAGAGTATGCATTTAACCTACCCTACCCTACCCATTTACAACTCTAATGGTATGGACATGTGCAACGCAGACCGACAAATGCACCTACTCGAAACAAGGTTATCGAGTCAAGCATAACTAAAAAAAGCAGAGGCAAAATCTAAATTAACTCAGGAAGAGCTTATAAAGAGAGATTTTAAATCTTTTCGTCTTGATCAGAGTATGACCCATAACAAAGCTGATTGGAAAAGAAAGATCCATGATAGAAGCTTAGATGATGATAATAATATATGTATATGTATGTTTGTGTATATACATATATATGTGTGTATATATATATATATATATATATATATATATATATATATATATATATATATATATATATATATATATATATATATATATATATATATATATATACATATACACGCACACACACATACATATACACATATATATACATATACACATACATATACATATATACGTATACATATACATATATACGTGTATGTGTGTATATATATATATATATATATATATATATATATATGACCCATCTTTATTGCCCGTGCAGGTAGCTACCCGCCCACCCTTCTGACCACTTTTTTTAATTTTTTTTTTCGCAATTGCAGAGGAGCATTTTATCTAGTTCTCCAAAAAATTTAATCAAAAAATAATATCATTTGCCCCACCAAAATAAAAAAATCCGTCCTTATCTGCTGTATATTTTGTACAGAGTTATTCTTTTAGTCGTGTAGTTACTTTCTTATCACCATAATTATTTTTTTGACAGCAGAGTCACTTTTGTGGCCAGAAGAGTTACTTTTTTGGCTGCCGGGTAGCAAAATCCAGTCTACCCGCGCGAGCAATGAATGAACGTCCATATATATATATATATATATATATATATATATATATATATACCTCATTTGTTATCAAATGTTGGCTCTACCATTGACTAAACCTACCAAATATACTCTCTAGAAAAGTTAACTACATTACTTTGAAGATTGTTGAGAAATAACAAAAACGTTTCCCCTCATGATTTAGGTGGTTTCTTGTGAGTAAGTGGGAGTTTGAAATTCATTGGAGACATTTATTCCCCCATCTAGGTCGAATTGAACACCCATCAAAGGTTACGGTCAACCAATAATTTCCTGATCAACTTGCTCTATCCGATAAACGACATAATCCTTCACTTGTTGCCCTGTGGAATAGATAATGATGTCGCCACCTCTTAGATAATATCAATCAATCCATATGATGAAACCCAACAGCTAATGTATGGGGCAGGGTTGGGAAGAGACAGAGAGGGGGGGGGGGGGTCCGCACTCCTTTCCTTCCCCCGCTTTGTAGTCAAATCCCCCAAAAAGTGGAAACAAGGGTTGGGAGGTTCCATCCTCAGCCTGTCTGCCTGCCCTTTGCACATGCTGCGGGCAGGTACGCTGCATCCGCATTGATTCGTATCGGGCGGTTTTGATCGGGCTGGGCGGGTGGGCAGGCTCGAGACACACTCTCTTTCTCTCTCCATAGCCGAGGGCAGGCCACGCCCCACGCGTGGAACATGATCCCGTCCGGCGTCCGTCGTCGCCGTTCCGTCCATCCATGAAAAGGCAAAGTTTGAAGAGAGAGAAAAGGCGCAGAAGTGCTGGCGTTCGCTTTTGATGATGATGATCAGGGCTGGGAATTTAATTATCAAACCCGGAAAGTAGTGTGGGCCATGCCTTGCGCCTGTCGGGAGAGTCGAGGGAGGGGGGCTGATCCGTAATTTTCGCCGTCCAGCGAAGCCAACTCGCCATCGCCAGCCCGCAGTCCCACACAGCCAGCGCACACGCACTCTCGCCCACTGCTACCCAGACTGCTACCACTAGTGAACTGCCGAGTGCTGTGCTGACCATAGCCTTCTGCCCGCTGCTTCCTCTCTCTCTCCTCCCATCTCTCTCCCGCGCGCCAGCTCCGCCTCGCCGCGGCCCATCTTCTCCCCCATTCCCCTTCTTCAGATCCGAACCCTCCGCTGCCGCCGGAGTTACCCCGTTCTCCACTGTCTCATCCCTCTTCTCTGCTCCCCCGCCCGACTCCCCACTGCAGATCGGGCGCGGCCTCCCAGCAGATCCGGTGCTCCTCGATCTGCGGGAACACCCGCCGCGCCAGCAACCTTTCCGGCCAGGGGTCCGATTAGAAGCTAGCTCCAGATCTCGTCCCCTACTTCCTAGAGCATGGTAGAGTAGTAGCTCCTCCTCCTCCTCTCGTGTGACAGGATGCAAGGCGGGAGGAAGGGGTTCCCCGCCGCACCGTCTTCCGTGCCCCAGCCCCCTTCACAACTGTCGGAATCCAACCGCAGGATCATCGGCGGCGTGCCCGAAGGACCGCCCAAGCGGGTGTATCAGCTATGGAAAGGCAACAATGTACGCCACCATCCCGATATCCGCCTTTATCTCCCCAAACTATCCCGCTATAGCCCATGCCAGTGCCCCGGCGCCGTTTGATCATAACATAACAGCACAGCTGCTCACTGCATGTTGCTGTGTTTTTCCTCCAGTGTCCGGACTGATCACTGGCCTTTTCTTCTGCAGAGGTTCTTTTTCGGAGGCAGGCTCATATTCGGCCCCGACGCCAGGTCCGTGCTCCTCACGGTGTGCCTCATCGTGGTGCCCGTCATCCTCTTCCTCGTCTTCGTCTCCCAGAGACTCCTCGAAGAGTTCCAGCACGGGTACGGGGACGTCATTGTTGCCGTCGCTGTCATCTTCACTATTTACGTGAGTTATCTCCTCCCCCTCCACCTCTTACTTGTCTCCTCTCACACCCTATCCTTTTTTCTTTTGCTGACCGCGGTACGATTGCACACACTCTCGAGTAGTTGCTTTCACTACTTGATCTTCGAGTTGGCACACCACATGCTATATAGGTTCTCTAGTCATGTTTGGCAGTCTGACTATATGTGGAATGTCACACTTGCCTACCGTAATGAGCCACCAGTTTCTAGGATTACCTAACCAAGCCGTATGGTACACATGTGGCTTTATGGGAACTTTGAAACCGATAATTCGCTCGGATTTCTCTTGAGGATTGCGCCTCACCCACCAACTAGAAACGGGACAAATCTTGCTTAATGTCCACTTCCATAAATGTCAATGGACAACACCTAAAAATCTCAACTCTCAAGTAGAAGGCACCTCAATTATGTAGCTAAGTTTAGGTTGCATTTTCCCCCGAGACATGCGGCATTTAGGTAGGACATTGAATTCTAGTTTCCTTTTTCTCCCGAGACATGCGTCTAGGAAATCCTGACCAACCACTGCAGCTTATTTAGGAATTTTGACTTTTTTATTCTTTTTGTCTTGAACATTTCCTATTGATTGCATCAGTTACGCCAAACTCCCTAGCTATAAACCACTTGTTCCCTGAACCTAGTTTGAACTCAGTAGGTGTGGGGTAGATGCTAGTGGCAGTTATTTAGACGCTGATTCGGTGTTTGTTACGGTTTTGGTATGTAGTGACCCTAGTAGACTAGTAGAGGTTTGGTGGAGGCTAGTCTTTATGACTCTTTATCACAGAATCTAACAAGTAATTACATGGTGTCAAATACTGTGTGTTGTTCTTTATCAGTATCATATGGATCTTTGACACAACCAAATGAGTCAAGTGCCAATTAGGGATACAAGGTGATGCTTTACGATTTTCACCTATTCCTAATCTTTGAATCAATCATCATAGTGCGTACCTTGATCCACCACAAAGTAATGGCATCATAAGCTTCACCCGACGTTCAACAAAAGATACAAGAAAGCTAGGACTCATTGGATATTTAGCTAGTGGTTAAAATATGTACCCATGTACCTGAATCTTCATATGCTGAATTCATGTCAATTCTTATATTTGTTAAATTTTACAACCGTTTTGATTAAGAAAGGTTATTTCCAGAATATGGTGCTAACTAGAACTGTAATAGAAGGACAGTGATCTAGGCTTTGTTACCAAAAGATGAAAGCATAGAAAAGACATAAAGTGAATAGTATAAACTATCATTGCTGGTGATCTGCATGGACCGAGACCCCTTCACAATGGAGGGAATTGTAGATACCAATCCACCTATTGTCGGAACTTTGAAGTGCCCTGCACCTGTCTAGGTGAAGCACTCACAAACTCTCGTTTTTGGTAATTCAGCCCGCCTTGCAGCTCTTCAGAAAGAATTTCCGTAACCCTAAAGTGATATCATCAATATAGTCTGATTGATTTCCCCTTATAAGTGCCAGTGCAGACTCCTCTGCTAATCGGTTCTTGTCTTATCCATTCTAGGAGATTCCCCTTTCCAACAAGATCCTGGGCTCAATGTGGTTTTAGTCTCAGGGTTCTTGTCTTTCTTTTCCTATATATTTGGAACCGCGCAACATTTCCAAGATATGAATCAACGAGATCTAGTAGGAAACTGGTGTTGCCTATATTATTAGCTTGGGTAGCTTTTATTTCTGGTGTTCTAATCACCTTTCGACTGGTCCCTTAGATGTTACATGAAGTTTATGAAGAAGTAGGCCAATCCTGTAAAATGCCCCTTCCTGGGTTCGTTCCTTTGTTGTTGGGGAACATTGTTTGTTTCACGTCAAAATTACTGACGTATATGGCGTGATCCTGTAATGAACTGTAAAACCTTGGTGCTTCAGTTAAACTTAAAAGTGCAAACAAAATGTGCACCGTGTTGTGTGAAAACTAACTAAAAGGATATGATATGGCTAGAAGAAGGTGGTCTTGTTTCTATCAATGTCTGCTGCTACCTCACATCAATATTTTTGGCAACGTAGAATATTACAAAGTTACACAACATAGCTTTGCATGCCCTTCATTTTTCTTTTACATGTGAGCCTGCTTGAAAGTCTATATAATACAAAGAGAATATCATATTTGCCCCACCATCTTTTCACTATAAGATATTATATGATGTAATGATGCAACTTTCTCTATACAGTGAATTACAAATTACGAGATTAACATATTTATGTTAGGTATTTTTATGCTTCCACTACACATTGAATTGCAAATGGCCAGTAAGCATTTAGGTTAGGTGTTTTTTATGCTTCCCAGTTCCACTTGGACATGCCTAAATATACCATAATTCAATGTCTTATTTTATGTGTTAGAGAGTCTGTTTTATTATGCTATTAGTAGCTTTGTTATATGGGCCTAAGTGTCTTGGCACATTAGGGTTTAATTGTGTCTTCTATTCAATACAACTATTAGTCGTCTCTTACTTTCTGACATGGTATCAGAGCAGCGATTTTGAGCCGCCGTCGTACGTAAGAGAGAGAAACAAGAGGGAGATGTAGCCGGCAGGCGGCCACCCTTCTTCCTTGTGGGTCAGCTGCCCGCAGGCATAGTCACAAATTCGGTATTCGGGATACGTTCGGTCGAGCGGAAAAATTTGGGATTCTGGAATTATGCGGGAAATTCGGGTAAAAAGCGGTCAACGTACGGTAAAAATACGGTCAACGATTCAGGAAAAATTCGGCGAAAGATCGGAGGATTTATATATATATATATTGTGTGTGTGTATGTGTGTGTGTGTATTGCACATATATATAGCACAATACATATAGTGCACGATATATAAGTACATATCTATACATCTATTACAACATATATAACACATACATACATACATACATGATACATACATAGATATATGTGTGTGTGTGTATTTACACACACACACACAAATCAAGTTAGTCTTAAATAGTATAAAATGAGAAAGTACATAAAAAAGTAGAAAACGGGAAGAAAACATCAAATTCGTAAATAATACGGGAATAAAACGTAATATATTGTGACTATGCTCAAATTGGGAATTATTCGTCTGTTTGATACGTCTAGGGAAAAAATCGTGTTTTAAACGTGACTTTTTCAAAAAGTCGGAGTATATTGTGACTATGCCCGCAGGCTGTTCCATGGCTTCGAGGCTATTTCTTTCATTTTCTGTTGCTCCATGCGTCCTTTCCTTCAGCGCTACGGTACTGCTACAGTACCGGCGCTACATTATGGTGCTACAGTACCGCCGCTACAGTACCTCCACACCTTTGCAACCCTTCATCCACCTCTAATCCCCTAATAACCTCCATCCTTGTGGCCTAATCCACCACAGACCCCTCCGTCTAGCTCCGTTTTACTTTCCGAAATCTCCGGACAGCCTCGGTAACTTTCCAGTTCTGGTACGTTGACGGAGTAACGGGATTCATCCTCTCTGTCTGCCTGCGCCTCATGGTGGAGTGACTGATCCTCCATGTTGGCGTAGGTTTTTCTCTTCATCTGCTGCCCTACGTGGGTTTTTCTAAGATCCATGCGTGTTGTCAGTTGCATCCTCCACCTATTTTCCTATAGAAAAACTTTGCCTCTACCATTGTTTTTTGACTCTCCACACCAACCACTCCTTTACTCCTTCCGTGCTTGGTGTGAGGGGGAGAATAGAGGAGAAAGAGTAAAGGAAGAGAAAGGACACATATTGATACTACTGCCTGCTTCTTGGAGTTTTTCACATATGAAGTTTATTTCTGCTGCCTATTTAGTTGATGTCTTCTATCCGGTTGCGTCTTCTACTGCTGTGTTGCCAACACTCTTTGGCTTGTCCATGCCTTGTGCATGTCGACCCGTCCGTGCTCTGTTTTGCACGTCGACTTCTACTGCCTATTGCTGTGTGCAACACTCTCTGGTTTGTCCGTACTTTATTTGTACGTCGACTACTACTGCTACCTGTGATCCAACACCCTCTGGACTTTGCTGCCTGTGACCCGACACTCTCTGGGATGCGACGTTAGCCACTATGTTGAAGACCATGTTGTTGTGATGCTTACTACTGCTCCAGATTCTACTATGATGATCAAGAAGCTTCTGTGACATGCTTACCTGCTTGCTTGGAATATCTACTTGAGGGAGAGTTTCTGAGTGTTTGAGTGCTTTAATGTAATATTGAGGGGGAGAAAATTTTTGTATGGGCTTGGTTTATCTTTTTTTTGTTTTTGTTTCTTTGTTTTCTACTTTGACTCTCTGTTTGCAAGCTGATTTGGGATTCTCCCAACTTCAGCTTGAGGGTGAGTGTTAGAGAGTCTGTTTTATTATGCTATTAGTAGCTTTGTTATATGGGCCTAAGTGTCTTGGCACATTAGGGTTTAATTGTGTCTTCTATTCAATATAACGATTAGTCGTCTCTTACTTTCTGACATTATGCTTGATGTTATTGCTTGTTTTTGTAAGCTGTAGACACAAACTTTCTTTGCTGTTACCCCTTCCTGATATATAACTTAATTTATATTTTTGTCTTCTAGCCCCTTTAATATATATCATATCTCTTTTTTATTAAGTACGTATACTTTCTTGTAGTCGACTTGGTTTCACAATCTTGGCTTTATTGATATCTTTAGCTTTACTACTCGCGGTTTTGCTATTTCATCCTTTGTAATCTTATATATTGTATCCAAATGCATGCATCTATCAATCTCAATTAACACGTGTTTGCATATTTGTAGATTTGTTTTGTATTTCAAGTACTTATTCTCATGATCATATTTATCTTGCACCTGGGCCTAGAGGGCCATAGACGCTACAATGGACACGGATATTGACACGGGCATGTTGATTTGAAAAAATGTTACCAATTTTGCAGCCACACATGCAAACATTTGTGCGCCTAATTATCGAATGATATTATATATACTATTGACACAAGGATCTAAAAGTCTCTAAAGTAAGTTGTACACAGTAAGACAATTACAATCACAAATCTCTGAAGTCATAACATGCAATTGGTAGTAAAAAACACAAGAAAATGACAAAATTCGACCAAAATTATTTTTGATAGGGAATTGAATGTTATATATGAAGAAAGAAACCACACTATATTTACATTAGTGAATCAATCATTACATGTGGAGATTGGAGAATAATGAAACCTAAAATACATTTGAACTCCATAAGTTGAGAGATGAATTATAATAAAATCGCACATCGAATTCCAAGAACGATAGTATAAGAATGACACATACTCGTACACGTCCAGACAACTATATATATGTATGTATGTATTTATATATGTATATACATGTACATACATACATACACAAATAATGCATGTAGATAATTTTCTATGAAGGAGAGGAGGGAAACTAGGGGAGGAAACACATTGGTTGTGGTTGTTTGATGAAAGTGGGAGAGACATACCATTCAAAATTATATATATATAGGGAATCAATCTAGGCTTATTGTGTCCACGACATGCACATGCTATGTACTTGTCGAGTCTACAATGTGCTTAGCCCTTAAATAAAATAAAAATTAAAATTGACATGTCTGGGCCGTCTCCATAGTGCCTATGCTTGACGAAACATGCTTCCTAAGGCCTGGTTGAATGCTTAGGAGCATGAAAGTTTTATTTATTTACTTACCATTCTCTGTGTATATATAAGATCACATATATAAGATCATCATCATCATCAACTAAGCCTCAATCTCAACTATGTTGCGGTCGACTACATGGATCCTTCTTTTCCATTCAGCTCTATCATGGGTCATATTCTGGTTGAGATGTAGAGATTCAAAATCTCTCTTTATAAGCTCTTCCCATGTTAATTTAGGCCTTCCTCTTCTTCTATTAATTGTGCTTGCCGCAATAGTATTGCTTCGTATAGGCGCATTAGTCGGTCGGCGTTGCACATGTCCATACCATCTGAGTCGGCCCTCGCGCAACTTGTCCCCAATGCTCGCAACCCCCACTTTGTTCCGGATATAGTCATTTCTCAAGCGATCTTTTCTTGTCTTCCCACACCCATCTCAACATACGCATTTCAGCCACATTCATCTTGTTGAGTCCTTGTTTCTTCACCGCCCAACATTCACTCCCATAGAGCATGGCTAGCCGTATAACAGTTTTATTAAACTTGCTTCTTAGTCTGAGAGGGATCTTCTAATCACATAATACTCCAGTTGTATAAGATAATTTATGTAATTATGTAAAAATCTATGCCTAGCCAAGTAAGAGTGAAGTAGAAAGCCTAAAGGCGGATGAAATATGTTTGACGACAAATATGATATTAAAATGATATTCACACAATAAAATAATCTAGAAACAATTATTTAGGCACCAAAGAAGTTGCCTAGGTAAGTCATATATACCTCTTTAGACTACACTTTTTATCTAAACCAAGCGGCAACCAAGGTGGACCTTTCTTGAACATCTAGTTGCATAGGCATCCACCTCCACAACTATGATCAAAATCAATCTAAAAATATGACCTACTATTTCATTTCTTTTTGAGCTAAACTAATCTTCTTCCCATGATTAGGGTGTTGGAGAAATTGGAGTACATTTAAGATGGTGCTTGGTGATGATTTGTCTTTTTTCCCTTTTTTTATAATTAACAATTAATGCTTTCTAGTTGAGTCTCAAATTCATAAAAAAAGATGAAAAGTGTGGATACAATAAATTTTTAAGCATAACTATCTATTAAATTTAAAGCCAAACCTTAAGGAGTGCAAGCAGAGACTATAAGTCTGAGGACCCAATAAAGTCCAAGGAAAGGAGTTAGACCCTAATGAAGGAAAAAACCTACTTAGGTGTTTGGAATCACATTGGGAACAATTGTAGATTCTAATGGGCAATCTAAGCAATAGAAAAGTGATAATCACAAGGCAAAGACACACCACTCTATAGTAAAATGTAAAGAAGAACAAAGAGGAGTGGGCGATACAAGGATGATATGGCCATTGACAAAGATGTTGAGGTTGTTGATACAACTATAGGGGATGTTACTACTAGTTTCATGGGTGATGAGAGCGAAGATGCCATTTTTATGGACGACTAAGTAGTTAATCATGATTACTCTTTATGACTGTAGTTTATAAATATTGGCATAGACCTTTGCATGGGAATGTATTGCTTTTGTACTTTCAAACTTGACTGATGCCCCCATATTGCTTGGTTATTGAATCGTCATTCACTAATTTAGTATTACAAAAATATAATAACTCTTTACTAGTATGTCTATTTTCTTTCATTTAAAAAAAAAGCTGCTTAAATGCTCGCTTCACAATTTCGTGGTCAAGGAAGCTGGTTGTCAGCTTCCCATGTTATGCTATCCAAAATTTGGGTTTTGGCCCATATCCTCTACGTAGAAAACCATGACATTTCCTTGTTATCTTGTCAAGTTAGTTTAGTCCTAAATCTTCCCCATCCAACTATGTGTCAATAGCATTACTCTAAACGGGTGCCAATAAATGCTTTGCTACCGTCTATTTTTGTTAATTTGAAAAAGTAAGTCGCGTTAAGCATTCATTTCATGCTTTGATGGCTAGGGAAGGCTAGTTGCTAGCTTTCCACTATATGCTATCCAACATCTAGGTTTTGTCCCATATCCTCTTTGTAAAAAACTAGGACATTTCCTTGTTAGCTCTCTCAAGTTAATTTAGTTCGAAATCTTTCCCAACTAACTCGTTGTCAATAACATCACTCTAAACGGGTGCATTAGTCATCTTCATTGCATGGACAAAGTACCACATAGGGTGATCGCTCCATAGTTAGTTAGCCCCCAATACATGCCACATTCTCTTAATTCTTCTTAAAACCATTTCCCTAGAACAACAAGAGCCTGCTCTGGGCACTTAAGCGGCCACTTGGGCGCCATATCTATATGGTGCTTGGAGAATTTTTGCGTTAAAAGGATTTTTTTCTTGGGTGGTTATTCCAATTGGTTGATTACAAAATGATGGTAATCGAAGTTTTGGAAAGTGCGAAGCAGGTGCCTAAAAGTCCTACGCTGAAGCCTAGAGTGGTTGCTTATGTCTTTACTTTGTAAAATCTAGAAAATCTTGAAGCAGAAAAGATAATTATATTTTAGCAGTATCACAATATTGTATTAGTCTATTTTGATTCTTTACATCTTGATTAGAGTATGACTCATAATAGTGCTGATTGGAAAAGAAGGATCCATGTAACCGACCCCAACATGGTTGGGATTGCGGCTTAGATGACGACGACGATGATGATCACAATACCTTATTAGTGAATAACGACACAATAGCAATCATTAGTGAACAATACTAAAGTAGCGAATAACCAGTCAATAAAAACCTTTACTAATGATACTGCTCAACATGATAGATGTTACCAAAAGCAATCTGTAGTCATGGCAAAGTCTATTCATGAATTTAAAAAACAAAGTCGTAAAATAGTAACAAAAGTAGCTCCACAGTCATCAACAAATTGGACTGTCCTTGCTTCCGTCACCTAAGAAACTAGTGTCATCCCCTATGTCATTTTTACATCGTTAAGATCTTTGCTGGAGTCTACATCTTCTCAACACTACCATTAGAGCAAAAGCATCATACTAGATTTTGTCTTTCTTTTTTTGCACACAGATTTGAAGTAGTGCACATATGCTTAAGTGTAGAGCCTTTGTTCTTGTCTTGCGCTCCATAATTGTTCCTCGTGCTGTTTCCTCACATGATAGATTTCTTCTTAATCTAGCATCTGAGTAGCTGCATCATCCGATCTTAGCCATGTCCATGTCCTTCGACTTATGTAATCTTCATTCTTTTCATGTCCCCTCTTATGCTTCTTCATTTTGTGTTAAATTGAACTGATATAATGCTTCGGGTTTCTTTATGTCCTAAAAAATTCTGTTTTACGAATCTTTCAACAAAATAACAAAAAATTGGTTATTATATATAAATAGAAAGTAGGGAAATATTTAATTTGTCACTAAAGCACCATCTTGAATGCACTCTGATTTCTTAGATTCCCTAATGATGTGCATGCAAAAAGTAACACTTGTAATGCCATTCTCATGCTAGTAAGGCATACTTGAAAGCAAATAATTTGTCCAACATTCCACTGCGTATAGAGAGCATATAAAATAATAAATGCAACTATACTTTTAATGACTGAATCTATTGTAAATTACATGATATGTACCAAGACCCATTTATATTCATTTCTTTGTCTAATCGTAGATTGTCTTCCAGGTCCTAACCCATATGCATACCTCTACAACTCCTCCATTATGAATACATCTTGAACACATGGATCAGGGTGATCTTAATGCATTCCTTGAGACCTTCCATCATCCAGTCCTCGCTATTAATTTTTGTGGGTTTTCCAACAAAGGAATGGATTCAAATACTACCCTGTATATGGACAAATTGAAATAATGGTAAGTTATATATGTCAGGATAATACTGTCTTGAAAGTGTAATAGGATATTTTATGAGTAGCATTTCAAGTTATAGTTTACTATCACGTTTTTTTTCCACATTTGAAGCACTTGTTTGCGGATTGGCTCATCATGCTAATATTTCTTCAAGCTCATTTAGTTTGTTTATCACATAGTTGTGTAGGCGACTAGGCGATGACGTCCAATATTTTGGAGCCTAGTCACCTAGGCGGCCCAAGCGTTCTATTAGATTTTTTATTTTATTAGTATTTATGGTTAATTATGTCTAGATCAATATCTGAGTATACTATATTGGTTTTTAAGTTTAGTCAATCCTACCAACATTGACACTTAACTTGACCTAAATTAGATCGAACCTACTCTAATGTGACTTAAACCAATATAGATTAGCCAAATCAAACCCATATTAACCTTAATCTAGCATGGACTAACCTAATTTAGTCCTACGATGATCTTACATGACCTAATTTGGCAAAATCCAGACTTGATTTGGCCAAATTTGGTGCCAAAATAACCTAAATTGGGCATAAAAGTCTTTAGGCGTCCAACTAGTCTGTTGACGGCCTAGGCTCCCAGACTCAGAAATCTCTGCGGGGCCTAGGCGAGTGTGTGGATAACTATGGTATATCATAGTGGATTACATGAATCTCATGGTTGATTTTTTCACTATCAAACAACTAGTTATAGAATCCTCTTCAATTACTTGATTTTTAGCACCATATGAGCTCACATCCAAAATGTGATCCACCTATTCTGTCTGAGCTTTACTATCCTATGGCGTTTTAGAGAATTTGATTTACCTATTCATTAGAAATAAATATCCCTTTCAACTCTCTCAATTCATCGGTTGACTTTGTAAACTGTTTTTTAACATACCTAGTGACACTTGGGCCCTAAATTGACCAAATCACCCTAGGAATCTTCTCTTTTCATGATACTTGGGATGTATCTAAATTTTAGATATTGCGAGTTTCTTGCACTTTTAATGGCATTCTGCACCTTGGTCAACTTCCAATGCCCTCCAACAGTCTGTCAATGTATTTTTTTATACAATAAGCCTAGAAGATTGTTAATTGCTTCTCATTCTGTTCATGAGCTGCATGATTGGCTAGAGTGTTCTTGCTTACCACATACACATC
Source organism: Alisma plantago-aquatica (assembly GCA_963693085.1). NCBI lineage: Eukaryota > Viridiplantae > Streptophyta > Magnoliopsida > Alismatales > Alismataceae > Alisma > Alisma plantago-aquatica. The sequence continues at coordinate 1,300,272,372 of OY856410.1, forward strand.
ACTATCTTCTCCCACTTGGTCAATCATGCCATCAATAATTTTTGATATATACATTGTGTTTTGCACCTAACATAAACATTTAACCGCCTTTAGAAAGTAAGCCTCCAATTAGCATTCGGCATAAAGCCATAAACACATGTTCCGTTGCGCTTGTTCGTCTAAGCATCTTCATCAAAGAACACTAAGTATCTTCAACCTCTTTCGTAGGTAGTTGCTTCTAGTTCTAGAGCTTGTAAGATAACTCTTTAAATTGGATCCATATTATCTGATAACTTCCAAATCGCATATAAACTCTTAGGGTTCATAATACTTGCTGTAATTCATGATATCTAAAAGCATATAAAGCAATGTAATACATTACTTTACACTAAGGAACGAGGAATTCAATACCGTAACATGTTGGTCGCCCAAAGTAGGTATCTAGTAGTGTACCGACATGAAAAATCAAGCACATTCAACCCTGACCTTTTTGATGCCAAAATGGCGAATTAAACCATGAATTGTTATAGGTTAATTTAGAACTGAATACACTTATTTATGCGATACTTTTACATTATTGATATACATGTGTGGAAAGGGGGTCCTTCATGAGGTAAGAGAACGGAAATGTTTTCTAAGAATTTGGATGATAACATGAAGCAATTACTTAATAGAAGTTGCAACCTTTATCTAAGTACCAACAATATCAAATTTGGATATATTAGCTGACCCCTTGTATATTTTGCTTGAGTTGTCATTTGACACTCAACCATAAAAAATGATGAGTAAAATTGTTTTTAGACAGAACATAATAGTATATCTTCAATCATTTGTTGAGTGCCGCGCAAGTTCTACACATGTTCTTAGGGGATGGCAAAGTGTGCTTATTTGCATCCATCACCCATTACCTATATTAAATCATTTCCTCACATCCACTGTGCAACCGTTTAGCTATCCATGGTTGTATTGGAGGACATATGCGCTATTAGTAGAGGCACACTATATCATAGTTATTAAGCTAAGTGTGCTTTAAAATAGCTTGTCTTTATTTATACCATCGCTAGTTCAGTGGAAACGTGGAACCTAGTCCCAACCTTTGTGATGCTAACTGTTAGTTGCCAGTGTCGAGCGTTGATGAAGACAGTGTCAAGCCCCCATAGACGAGCATTTATGCAACCATTCGGCTATTCATGGTTGCACTAGAGGACACATGCGCTATGAGTAGAGGCACACTATATCATAGTTACTAAGCTACACATGTTTCGACGTAGCATTGTCTTTATTTATGCCGTTGCTATTTCTGTGGAAACATGGAACCTAGCCCCAATTTTTGTGATGGTAACTGTGAGTAACCAGTGCTGTGCTGATCGAGACAGTGTCAAGCCCCCATAGACGAGCATTCATAGGTGTAGTTTTTAGACGAGAATTCATATGTGTGGGTTTTTAGAGCCACTCTATCACGACGTCCAAGTCGCCACCACTGAAATTCAACAGGCACCAGGCATAGACCAAGTGGATGTCATGTCGGATCGCCTTCGACGAGCATTCACGAGTGTGCACCTCATAAGGCGCTGTGCCACGACGTCCAGACCGCTACCAACAGGCATCAGGCGCTAACTAAGATATGAGATTAGGCCACCGACGATCATACACATGTGTACGTGTTGGAGCTGCTCTACCATAAACATACAAGCCACAACCAACGAGAATCACTAGAGCCTTTTTACACACAAGGGAAAGCTAGGATCATGGTCCACAAATGTTGCTAGGCTCATAGATGGACCACCCGATGAACTCCATGTCATTATACTAGCCACAAACATCGACAATTCAAGCTCGTAGTTCCTCTTGGTGTATGACCTTGGCAATCAGAGTCCAGTAAGCAAGTTGTCCCCTATTATCATCACATCATATAGAAGAATGTTGGCCGTCAGAATGGAGGCTGTTGTGAATTCACTCAACTCCCACACATATAGAAGATGCATGCAACATCTAGCCGTTGGAATGTCTGATGTACGATGTAATAGGAGATTCTTCACCAGATGTTTGGTGTTGCATGCGATTGCATGGCATCTCGTTCTTCTATTTTATTGGCTTCCATGAGAAAGTTGATGGAGATCTAAGGTTGAAGGAAAATGATAAGATGGAAGGATGTTAAAAAATTAAGTGAGGCATGGGTGGTGTGGTGTATATACCATTGTTTGTGCCCAACATACAAGGAAGTAGACTTCTGATCCATCTTCTTCTGATATGAGTGGTTATCTTCACTAAATGGCATGATTGTATAGATAACCGGTTCAATTAAGATGACAATGGATGTTATGCCATCCCTAGATGTTCTGCTCCATACATGAGACCATTGACATGCTTCACATATTGTTCTCAACTCACGTAGTTCTTTATACGTTTTATTGCGTGACACAAATTTCTCTTTATACACTGGCTAACAAGCTGCATCCAAATTTTTGAATATAAATCCTCCAATGTTTTAAATTGGTTGTTACTTATTGGCTATCAACCCTTGTTTACCCACTATCATTTAAGTTTTAGTAGGAATCAAATTGTATATTTGTATGGTCAGTTAGGGCCCAAAATGCCACATGTTCTTGAACTTGAACTTGAGGCCGTGACACACATTTCATACCTAAAATACTCATTGCCATATCAATTTGGCTGTGGGCCTCTAGTGTGCGTCAGCTTCGGGGGGGGGGGGTGAGAGTTTATTATGTGACAATGGATCCTTTAGTGACCCTCCTTCAGGGAGGTCCTTTGTACTATAATATAATTCGATAGATAAAATCTGCCCGTGGGCCTTTGGTTATCCAAACAATTGATTAAAACATGAATGCTGACTTTGAGAAGTAGAAATGATCAAGCTTCCCATCAATTAACTTAGATTAATTAGATAATCGCTACAATATTGTGGTGTGAGAAGTTGTTGATTAAGGTGGGGCACCATTGTATTCGTTGGCGCCTCAAATTTTCCTCTTGGAAACGTCTTACCCACCAGGGATTTTCTTTATAGTAGAGACACTTCTGCATCCCTAGAAACATGAGTGAGCATCATGGTCATAAGTCATAATCAAAAGATGGCTACCATGGATTTTCTTTATAGTAGGGGCACTTCTACATCCCTAGAAACATAAGTGAGCATCATGCTCATAAGTCATAATCAAAAGATGGTGGATATTCTAAACGATGATCATCGCCGTCACCGCTATCACCATTTTGACTTGGCCTTGGATCTAGATATAAATGTTGAAGAAGTGTCATTCACGAAAGCGGTTTCTCAATTGCTTTGTCAGTTTCCAAATTAAATTTTTAAGCATGCTATGCTCATGCTCCAATATTTTGAGCGGGATTTGATTTCCCATTTTCCCTCAAGATTATCATTAGAAGCATTTTCAGAACGGTTTTACTAATTTCTGTTCTCCCTTAAGATTGTCTAGAAATGAACAGTTTATGTCATTCACCGATTCCTCTAATGGATATTTTGTATCACATCAACTTTTCTAATTTTTGCGCCTCTATGTTTTGAAGAATTGACTTTATAAGTTGTTTCATTGAGATTGTGAACATCGACGAAATCAACTATCTTGTAATTGGCATCTTTGTGGCTCTAGCCATTCCTTGCATGTTCTAGTCAACATATATTACATATCTTTACTCTTGTTTTTTCCTTTCCGACGTATCGATTGGAAGGTGCTCTAATTTTTGAAGGATTAATGTGATCACGATCATTCACATGTTGTAGTCAACATATACTGGATCTCTTAACTTCTATTGCCCATCTTGTTTCTTCCTTTCCAATGTATCAACTTGAAGTGCTCTAATTTCTTAAGGATCAACATGATCACCGTCATTATATGTATTTTAAACGATCCAATGCCTTCATAGATGCTCTATAACTTTAAAATTCACAATCAAATTATATCGTCAAATTTCCAAGTTAGGTTACTTATTTATAGGCTAGATTATCACTACTATATTTTTGCTCGTAAATCAATGACCTCTCTCATGGCATTCGTTAACATTGTTTGCAAACCCAATTTGTGCAAGAATAGGAATCTAGGATTTTGTTATTTACCAACCAATGGAACATCTACAAATTTAAGAAGGATTTAACATTTTATAAAAGAATCACTATTGTTATATATTATATATAGGCCCACTTTATGTTAAAGGCGAAAGCATCTTGCTTCAATGCTTCTCTAACGATTTATGTTATTGTGTACTGGATCTACGATCCATTTCTTTGGTATTCTCCACCATTTTCCATTACACTATACAAGTAAAGTATGGTGGTAATCATATTGCCTCGACTACTTCTGCTTCATGTTGGGTTTGCAGTATTAAGAGTAGGATAGGATGAAAACCCTTATGCTATTTCAAAACCCATGTTTGGTTTGGTTGTGGTTATTATGGTGCGAGAATTATAACATCTGGTAATGAAATCCCAATCGACTGGGACTTGTGCGTACCATGCCCCCTAGGTATTAGTCGGCATACAAGCACTCACATGACCAACGAAACTCAAGCTCCTGACACTTGATGCCCCAATATTCTAATACATTCTGTACAAACTCAGTTTGCCACCGATAGTCTCTCGTTCGGGGAGAAAAGGGGAGGGTAAGCAAATTGATGTGAGATATGAAGGCAACTGATGCACAAGACCAGGAAGAAAAAAAGCTCACGTCTGAAGGCCTTCAGGGTCCTTTTGGACTCCCCTTACTGCTCTCCGACTTCTGCCTACCACCAATACTAGTAGTAGGTGATTCCCCTACCTTCACCTTCTGTTTCAACCTCACATTGCCACAACTGCTAATCACTATATGAACCACATTCTCAACTCAATTTATTTTGTATATTTTTTCTATCAAGTCTCCAATTTGTATATTCTAGGATTTCACTTATAGCACTAGCGAGCGATAGTACCTACATCACGATGTGCAAGAAGATTATACTTACAATTATTGTTTTTTAACTTTTCAACCCAAGCCAGTAGCTCATTCTTTGAAGTTATTTATTCACTAGTTTAGAAGCCATGGGGGCTTGATTCCCTTCCAAATTATCCTATCGCATCTACAAAATGTTGTAGAAGAGGTTGCATCATGTGCATAATGCAGTGATTTGTGAGCAAAAGAACTTACCCAATAACTTTTTGGCACAATTGAACAATAAATTAAGGGTTATATGCCTAGTCCTAGGCTTTTGGGCCATGACTATCAATTTCTCTCAATCTGGCACTAGGATAAAGGAGTATTTTAGTGATCCCTTTCTTAGTTTGTTCATCTGGCTAATCTTTGTTCTTTAAGTCAACTACAAGAACACAATACCATCGATACTGCTTTCGTCTAGGTCTGATGGTCTACATCTCCTTAGGCTCAACGTGTTCTTTTCTCATTGCCACCAAGTTATGAGGAATTTTTGTAGGCCTGTCTATACAGGTGGAGAATATGCGTATCACACCCTACAAGGCTAACCATGTCATTGTCAGACTTGAATGAAGAATTGATAGTTCTTATACTAAAGAGTATCTCTCTATCATCCCCTCTCACATTCTTGTTTGGCCGTTTTGGGCCTTTATCAACCCTATGAATTGCTCTCTGACATTATGAGTGCTCTTTTTGCATTTTGCATCATTTATGTCTCCACTTTGATATGATACTTGAATCCAATAATACTCCCCAACCAATATGATTTTTCAATGGTGTAAACAACCATCACCTTGAACCCATGAACAATTGAACACAACACGGTTGGATTATTGTGTAGAACTGTAGATGATAGTAACATGAAAAATAAAGATGGGTACATATAAGTTACATGTAGTTATGTGTATTATATTATGAAAGAAGCCTGGGAGTCTACACCTAAGGGTATAAGAAGTTCTTTATACCCACTCCCAATGAAGCATTGTTAAATAAATTATTTACATAAGCCAACCCATACGGAGTTGAGGAACATGGTATGGTTAATGTCATAAAAAATTATCGAGATATCATTTGCAGTCAGGGAGTAGTCATAATTGAAATTAATTGGTAACCACAATCAGTAGCATAATGATCGATGCATGTACTATGTATACATGATATGCTATGACAAAGACATGCTATATAACTTAAATTTGATTTATTTTTGAAAACCACCTATCTAATTGTAATATTTTGTTTCTCTTAGAGAGTCTATTTTCTCAACTAGCTTAGGCTATTTACTTAAAGTTGTTTTAGTCTATTTGTAATATGGGCCTAGTTGTCTTGGCTCATTAGGATTTGTCTTGTGTCTGTATGCTTCCCCATTGATCCTATATGTTAAAGAGTATATATTAGCCTATTTAGCTAATAGGTTAATTAGTTAGCGGGCCTTTAGTGTCTCGTCCCGTATAGATTACTTGGGACCTAAGTCTCAGGGTTTCTCCCTTGAATATATATGACAGGGCTATACCTCTTTTATTAATGGAATCAGTTCAATACAATATTCTTTCACATGGTATCAGAGCACGTTCGCTCTTGAGGAAATGCTAGCCGTCGCCGCTTCCCTCTCTTCTCCTAGCCGCATACGTAATAGCCCTAGCAACCACTGCTCTTTGCTCACCGAGAGAGCAATAGAGGCTCTGCCTTCGCCTACAGGTGGCGGCTGTCGTAGCCATGGCTTAGGCCGGTCGGCCGCTAGACACATCCCGGCCTCCATGGCTCATCCTCTTTCTTAATTGATTTAATTTTCTTTACGTACGCAGACATCATCCTTCCCGGCTATCTCCTATCTATCCATCCATCCGCCGCCACATCATTCCTGCCGCCGCATCACGCGGTCGGTAGCAAGCAGCCGCTAGCCACAAGCAGCAACGCCACTGCCGTCAGACGCAACAATCAGTACTGCTGGTCAGGCCAGCAGCCGCTGCTGTCTGCCCATGCGCCGCCGATGACCGCCGGCTCTACGCCCTATGCCATCAACGCACGACTATCAGTGCCACCGCCAGCAGCAACAAACAACCATCGCCGTCGACCCCAGGAGCAGTAGCCGCCATTGTTGCCATCATATCCGCCCAACCGGCTTCGTCTCCGTTGCCATTGTCTATCCAGCCTTTGCCGTAGCTGATGGAGAAGCTTCACACATGGCCCCTCCTGCAGCCTCGTGGCCTGCAATATCTCCGGAGCTGTGCAGGAGCCCGTTATCATCTCCTCTGCTATGACCAAGTCCTACGGTAGTCGGTCATCATCTTGTCGCCGCTGAAATTTAGCAGCAACATCAAAACAACCATCGTCGCCATCATCCAGGACCCCTGGCTTCTGCTCCATCCTGCTGCACTGACATCCATTATCCATTGCCATCGTTGTTGAGTCCTCGCTGTTGCTGCCCCAACACCATCACCTATCCTTGGCCAAAGCACTCCACTGTATTCAACCATGCCATCACCCCCTAATCAGTTTGTCTTCTCCTAAGTTTCTGACATCCTGCAATACTTATGATATTCTGATCCTTACTCGGATCTATCTTTGGCTAATCAGATCTAATTTTAAGCCTAATCAGATTTTTCGCAGGGCTCTGCCCCCGCACCCCCGAATTTGTTGCCTTAACGGGCCAAACAAATCCCCTTTTCGGGTCGGGATTAGATCCATTTAATTTTCTACTCGGATCTTACATTGACCGATTTAGCATATTCTCTTCGGTTATCGGTTTTGTTTTCCTCATATTACCAATCTCCATATCATAAATTCCTCTCAAATCCACCAATTCCTTTCCCACCCACCCATCACGTGCAGGGGGGTCATATATCCATTTCTCCACACCAAACACTCACTCTTGTCGTATTTGGTGTGTGTGGGGGGGGAATATGTATGAGAGAGAGAGTATGAGAAGAGATGATATTTGTATTCAGGTTATTCCAGGCTACTACGAAGCTTCGTATTGTTCAACACATTTGTTCTCCACTTCCAGACAACATTGAAGGATCTCCAATGCAACGTTGACACCGAGCTTCTCGTGTTCGTAGCGCATCATGTACGTTAGGACAAGAGTTTGTTATGCATATTTTCCCTCTTGGTTCCTCTTCCTTTGGTGTTAATGGTGGTTCAGTTGATCACTCTTGCTGCATTCTTGAGAGACATATGTGTGCTTTTTCAGACTTCTCAGAAGCTCAGCAATTTCAAGCATGCCAAGTCTACATCTACAAGGTTGATTCATCCAGTTTATCGTCACCGAGCTATTTTTATCACGTCTTCTTCGAGCTGCATCTGCTGTATTAGCATCACCTGCTGATCTTCTTTGGATTTTCCTTGATGGATGATATCTCCTTTCATGTCAAGCCCCCAAGGTTCACGCGACAGAGTTTTGGTACCTGCATCGTATCACCAACATATCGTTCGCTTGTGTTTGTGCCACGTTATGCACGTCTTCCCAAACAATTTGAAGATTCCGCTACTGCTACATCGACACTGTGTATCCGCATTCGTGCCGCGTTAAGTACGTATTCCTGTGAAAATGACATTGTCCTGGTATTGAGGACGTCTGCTCCAAGTGGCGAATTACTGCTGTAGTATTCAAGTCTCATTCACCAAATGTTTTCCTTCCAGATGCACTCCATAAGACCATCTCCAAAGCTCGGGGATCTCCAGCCTGCAGAAGAGAGAGTCGTCGTCATATGATTCGGGGAGAGTTTTTTTAAAGAGGGAGTATCAATCCTTTGTATGGGGAGTGATATTTATCGTTTATCATTTCTATCTTTTCTTTTATCGAGTCATGTAACTCCAAGTTTGGACCTGTGTTTCACCCATGATCCAGCTTGAGGGGGAGTGTTAAAAAGTATATATTAGCCTATTTAGTTAATAGGTTAATTAGTTAGTGGCCTTTAGTGTCTCGACCCGTTTAGATTACTTGGGATCCAAGTCTCAGGGTTTCTCCCTTGCTCCTATATATAGGACATGGCTGTACCTCTTTTATTAATGGAATCAGTTTAATACAATATTCTTTCACACTATATATAGGAAAGGGGGACTGCCTCCTATGAATAAGAAAAACCACTACACGAAAAGGGATTTTCCCATGATATCACTTTTCACATGATATCATAGTAGGTTTTCTTGTGGCGTCTCAAACCTTGAGAGAGAGAGAGCGCAAAGGAAAGTTGCCTCCCCTTGCAGGCGATAGTCGCCGCTAGGCGTTGCTAGGCTGTTCACAAGGATCTCTCATCCATGCTTCTTCGTGGATTCGTCTCCATGAGCCGTCTCCATCTTCAACACCAAAAGCATCCACATTGAAGTTGCTGGTACTAGATCTACAAGGGCCGCCATGCCTTCGTCAATCTTGCTTGCTAATAGAGCCACTGCTATCCTATTTGCCGTCATCATTATAGATCTACACCACCGTTATCTACTCTGTCGCCAATCTATTCCATGCTGCCACCTTTGAGATCTTATCCAAAATCTTGGATAAAGATCTCCCTTTTCCGATGATATTGGGGATACATCATCCTTATATTGCTATGGTTGAGATCCGGAAGGATTTCCCCTCTTTTGCTGTTGTATTTAGGGTTTTTCGCTGTTGTTTGCCGCTAACACAACGTGTCGTTGCTTGGCACGACGTGTTGGCGGAGGTCTTTGTTTGCAAAATCTGCCCGCGACGACATGAGATGTCGCTTCTTGACACGGCGTGCCACTTGCACTATGACACGACGTGGCGCCTAAAGACACGCTATGTCACTTGCGTTCTTCCCGAGATTTTTTTCAACTGACACGCCGTGTCATTGTACGACACAGCGTGTCGCCTGCTTTTTGCTGGCGTTGACTTCTACTGGTGCATCTACTTATGAGCAACATGACATGTCTCTTTTGCCGACACAGTGTGTCAACTGTTACTGCTATAACTTGGCATGCTTCACCATCTTCAATGATTCTATTACATTGCGGGGGTTTCCATATATGGCGAGTCCCTTCTTTATCTTTACCAACAACAATTATCTTTCTTTTTCAAACAGTTTTATTCGTCTTTTGTTGTTTCATCCCCTGCCCTTCCCAGCCCTATAGACCTTTTGCCTACCTTCTCAATACTTGTTCTTGCCCCCATTTACATTTGAACCTACTGATAATCGGATCCTACATTTTTTTTAACCTTGTCCAAATTTTTTTCTATCCGGATCTATGTAATCGGGTCATGTTGCTCATTGACTCTAGTTGTTGGTTACCTCTTCCACATATTTGCTTACATTAACCATACCTCTACCATTGTTTTTGACTCTCCACCCCAATCACTCTTTTGACTCTTTTCATAGTTAGCGTGAGGGGGGGAGTTGAGGATGATTAGTAGAGAGAAAAGATGAGATGGAGGAGAGATGAGGAGAAATGAAGAAGACTTTAAATCTGCTGCTATATGGATCCTTCTGCTACTATGTGGTGTTCCTTGTGGATCCTCCTGTTGCTATGTGCATGGTTCATGCTAGTTTTGCTGTTGCTTTTTCTGTTACGTGGAGCTTTTTGCTGCTCTTATTCCTTATTCATCATCATCTCGACTACTGCTATAAAGTTGTGTACTTCACTGATGCTATTTGTTGATTGCTTTTCTATCCGGCGACGTCATTCTTGCTACTTGTGCTTTGATTAACACATTTTACTTGTTGCTTTGTGCTTTTGCACTATCTGCTGTCTGTTCTCTGTTTGCACGTTGACCCTTTGTGTGTGCCTTACACCTGTCTACTAATGCTGCTGCTATGACCCAAAACTATCTGGGGGGCTGTGACCCGCCACTTTTTGGACTGTGATGTCTGCTACTAGGATGAAAATTATATGACGAGATGACGATGGTATCTTTGATGACTTATATGCGTATGATGGAGCTTCATGCTTTTCTGCTACTGTTATTTATCTTGGAGTCTTTTTGCTGCTTTCTACTTCATACACAATGGTCTTTTATCCGACTACATCATCTATTTTCTGATACTGTTTTCCAGCGCTCTCTGGCTTGTTCGTGCCTTGTGCATATTGACTCCTTTCTTGTCCATGCCTTGTATCGACGTTGACTTCTGCTACCGTGCTCCAACACTCTGTGGCTTGGTCGTGCCTTGATCATGTTGACTCCTTTCTTGTCCATGCCTTGTATGAACGTTATCTGCTGCTTCTTGTGTTCTAACACTTAGTGGTCTACTTGATGATGATAGACTGTGATGAAAACAATGATGCGTACCTGTTGATGATTAATTTTCTCCAGATGCACTTCACACTAATCAAGAAGCTCCTACTACTTGCTTTTGGGTTATCTGCTTTAGGAGTATTTGAGTGATCTATTATAAAATTGAGGGGGATAAATTCTTGTATGGGTTTGGTTATCTTTTTATTATATTTAGTTTGTCTGCCTGTTTGCAAGTGACTTGGGATTCTCCCTTGCTCTAGCTTGAGGGGGAGTGTTAGAGAGTCTATTTACTCAAGTGGTTTAGTCTATTTACTTTAAGTTATTTTAGTCTATTTGTAATGTGGGCCTAGTTGTGTCTTGGCCCATTAGGGTTTGTCTTGTGTATGTATGCTTCCCCCTGATCCTATATAGAGGAAGGGGGGCTGCCTCCTATCAATAATAAAAACTCTACACGAGGGGATTTTCCCATCTTATCGCTTTTCCACAATTTTCATAAGGCGGGATCATGCCAATTAGTTTCTTATTCATGGCAAATGGAGATGAAGTATAAGATCTATTTCAGAACCAGGTTTAGTCCTTTTCTTGTTTGAAATGTGAGTGTATTATATGTATAGATATTCAAATGTATATATATGAATATGCAAATATCTATTCTGAAACGCCTGTTTAGACAAAAATATGCATATTGTATATGTAATATATAACATACGAATGTTTGTGGAAATCTATGTATCATGTGTATAATATATTGAATATATATATATATATATATAATAGATTCATGCATACAGTTCAGGAAGTATTTACACATCTGCATATGCAAATATATATTCTGAAAGACCTGTTTAGACATATTGATGCATATTATGTATGTGATATTAAACATACGAATATTTGTGGAGAAGTATGTATCATGCATGCGTGTATGTGTGTTTTTAAATGTATATATATATAGATTCATGCTTCCAGTTCTGGAAGTGTGTACATGTAACCATAGTAAAATGCGACTGCTCAAACATCTGCTCAACCTGGTTCTCCCATGTACTCGACAATTATCTGTAGAAGCAGTTTTTTTTTTAAACCTAGGAGTTTTCATTCATCCTGACTCCCGTTCAGGCTAACACTTAAAAAAAAAAGGGTTCCCTGTACAATCGTCAACCCAAGGGAAACTCAAAACTCAAGTGTACCCCTATACTGCAGAAGCAGTTGACAAAGCATTTTGTTGCTAGGCATTCACCTTTTCTGCTTCAACCCACTATATGCCGCTTCATTTGGTCTGCTTATCAACTGCTTAAACCCGCTTTATTAAAGCAAAGTCTGGATTAATCCAACAACAGTATATAAAAAGAAAAATGAATATTTGATCGCTTGCACGTATTACAAGCTATAAACTAACAAAAAAATGTCCATGATAAGGTGTTCTTATCCCACATAAACTGCATTTATACCAGTCAAGTACGTATTACTATCCATATCTCCTACAATGAATGCTTTACTTCAGACCTAACTGATCATATGACATATCCTATAGCGCCTGTTCTGATTTTACATCATAAGTGGATTATGTTAGAATCTTGGAAAGTATATTTTATATACCTCAAGTGTTATAAAAGTTTTGCAAATCTATAAGAGTACTATATCAATCATGTATATTATATTGTGTACTATATAATGTATTTGCCTATTTTGTACAAAAAAAACATTTGTTTGCATAATTTTTTAGTTGATTACCAAAATTGTAGGATTCACTAATCTTACTATTAATATTTAATTATTGTTTGACCATATTTATTAAACTATATTTAGTAAGATAATTGGGTTCTTTATATTAATATTATTTGAACAAATAGTAATATTCTTACTTTTACCTACCATAGTCTAATAGATATTATTCGTACTTCTTCGTTATTATCGAGTGGATATTCAATAATCTAGGAGTCTAGTATTACTAATATGTAGAGACATCTGCATTGCTTCGCTGCACTGGCCACTATTAGAAAAAGCACACATCATGATTGACAACCTCATGTTGTAGCGCTTGGGCAGATCAGCCTCTCGCTTGAACTTAGCAGGTAGCATGTAATATATATGTACCAGCTATACAGTGCTATATTTGAAAATTTCAAATTAAACCAAACCATAAAGACTGGAAGAGCATGATTTAGATCAAATGCCTTTAGAAGCTCGCTATATCTCATGTACATCACGAGATGTAACTAAAAAGCATTAATCAATTTCTGCTATTTGTGACTTACTATCGATTGGAAAATAATATATTCTCTCATTTGATGATCCACAAAGGTGCAATTAAAATGAATTTCGAAACACATGCAATGTATGGGGTATACACAAATCTATACGGTTTGATTATTTAATTGGGTGTTTCAAGTATGTAATGCAAAACGGTTATATATGTGTTGCATGTACTCCCACATAATTCTTTTAGCCATGTATTTTACGGTTTGATTATTTAATTGGGTATACACAAATCTATACGGTTTGATTATTTAATTGGGTGTTTCAAGTATGTAATGCAAAACGGTTATATATGTGTTGCATGTACTCCAACATAATTCTTTTAGCCATGTATTTTATCAAAAATGTGTTTATATAAACACACACATGTATAAGAATGTGTGTATAAGTAGTTTGGAATATCATAAAATGGCATACATTGAGCCGTACAAAGCTCAAAGTATATTGAAATTATTTTCGAGAGAGTTGATATGAAAAGATGGAGTGAGAACTGAACGGTGCAAAGGATCCATATATCCGACTCCGTGGTTGGGACTGAGGCTTAGATGATGATGATGATATTGATATACAATATATACAGATACTACACTTGCTTGCTGGGTTGCACGTGCTGTGGTGTGAGTAGGTTGTAGGCCCAACCAACTGCATCTACGACTGCTTAGACTATTTAATGAATGGTAAGTAGACATGCAATCAAGTAAGTGGTAAAATGTGAAAGCCACCAAAACTAAGCCATGACGAGATGCTCACATTGTTAAGAGCACACCCTATCTAAATAAAGAACGAACTCCAAAATCTTTCCTAGAGTACCAAAGTGCTGTCAAAGAACGGAAAAAACTATGAATAATATTTTCATGAAATCTAGTCATAGAATGCATAACAAATTTTGTTGGAGGAAGGCTACTATAACCTTCACATTGAGGGAAGATGGTGGTAACTGGTACCCCATCTTGAAAGGGGCTGCTAGGGCTTGTGTGAGTCAAGGGGAGGAGATAGCACCGGACAGGGAAGATGGTGGTACCCCATCTTGAAAGGGGCTGCTAGGGCTTGCGTGAGTCAAGGGGAGGAGATAGCACCGGACTCTGTCGCTTGTAACAACATAAGTACGACTTCTATTTACGTTGATAAAATCCTCCTTGAGGGGCAGTAACACGTTGAGGATGGAGAGAGGGTCGCAAAGTAGAGGCTATATTGATGGGTGGCGGCGGCGACTGGAAACCTAGTCTCGCTATAAGGATGTCGAAGTTAGATGAAAGGTGCCTATGAAGAGTCTCGCATTGTAGGGGATACTGTTCACACAAAAAAAGCATGTTTTATAGGCCGCTTTGAAAAGCATACAATTAGTTATGTTTTTGACCAAAAAAGGTACATTTTCGAAAAACTGTAACAAATTTGAAAACCTTTTATTGACTCAAACTCAATGCTTATATTTTTGTCATGACTGAAATTATATTTCCATTAAAATCATGTGTCACAAAGGTCTATCGTCCATTTATTAAGATGCTTGAGCCAATGTTATATAAGTAGTCAAGACTTCACATGTGCCAATCAGGATGGCCATTCTAGTTTGCCAAACTTGGATTCGATAAACAGTTGACCTCAAATACACTTCTAAAATATGCCTCTTTGGCCTATAAACATGCATTGTTAGCATCTTAAGTGATTAATATATGTGCTAAATCTGACGGATTCTCATTTCTTATCTAATAAAGGCCCATGTCGTCAATGCTCATCTTGTATTTTATTGTCATCCTACACATTATTTGATCTTAATCCCTTTTTGGTAAAAAAAACATCAATTAAACAAAAAATGATACAATTGTTAGAGGAGCTTCGATTAAAAAATGTTACACAAAGGATAGGGTTTTGAAAAAACGGTTTGAAATTTTTTGATCGAAATTTACTGAAATCGAAATGCAAGCTCCCAGTTACTTTGTGAAATTTGGCGGATCTCGACGAACTTCTTAGATTGCAACACAATTTGAAAAGATGACAATTTCAATGCAAAAGTGTTTTGATCTCAATAATTAGGACAACTTGTATGTACTATATACGAGTGGTCATAGATAAAAATACAATTACCCAAAACAATAATTTACATGTGCTAATCACATTTTCCACGAGTTGTGTTTTTGTTCTAGTATTTTTTTGACTATACTAGTGACTTGCATAACATATTAGATCTTCAATTACTTTATTAGTATAGCGGTTATTGGACTAAGGTCTGCTAGTGTTATATTTTTCATTATGTTTATGGTATACTTAAGTGGATAAATGCATCTTCGTTTAAGTGTATCTTAAACATAATGAAAGCTCTAGGGGAGGGGTGTGAATAGAGCAAATCTGATTTTTATAACTTTAAAACACAAGATGGGTTAAATGCAACTTGTTTAATAAAATATCACATCGAAAATAGCTAAGCAAGTAATGTACAAAAGGCAACCACATAAAAGATGCAAGATATAGAGTGGTTCTGTCCTTAATGATGTTAATCCACTACCTAGTTGTTTTCAATTTGGATTTCCAATATGTATTTTATTCCCTTTTCTATACCAGTACAAAAGTAGACAAATACCAGTATCTTTTGTGACTCAAGACGAACATCCTTTTCAGCTCAAGGATAAATTTCTTCTTCTTTGCGGGATGCCAGAAGACCACCCTCCTTGAAGAAGATCGCAATCTACCTCCACCACCTTTAGACGTAGTCTTATCGTAAGAAGTAGCTCTAAAGAAAAGCTTCATTGAAGTCCTCTCGCAAGACGTAGCACGAAGTGCCAAACCAAGAGTGAACAAGAAGAGAAGAAGGAAGTTACAACTCTCTTCACAAAGATTACAAGTAGAGGCATTATGAACAAGTGATGATCAACTCTACATAGATTTAGGCAAAGTTATATTTGGTGGAGTAGGACATTAATGTTGAGCTATAGCCTAGACTAGCTTAAGTGCAGCTGGAGATGGCAATGTGAAATACTAAGCTTGTAAGGATAGGATATCTAAGAGTGAACAAGAAGGAAAGAAGGAAGTTACAACTGTCTTTACAAAGATTACAAGTAGAAGCACTATGAACACGTGATGATAAACTCCACATAGGTTTAGTCAAAGCTATATTTGGTGGAGTAGGACACTAATGTTGAGCTATAGCTTAGACTAACTTAAAGGCAGCTGGAGATGGCAATGTATAGCACGTAGATAGCTTGCTCAAGTGTGCTCAAAGTGTCCATAAGACACTCTCATATATAGGAAACCTTATAGATTAGCTAAGATGACGGTTGGAAGTGTTTAGATCGAGTTTAGATGGAAAATTAGCCATTATAGGATGGCTAGTGGGATTAAGACAGCTAGCGTACCTGCTGAATTTTATTGCAGATTGACAGTCGGTCGAAAAGAAGTTTGATCGAGGTGATCTCGGTCGAAAAGAAGTTCGATTCAAACACTACTGAGACCTCCTTTGGTCTAAGGGTAATGTTCTCTGTTGATCTAAAGTTCGATCGAGATTCATTTCGGTCGAAAAGAAGTTCGACCGACTCTGTCCCAATAAATCTAAAATTTAGAAAAATGGTTCGAATAATTTTTATCGGCCTATACTTACCTATCCTAAAGGGTGTATACAGATATAAAATTAGGTTTATGATGGTTTTGAGCCGATCATCACTTGTTCCTACATCATTCCTATCAAGTTGTACAATTTGCACATGTACAAAACATCATCTAGGTACAACTTGATGTACAAGCATCCAAACACACATGATTACACACTTTTTGATTTTAGATTTTGTTTGAGCTCCTTAATCACCTGAAACGCTTAATTCACATATTAGTAACACACTTAGAATGTGGCATATCCAAAAAGCCAACACATAATAAAGAATATAACACTATTGGGCTATACCGACGCACTTAATGGCTCTTGCATCATGAATTCACATTTCACTACTTTAGATCAATGCTTTATGCTAGAATTCATCGTTTGCAACTACCCCATGTAAATATGTCTTAAGAGATAAGTTATAAGTGGTATAATCATTTTAGTTGTATTGAATATGCTTTCTAGAGTATTAGAAAATTCAACATAGTAACTTTAATAGTTCAAAGAGTCTGTATATCTGATACATCATATTATTGCATAAAACAAGTGTATAAATGACTGCATTTAGATCGGAAGCTTAACTTTTATGGTGGACATCTAGTGATCTGTGATTGAACTTTTAAGGGTTTCGTTTGGGTGTTATATTGCACTAAATCTTGTTGAGAAACCATGCAACAATTTTTAGTCTGGAGCTCTGTAAATGGTTTCCACAATGTGCTCTAGTCATCATATTGCTATTTGGTGCAGATGACTGGTTCCCAATTCTTATTCTAAAATGAAACATCTCTTATATAGTTTCCTCTGAAATTTTCTTCATGTTGAAGTACTCCTAATAGCACCAAACCTTATATAATTTTCCTATTTTTGTTTCTCTTTGTAGGTTCTGCTGTTGCTCATTGTTACTTCAAGCAGAGATCCTGGTATCATTCCTAGAAACAAGCATCCCCCAGAACCTGAAGAGGATGCTATTTCAAACGGTACGGGAGGTAGTTGCAGAGGGCCTACATTACCACCGACAAAAGATGTCATGGTTAATGGTATTGCTGTTAAGGTGAAGTATTGTCAAACTTGTATGTTATATCGCCCGCCAAGATGCTCCCATTGTTCCATTTGCAACAACTGTGTTGAGCGTTTTGATCATCACTGTCCCTGGGTCGGACAATGTATCGGCAAGGTAAGTCTCCCATTTGCGATTGCTGGTCAATGCAACATGCTGTGAACGCCACTAACCTGTGGTTATTTGTTGATTGCAGAGAAACTACAGATTCTTTTTTATGTTTGTATCTTCTACAACTATCCTCTGTTTGTACGTCTTTGGATTCTGTTGGGTAAATCTTAAAAAGATAATGGTCACATATAAATGTAACTTGTGGAAGGCGCTTCTGGAATCCCCTGTATCTGGCATTCTGATCCTATACACATTTGTTGCTGTTTGGTTTGTTGGAGGGCTGACTGCATTCCATCTCTATCTGATTTCCACAAACCAGGTCCTTTCTTGTGCATTGCTTATGTAGTTTATCTGGCTTTGTTGCTTCTATAAGTTTATGGTTTCAATGACTTTCTTTTTCATTTCTCTTGTTGTTCATTTGTGCAGACCACTTATGAGAACTTCCGTTATCGATATGACCTGAACATGAATCCTTACAACCTTGGCTGCTTTTGGAACTTCAAGGAGATCTTCTTCTCTAGCGTTCCACCCTCCAAGCATGATTTCCGGGCAGTAGTGAAAGATGAAATGGGCGTATTCAACCCATCCTCCATCCGCATGAGCAATGTTTTGAGCCCCGATGCTGCGAAAAGGAGCGTAGACCTGGAAATGGGTATGAAGCGGCAAACAGTCGCCATGGAAGAGCTGGAAGACATACAGAGCCAGATCGATAGCATGGGGGGAATGGAACGGTCCGGAACACAGCCTGCACATGCATCCTCAGGGCGTCAAGGAGGCCACTGGGAGATCACACAGGATCTGCAGGCCCTGGCAGCCGAACTGGGTATGCAGCATGAACCCTCCACGACAGCTGTCACTGGAGCAAGAGAGAAGATCACAGGAAGCAGCAGCAGTAACAGCTGATTCTTTTGTAGAAACCAAAGAGCCACGGCTACTCCCCTGGGTTGGCAGCCGCACCACTACACTGCTGTCCATTTAAGACTGACTGACGGAGCTCGTCGGCTGGGAGGTCCCTGACGGGCAGGTGTCATTGTTGTTGTACACTGAATCAGGGCAGATTCTTTTGCTTCTTTAGGAGTTGTAGCTTCTACAGGAATTAAATTTAATTGACAAACCCCCATCACTTGTTTGTGTGGCAAAGAAGAGTGTTTCTCCTGCTGCTGGACTGGAGGGATGGAATGTATAAACCTAATTATGCTGGTTCGCCTGTGTATTATTGATGTGTTGATCTGTTTGATGACTGCGAAAGCGCAGAGGATTGTGTTCGGAGGCGACCAGCTTTTGGGGTCTGTGGAGATTTTGATTGATAACGGTTATTACTGTCATTGAACCAGAGATTCTGTAAATTGTGCAAGTGGTGTTAGTGTATTGCATTTAAAAGGAACATGGGTTTGAATCTAATCTTGTGTGATTAATTTTCTCTTCTGATTTAAGTTGAAATTAGATGATTGCTTGGAAAGATTTATCTTTTATTTTTTAATGAGCAGAGTACCCTCTTCTGGTTCTGATCCAGGATTATTAACATCTATGAGGTCTCAGAAACGGTCTTGCTCTAGGAAAGAGATTGAATAATTTGAATATCTGCTGTGGACTCGGATGGGTTTTAACATTACTCCATCCCGTAAAGGTTGCGATGGTTTTGTGCCACTGATACACCTGCGTGTAGAAAATTGCTTCACCTGGTTTAGGAGTCGCACTGGTGTATGTTTTCCGTTTCTGGTAGTAGAATAGTGAAGGAGCGAACAAAACGCATCTCGATGACAGCTGTTCTTTAAAATATTTAGTAACTTGATTGGAAGCTGTTTAAAGCGCTCTCATGCCGGATCGAAAGGCTAGTCTCGTCCCTAGTAAAAACTCCTCCAATCTGTCCCCAGATAACTATGCTTAGTTTCCGTTAACGTGGCCTACGTGTACACATACAATTGCAGAACCTGATTTTTATAGATTTCCTCAACCGTTCAATTCGGCCCTGCTGTCTCGCCCTAGTTCACTCATCTACATCCCAGGAGGGAACTTAAGAACAGCTGTACTCGACGGTTGCAATAATGGTACGAGGGAGGAGGCACATCTGGTAGGTTAAGCTGGGTTGGGTGGAAGAATTGCAGCAGTGGGCCTGCTTGAAATATCCACCTACCGAACACGTGACATGCTGCAGGTGCTGGCCTGACTGCATTGCATGGGACGGCCTCAGCCAGTCGGAGATCACCGACAGGGCAACACCAACCGAAAGCTGGAGAGGGACCACGAGTTAGTTCGTGCTTCTGGTTGGGGTTTGTCATGTGTTCTTTGGTGGTGGAATGCAACTCTCAGTCAGCATCTAAGAATGGGAACTGGGTCGGTCCCTTTCCCATTTACTGCCCTCGTTAATAACAAGGTCCCAACACAAACAACAAAGATCCTCGCCACAAAAACCAACCCCTATTTTATAATATCTCATAGACCACACACCAAATCCATAGACCACACATAAAATCCATATCAAGACCCTTGAAGGCACTCCCAACTAATTGGCTATCTACCAGTCTCTGACAGGCAAGCTTGAAATCAACGTGAGGAAACAAGGCAACTGTCTCACCTATCTCTATCCTTCATGGCAGAACCTTCCCTCCGCATCTCTTATCACTCAACCCCCACCCTTCCAATACGACCCTCCTGCAAGTCTCTTTATGACAACGCCTCCACAATCAACTTTAAGCGCCCCACTGTCAATTAGTTCCATCTATTCAATTGATATATAATATGCCAGGGGCACATCAACTCAACCCTTCATGTCTTCTCCACGTTCCATTCCCTTTCTACCCTGTAAAAATCATCTCTTAATAATTATTGACAATATTACAAGCTCATTGCACACTCTTCTTGCATCTCATATCATGGAAGCTCTTATATTAATCTCCAAAAGACCACAACACCTCAATTAGGAATAGGTCTCTATAGCCCCAACCAAATCCTACTACTAGCATGTCCTCAACACGTGAAAAACATCCCAACCCTCACCATATATGAGACCCTCATCTAAAATCTTCACCATTCATCTTCAAAAACCTTTGTGGCCAAGCACTCATATCATAGTGTTAGTTTGGTGCAACTAGTTCTCATGAGGGATTCCTCACTATGCTAACCATGAAGTGTGCTTCCCTTCTCATCCTACTCACCATCATTGTGAAATCCATGAGCAAAAAGTATTCTAAACTCATCATTTTTGCTCCATGTACTATTGTTACTATCTCCCCATTGGCCATAAAACATTTCAATATAAAGAAAAAACTCACATGAGATTTTATAACTATACTAATGTTTTCCAAGCTCATACAAACACATCCAATCATTTCATGAGCCTAAATGGTGGATGGAGCAAATAATGAAGATCTTTGAATTTTTTTTCAATGTATTATTGGGATAAGGTTCTAGGTGGTTTACAATTTGTTGACGCATTGGGGAGTCTTGAGGAGCTATCGGGAAGCGAGTGGACAAGTTTGTGCAAGTCATGGACAATTTTATTGTGAAGGTGATCTCAACAAAGCTCATGATGTGGGATTTTCCATGTCATAAAAGGCAGAAGGGACTCTTGAGATGCTTTAGGGACATATTGATACCCCCTTTGAGGCCAGGGGTTGGGTGGATGTCCAACCAATTCCTCTTGCTAGCTTAGATGGATAAGCAATGAGAGGGACACTACTTTTATCAAGCCAAGGAACCAAATCCATCTAAAGTAACTTCCATTGGGACCACCACAACAAGAGCAGCAAGTCAAGTCCTCTTGGAGAAACAAGCCCTACATTTATTCGTCTCACTAGTTTGTTCACAATTACATCTTCGAGAAGTACATGTTGACATGTAGATCAGATTGGCACTCCAATTTCGTGATTCCAGCCAAGCTATTGTCATCCATTCAATTGAGTCAAATTAGGTGATATATTTAGTATTTGGATTTTCACTATAATTTTCAATTGTATTTGGTAAATGTTTAGCTTGCACGCTACTTGAAATTTAACCTATATCCCTCTTTTGAGGTCCCACCTATGAAAGAAGTTTCATGTATAAAACTGTAACCAATATTTCAAAACTTGAAAGTTGCATGGAAGGTTATTTTTCCCTTTAGGACATTACGAATGATTCCCAAACTTCACAAGTTTATACTAAAGACTCCTCACTTCAAGTAGTAAAGGAGGTTTCCAAACATGCACTTCATTTCAAAATTTTCAAGGAATATTTGACCAGAAGCACTACTAAAGTTTCCTATACATAAATGTGCAAAAGGATTTTCCATTTTAGAATCATTCTAAATATACCACAAATTGGCATGAAAGAGACCTACTTGTCACTGCATCAAAGGTGTTGAAAAGCCAAATGAAAGATCATATATGAGAATACATATATAAAGTTAGAAAGACATTTCGTCACATACACCTCCCCTAAGATAATCCCCCCCCTCAAAATGTAAACACTTTAGAGGAAGTGGGGATACTTTTTTTTAATATTAGACTTAACATTCCATATGCTAAATCCATTTCATGATCGTTCCATAGGATTTTTACCATAACAATTTTCCTCAACTATTTGATTTTAAAATAAAAATCTTTGAGAATGATTTGTGGTTAAATGCGATAAAAAAGCTAAAATAGGTTAAGTTAGTTGAGGGAAGGAACTAGAATGAATGCTTACAAATTTCTTACACCTTAGTGTCATGGTGACCATAATAAAATTGATTGGAAAGGAAGATTCCCTATATTTGACATCAATATGATTGATTGAGATTAAATCTAAATAGCAAATGATTGAATTGTATATGAAGTTATTATATAGGTGATGAGAATCAGGAACGAAAGGTCCTTCTCACCAAATATAATTACAAAAGGAAGAGTTGTATCACCATGAGTTGCATGCAAGTGTTTAGTGGTTGCATGTCTATTTTCTTGATGGACAAGTGTCCCTTTGGTGCTCTATTGTGTTGACACCTCATACATACCATATTTCCCTCCTCCTTTGGGTATATAACCCCTTCTCTTCAATAGCAAGCATCTTTTTCGGCCCTACTCTCTCCCCTCTCCCTTGTGACTGACCTTGGAGCTTAGGGAGCAAAGGAGGTCTGATTTTGAAACTATGGTGGCTGATCAACCTTTCTTATGGAGGATCTTGTGCTAAATCAATTCTTTGGTGGTGATTCTTGGTGATTCTTTTCTTGGTAAGTGGCTCTAACCTCTTGATCAACTTTTTCCCTTGAAACCCCATCTTCTTCTTCCTCCTTTCTTGGCCAAAGACTAGGGTGTTACCCCGATGGTCATCTTGAGAGAAACCCCTCTTCACAAAGGTCGTAGACCATGGTTATACCATGGTGGTAACTAGTGAGAGGAAGTTTTATTCTCTTTCCCCTTTCTTATTTTGGTTTGTCCTAGGGTTTCTTACCCCTCTTCTTGAGAAAATTTCTTACCTATGGTGTTCTTCTCTTGTGAGTTGATCTAGTGGCCAAAGTGCTAATCAAGTTGGAGTATCTTCTTCTCTCTCAGAGCCTTTGATCTTGGAGCTTGGATTTCTACATGAGGCGGGTTATATAACTTTATCCTCTTCTATTTTGTCACCATAATATTGCTAGTATGCTACTGTTTCTATCTCTAAAATGTGCTCTTAATTTTTAAAAAAGTATTACCATGATTTAGGGTTTGAACCATGATGATAATTTTATCAGAATTGTTTCTAATCCAAAACCTTAATTCTCTTGTACCCAATTTTGAGATGAATATAAGATGGATAATTTTATTGCCCTGATCTATGATTTCTATTATCATGTATGGGGTTTGAGTACCTTAATGTAACATGGAGATTTGATGCTGCTTTGCACATGTTAAACATGCGTATTCATCCTTTTAACACGCTTCTTTTGTGGAGATTCTATCATATATGTTTAAAGATTTTTGGTGATCATCTTTGTAGGGTGTTGCCTTCTCGATCTTGATGAGTTTACCTTAAGGATAACCTCCTGTTTTGGTTATGGTTCATCCCTATTTTGAGGATGGTTGTTTGTCCTTGTGGTAGTTTGACCTTGGTGGTCACTATACCTTTGTTTTAATCTTGGTCGAAACATATGTTTTGTTGGTGGTCAACACCCAAGTTTTGTTAGTAAGGGTGGGGGTGAAGATTATACAAGTATTAGAATGCTTGGTTCTATTATGATGATGTTAAGATGGTAAAGGATGTTCTTACGATTTTAGGGTTTATGACCTTATAGTTTTCTCATGTAGATTGCTCTTTTTCTTAAACTCTAAAATCATATACTCGATTGATAAGAGATGTTGAGGTGATGATGTCACATGCACCATGAGCTTTGATTTTATCACCATGCTAAGTTTCGACCATCATGTTTTCCTTGGAGTTTTGGATGATTTCTATATGTGTTGAGGTTAGGTTTTCTCTCTCCTAAGTGGCTTCACTTATTGATCTTTATGGTGTTTGTTCTAGGGTTTTGATTATCATAAATCCTTGAGTTTTGAGCATAGTGATGCTTGGTTTTCTTGCTATTAACCTTTGTTTCGGTCGACATATATGTTATCCTTGGTGTCAGGGTTGAGACACCCATACATTGGTTTGGGTCGAGACACCTTGTGATTTGGTCGAGACATCTTGTTTTGCTTAGGTAGAGACACCCATATGTTGGTTTGGGTTGTGATCATGTGTTGTGCTTTGGTCGAGACTGTGACGACCCGACATCAAATCAAGCCATCACCAGTAAATAATTGCGGAATAACCATAAGTAGCAGATTAACAAAATCACTAAAAATTAAAACCATTTTGTAAAGAGATCCTCTTCCAGAAAACTCTTACTAAAAGAACCAAAAATTTATATACATCATGGTTCACATTGTACATACATTGTACCATCTCATCTCGAGGATAACATATAACAGTTACTTTGTGAAAACATATACGAAAGCACCATAAAACCTCGAAGCATACAATACAAAATCTCAGATTGTTTATAAAACCTTTACGTACTAACTCCAAGGACCTGAGAGTACAGAGACGACACATATGACTTCTATCTACAAGACATGACAGATAGTACTGTGACGACCCGATTACAAATCAATCCATCACCAGTAATAATCGCGGAATAACTATAAGCAACATATTTAACAAAAATCACTAAGAATTAAAGCCATTTTGCACATAGATCTTCTTCCAGGAAATTCTTACAAAAGGACCTAAACTTTATATACCTGGAGTTCATATCGTACATACATTGTACTGCCTCATCTCGAGGATAACAAGTATCAGTTACTTTACTTTAACATATACAAAAAAAACATAAAAACCTTGAGTTAAGCAAACCAAAATCTCAAACTGTTCGTAAAAATCACTAAGAACTATCTCCCAAGGACTTGAGAGTACAGAGACGACACATAGGACTTCTATCTACAAAATATGACAGAGAGTATACTCAACCTAAGCTACTACTATTGCCCTTGTTGGTGTGGTCCTTTCTCTGTAGTCCGGTTCCTAATCCCTCATCCACGTCCACCTAAAAAAATTGTGGATCCCACGGGGTGAGACTATTGTCCCAGCGAGAGATATAACTCTCTGCTAACAATATTATTATCACAAGAAATAGTATGTAAAATTGAACAGAGGATATTTTATGCAACTTGGCAAGTATATTTATTGATAACAAAATTATAAGTAATCTATTTTCTTTAAAAGGAATATGAAGAGCATGTATAACATATATCTATTAAGATGCATAAAAGTAATGAAACATCAACTAATGTTTTCCATATTTGATCCTTAAGCAAATACGCTATGCGGCTGATTACATGTTCACATTCACATTTATGCCCAAAGGAGATGAGGTATACCGCTCATACTCCAACCGACCACTAGTAAGTCGAAATCGGTACCATACACGTTCAGTGGTAGAGCTGGCTGTCAAGACCTCACCTGTCTCGGTCAGTACGATACCACTTAGACTCAGCAGGACATCTTGTATCAGCTGCAATTAGCTATGCCAGAGTATAGTGGTATCTTCGCTATAGAGTTACGCCCGTAGCATGTACTCTCTTTGGGAGAAGACCACTAAGCTTTCCTAGATTATTTTGTCATCAGAAAGACCACTGAGCAATCCTGGTTTAGTTTCATCAGGAAGTCCACTGAGCAACCTGGTGTATTTGGGGAGTCCACTAAGAACCCTCATTTAGTTTGGGGAGTCCACTGAACACCCCGGTATAATGATTACATATTCAAAAATATGCATACCGAGTAAAACTCATTTTACCATTCAACAAATGCTGACACTGAATGGATCTATGGTCTGGTCAACTATATGATAATATTTAACTTTCTTAATTAAGTATATTTCCGTATCTTTTAGCTTCAATCAAGTTACAAACAAGAATTATATCAAATGCTACAAAGAAAAGCATAATTGTGTTTATCAAGTATTTTCATGTTCTTTGAAACACATAGATCATTTTAAATCTCAATCTCTTATCATCACCATGATTGGGTACTCAAACCCTTAGTTCATCACTGAGTACTGTTACCACTTAGCAGATAACCAATACCTCTAGGTCATCAGACCAAGGTATTAATTCACACAGTTCACATAGTTCATTAAATCTGTATCATATAACATCATAACTCTTACTTAGCTATGCTCAATACATTATGATACCTGCATGGTTAGTATATCATGCTATCAACAATTTCAAACACATGTCTTAACCATGTAATGCTCAAGAACACATTCTCTCCAATGAATTAGGGTTATGATTTCCTTTTATCAACCGATTAAGGTTTCAAGATTTTATTAACAAATATTAAGCCCTAAATCATACTCCATTCATCTTAGGCGTATTAACATATGTTCATTACATAATTAACTTTCCGATCTTAGTTTCTCTCTCATCCTCACTAAGATGTTGATTACTTAATTCACCTCTTAAGGTCTATTAGCTCATCATTATCAAATTGAATTAAACTCATTGTATCTCAATGTTGCATTAATCATACAACATACATCACTTAGACAAGTCTAATGAATTGGAGCATGCCTACCATATCGAGTATCATGGTATATAATGTTATCCTATCATGCTTGAAGATGCACATATCACCATATCATGGATCCATATTAGTCATGTGGTGAAACCACATCATCATATCTGGTTTAGGGTTTATCACCTAACACCATATCGTGTAGCCATGTCGGGCTAGCTATCCCTTAGCTTTTATCATCTCAAGTCAACCTCATATCATGTATGGGTTAAACTCTTGACCTTATATCAGGTATATAGATATATTGGATTCTCATATCATGCACAAGAGTGCACCATATTAGGAATATCATGTATTGCTTTAGCATGTATTGTTTAAGTAATATAGAGATAATATAATATTAGTTTCTTACCTTGGATTATTATATCGGTTTTCCATCTTGAACTACCATATTGGTTTTCCATCTTGGATTACCATATCAGTTTTCCATCTTGGGTTTCCATATCAATTTCCCCATCTTGGGTTGCCATTCTATATCAAATTACCATCTTGGGTTTCCATGCTATATCATATTACCATATTGGGTTTACCATATCAGTTTATATGTTGGGTATCATATTGGGTTACCTATATTAGATAAACCCTTGAGCCCATAAACTTTTTATACTTTCAAGGTTCAATTATTTCATTATAGTTACATGACAAACTAGATAGTTACTCTTCAACCCATCACAAGGTAATAGGAGTATGTCGAGTTTCAAAAGCAATTCATCTCAGGTTCCCTTTCTTCATCTAGGGTTTTCACCATATCGGGTAGAGTATGCCATATCATGAAAAAGGTATAAACTTATCCTTATATTGTGTATAAGGTGCAAGTAGGTATCTCCCATGTCGTCCATAGGGCATACCTCATATCGTGTATGGGGTGTCACCCACTTCTATATCGGGTGAACCACCATCTTGGGTTCCATATCGAATTTCAAGGTACTACGACCCATATCGGGTTGTACCATGATGATGTCATCATAATAAACCTCAAGACCTTTGTATTGATATTCTAAATCATGGACAACAATCCAAACTACTTGTTGTAACTCATAGATATATCCATTAGTAAAAGGAAATCCGAATTTGAAAATAATCAATAAGTTCAACAATATTGAAAAGGAATAATAATATGGTTGGGTTCAAGTTATATAACCCACCTCTAGAACAACTTCCAAGCTCCAATATCCAACTCTTCAATTTCCAAGGTTGAAGATGAGCTTCTCCAAGATCCAAGACTTGAGCTCCTAGATTTTGCATGATATCTCTACTCAAAATGGCCGATATCACCTTACTAGGTTGCTATGACCTATTTGGCCGATATACTTTGTCCTTGGCCGATACCAAGCTCTTCTACTCCACTCTCCTCACTCATCCACGATACAAGAGTGGTATGCATGATATGTAAGGGAAGGTTGATAACAAGATTTCAAAAATTCTACTAACAGATGAAGGGAAGAGTATTTATACTTGGGTTTTATGGAAAAGAGTGTAAGAGGTGTCATTAGCTTACGCTACTAAATGCCACATAGCCATGCATGGTTGACACATGTATTTACATGCATTCCATCTTTATCTTGCCATGAAAAAATAAAAGCTTAAGGATAATTCAAAGGATAAGTGTCGGGCTCCTTAGTTATCTCCTAGGGCAAGCCTTCTCCCACTCACTTCATTATTATATTCAACATAATCTTTTCCTAAGAAAGTTGCAAGCCGATACATATCACTTCATTGAAGTGCCTTTTCCGTCATTGGCAAAGCCAAGACTCTACAAACCGATAGGAGACTCCCTTTATGGATCCATGGCCGATAGGGACTCCTTCATCAAGTCTACAACTTGATATAGCTCATATATATTGCTTTCAACTATACATTTCTTAGTCTTTTCATCAACGAGAGTGCTATCATTCTAGAATGATTCAAACTTAGTGTATCCTTCTTTCCCTATCCTCTAGATGATACTAGGAAGGGGTAGAGACAATCAAGAGGTGGCAATTTACACATCAACCCTACATTTTGAATATATTACAATTTGTACCATAATTGATGCACAAAGCACTTATCATTATTCACACAAGTTCTCACTTAGGATTTAGGTTTTGCAC
The DNA here is from genome assembly GCA_963693085.1 of Alisma plantago-aquatica. Classification (NCBI taxonomy): domain Eukaryota; kingdom Viridiplantae; phylum Streptophyta; class Magnoliopsida; order Alismatales; family Alismataceae; genus Alisma; species Alisma plantago-aquatica. Next base: position 1,300,301,620 of record OY856410.1, read on the forward strand.
AAGCCAACACTTAGCATCATTCTCTATATCATGATATTAACACACTTAGAATACAATCATCATGTGATGACCCAAAACAAATCAAGCCATCACAAGTAAATTATTGCAGAATTACCATAAACGACAGATTAACAAAAATCACTAAGAATTAAAACCATTTTGCAAGGAGATCCATTACCAGGAAACTCTTACTGAGGGATCCAAACTTATATATATCATGATTCACATAGTACATACACTATTTCCTCTCATCTCGAGGACAACATATAACGTTTGCTTTGTCAAAACATATATTGAAGCAACATAAAACCTCGAGACATACAAGCCAAAATCTCAGATTTGTTCATGAAATCATTATGTACTGACTCCAAGGACCTGAGAATACAGAGATGACACATATGACTTCTATATACAAAATATGACAGATAGTACACTTGACCTGAGCTGTCACTATTGTCCCAACTGTTGTTCTCCTTCTATAGTAAGGTCTCTACCTCCTCATGCACGTCCACCTAAAAATTGTGGATCCCACGGGGTGAGACAATTGTCCCAACGAGAGATATAACTCTCCACTAACTATATTATTATCAAGGTTAAGCAGTATAAAAACTGAGCAGAGGTTCTTTTATATAAATAGGCAGGATTAATCACTGTTATAAGAAAAATAGAATAATCATTTCTCTTAAAATAAGACATCTATCTATAGTAGAACAATAAATCATCTATTCACTATTCAAGGGAATATGAAGAAATATGAATAACATCTATTCAACTAAGATGTATAAAAGGAGTGTACATCAACCAATGTATTTCTATATTCAATCCTTAAGCAAATACGCTACACGACTGATTACATATTACAGTCACACTTCTGCCCTGAATAGATGAAGTATACTGTTCATGCTCCAACTGACCACTAGTAAGTCAAAATCGGTACCATACAAGGTCAATGGAAGAGCCAGCTGTCAAGACCTCACCTTTCTCGATCAGTATGAGACCACTTAGATTCAGCATGACATCTTATGTCAGCTGCTGGCAGGACATCTTATGTCATCTGCAAATAGCATGCCAGGGTATAACGACATCTTCTCTATAGAGCTATTGCTGTAGCATGTACTCTATTCGGGAGAGTCCACATAGCTTTCTCGGATTATAATATAATCATAAGAAACATCAACATCAATTCCTCTCATGGTCGGGATATTTTATTCTTCAATCCCGATACCACTTAGAAATGAAGAAGGATTTACACATCAATTTCTTATTTGGTCGGGAAATTCACATCATCCTGAGATAAATAAGGAAGGTGTGACACCGTTTCTTCATTGGGACATTAGTATATACTTCATCCTTCACCCCTGCATATTCAAAAATATGCTTCCGAGTTAAACTCATTTCACCATCAACAATTTCTGACACTGAATGGATCTATGGTCAGGGCACTACATGATGAGATTTAACTTTATTAATTATGTACCTTATAGTATTCTTTTAGCATCAACCAAGTTTCAAACATGAATTATAACATATGCTATTAAAGAAAGGATAGCACTTTTAAGATCTTTGGAACATTTTTGAAAGTATATCTCTCGGGATCTCAGTCCCTTATCACATCACTGGGAATTCTCATCCCTTCATATCACCATCATCATGATTACTGGATCTGGGTATTCAAACCCTTAGATCACCACATAGCACTGTTACCTCTGTAATAGGTAACTATTACCTCTAGCTCCTTAAACTAAGGTATTCATCTTACTTGTTGTACATGTATTTCACATAGCTCACATGGTTCATTAAACATCTTATCACCTCTTACTAGGCAACAACTTATCTTTTAAGACATCATACTGTATAATCATTATACTTGTTATACAAGTATTTCACACAACTTACAGGACTTATTTAAATCTATTGATATAGCACATCATAGCTCATATCTTGCTATGCTCATCATTTCATGATTCTTGAATAGTGTGCACTTTATCATGAAAAACTCTTAACAATATATGACATCACTAGACAACTCAAGAGAAATGCATCCTTCCCATGATTAGGGTTAGGATTATCTACATCATCACCTTGTGGTATAAGAAAGTACATCCTTCCCATTATGAGGGTTAGAATTTCTCAATCTAACCAATTATGGTTGTAAGAGCATATCATCACCCTTCATTAGGGTTAGATTCCCTTTATTAACAAATTAAGGATTCAAGATCATAATGTCTAGAATCAAACCCTAATTCATACTCCACTCATCTTAGGAGTATTAATGCATACTTATCAACATGTTTATCACACATGTAAAAGTCTCTCTCTCATCCTCATTAGGATATTGATTGCATCTTACTTTTACTAAGTTGGTTCAATTCTCCTCTAGAAGTACATTAGCTCACCATTATCAAATCACATTATCTTTTATATTGCTATTAACACATCACAACATATGTTATTCAATCAAATATATATGATTGAAGTATCTTCACTATATCAGGTATCAAGATGTGTGTATACTATCATATTATACTTAAGATACATCTTTTACTTCATATCATGTATCCATATCAGGCATGCGGTATAACCACATCACCATATTGTGTTTTAGGTGTATCCCTTAACACCATATCGTGTATCCATCTTGGTTATATATCACTTAGTTATTATCACCTCAAATTCACTTCATATCATGTATGAGCTAGGTGCTTGACCTCATATTGGGTATAAGCTAAATGCTTGGTGCCATATCGTGCATGAGATGTACACCATATCGGGCATAGAGTATATGCCTCATCATGTATTGTTTAAATGGTATATACAAGGTACCATATTGATTTACCCTCTTGGATTATCATATTGGTCTCCATGTTGGGTAACATATCGGGTTACCATGTTAGGTAGAACCTTAGGCTCGTAACCTCTTTATGCCTTCAAGGATCAAATATATCATATAGTTACACGACAAGATAGGTTTCTAGTTAAATTTCCCTTACCACAATCCATTACACAAAGGATAGGGTATATTGAGTGTCAATCCATTATTTAGGGGTTTCCAACATATCGGGTAGAGTGTACCATATTATTCATGAGGTATGAATTTGACCTCATATCGTTCTCAAGGTATAAATAGGTTCTATTCTATCGTCCAAGAGATATCAATCATATCGTCCATGTGGCATCGCTCACCACTATATCAGGTTACCTCTCATCATGGGTTTCAACTCTATATTGTTTTTAGAGTGTTCAACTATCACTATATAATGTATGAGGTATGATCTTAAACTTGAATTGTGTACAAGGTGTAAGTAGGTATATCATATATCATTCATAAGACATGTCTCATATCGAGTATGAGGTATCACCTATCTCTATATCGGGTTAACCCCCATCTTGGGTTTCATACCGAGTTTAAGGTATTTCAACCTATGTCGGGTTGTACCATATGTTTAACTACATGTCTTATATCATGCACAAGTATGTTCTTAATCAACATATCATGTACTAGGTGTGTATTTCATGATCATATCGTGCAAGAAGTGCTTGCTTGTCTCCCTCATCCCGGGTTACTCAAAATTAGGGTTTCGCATATCAATTTATAAATGTGTACTTGACACTATATCGTGCATGGAGTCTTTGCTTGACTTAATATCGTGTAAGGGGTGTATGATTGACACCATATCATGTTCAAGATGTAAAATTCATCTCCATTTCATGCAAGGAGATATAAACTCCTAAGCATATTGTGCTAGTGATGTATGTACATAACCATATCGGGTTCGAGGTACTTGCTTAGGTGCTTGAACCCGATATCACTTTATAAGGTGATACCATCTTCTTCAAGCTCTAAAACTTCATTATAACTATTATAGTTCATGGACAACAGGTCTAAGCAACTACTAGAACTCAAATATTCATCAAATATTCAAGAAAATCTTAGAATTGAAAGTAGAACATTAAGTATAGCAAGATAGGTGGTGAATAATAACATAGTTGGGTTCAAGTTATATAACCCGCCTTATGAACAACTTCAAAGCTCTAAGATTCAAGGCTTCACGTTCCTAAGGTTTAATATGAGCTTATAGAAGTTCAAGTATTGAGCTCCTTATCACTTTGCATGATATCTTCACCTCTTGTGGCTGATATCACCTTGCTTGACTGATATCACCTTGCCTGGTCGATATCCTTCCTCTACGGCCAATACCAAGCTCTAAACTCGACACTCCCTCACTTGTGCATGATACCAAAGTGGTATGCACGATATCTCAGAATCTATGCACGATATCTCAAGGAAAAGAGAGTTTTGGGGTTTGAAAATTTCAATAGTAAATGAAGGAAGAGGTATATATACTTGGGTCCTTGAGATAAAGTGTATTAGAGGTGTCCTCACCTTATGGTACTAAGTGACACATAGACATGCATGGTTGAAACGTGTCCATGCATGAACAAATATATATATTTCCATGCAAAAGTCTTAAGGATAATCTAGAGGTGATATTTCGATCATCCTTTATCTTATTGGATAAGCTACCTCATCTTTATCTTCTCAATAATGCAAACCGATACACTTTTTGCAAGGGAGCATCTAACCTATCATGGATTACCTCCCAGAGGTTCTTAGGTCGTCATGACCTTTGTCAAGAGTCCAAAAACCGATAGGAGACTCCCTCCATGGCCCCTTGGCCGATAGGGACTCCCATTCTACGTCTACAACTCGATATAGCTCAAGTAAGGGCTTCACCTTCAATTCTGTCTTGGTCTTTTCATCACTAAGAGTACCATCCCTCAAAGGTGGTTTAGTCATGGTGCCCCCCTTCTTTATCTCTCCAATAAATGATACCTAGAGGGATTAGGGACACACTATAGGTGGTAATTTTCATATCAACCCTATATTTTGGGTAAATTACAATTTGTACCAAAATTGGTACACAAGGCACTATCATTGTTCAAACAAGATTAATACTTGAAGTTTAGGCTTTACACAAGATACAACTTAGCATAATTCTCTCTCTTATGACATTAAAACACTTAGTACACATCCGACATGTGACATTTTGCAATGTAGCCCCTCATCTTGGGCAAATTGTACTTTTCACTCAGATTGTCATATAATGCACACATAGTTTGCAAATAAGCTCAGACTTGAAAATAAACTTCACAAAGAGTCTTAATTACTTTTCAAAAGATTAGAACAAGTTTATAATTAACTTTCTTAAGCAAAACTTCTAGGGTTAAGCCATAACCCAGGTTGGGGGTGTTACAATTGTAAACCCCTAATAAGGATTTTGTCCCCAAAATCCCGGATGAAGGAAGACAATCATTATTTATACATCATATCATCAAGTCTCCACATAGCATCTCATTGTCATGAAGATACCATAGAACTTGGACCTATACAAAGTCCTTCCACTCAGAGTTATCATATAATCTGCCAAATAGGATTCATACTCAACTGTCCTTTTCATTAAGGACTATATTGTTGATTCTATGTCAGGTAAGACTTTCTACGTTAGAGCAGTATATTCATACTTTGAATAATTTAGGTGTCAAACCTTATTGACTTATCACCGTTTCAACTTACATCTTTTCATGTAATAAGATTCTTGACCTTAGGAGTCTTCCATATTTGTCACTTAGTTTAGAATTCCTCTTCTAAGGAAATACTAGAGTTTCATTCTATCACTCATTTGGGACTACAAGTCTTATCATACTTCTGTTGTGCCATTCTAATCTGCTGATACAATACTAAATTTTCTTATGACTTATTTTAGCCATCTTATTTCTTTGTAATAAAAAGAGGCTACTTATCAAAGAAGAACTTATCTCAGATGTATCTCTAGATGTTATGTATAAATTGTCTCAATAGATCTAAATAGGGATATTCTAAGGAATTATTTTTAGCCTGATAAGCTTTTTCAAAAAATGATTCTACAATTTTTCCTTCAATTGATACATCCTCAATGATGTCATGTTTATGCAGAGCATAAACCCCTAACATATGATATCCATACTACAATTATCTCAAAGATGACCCTTCTAGGTAACCAAACATGATTCATCTTATCAAGAGTCATGTTCTTATTTTCTTATACCATTGAGAGTTCTTCGATACTAGGATTCCTTACCTTGGTATTCATTACACGTGCCAAAAACACATCATATCCTCATCATATCCATCTGCTTATTATTATTACCAAAGACAAAAAAAATATTTCTTTCATCTTGGGACATTACTTAATACACATATCTTTATCTTGGAATAAAAAATCTAGGACTAACGAATACTTTTGTAGGTATCAATCAAAAGAACACTTCTAACTCATGCACATAAAGTGTCATAAGACTTACTTAATTATCACGTTCCTATAAGGAAAGAACATATGGAAACACATTCTTCTTATCACCCCATCATCACCCATGGTTGTTTATCAAAGAGAAGAGATTATCATCCCATCTAATTATAGTATGAACTTTCATCTATTCAAGAGTCATTTACTCTTATTTCATCCTAGGTTCCTTGCCATAATCATAGGAATTATAAGGATGATTACATGTCATCACTCCTTTCTTTGTTATTGCCTAACATGTTCATAAACATTTTATGATTTATCACATTTCTCATTTTTATATTTATAGAGAAGATCTTTACTATTCACACAATCTTTATTGAACAAGGATCATCTCCCTTGTTCCTTTTCTCTTATCATGAGGATTATACTTTTTAATTCCTCATACACATAGATTGATTTGAGATCATCTCAGATTCCATTTTATTGCACTTAGGATGTGATAAAATATCCATGCCATATTTCCAACTTCACTATGCTCTTTAGATTGTCTCAAAATGACTACTTGATCACAGTAATAAGAAAGATAACAATCTAAGAGTTCCATACTTACCTTGTCTTCAATAGATGAATACCTGGTCAGGGTATACAAGTACTGAGATTAGGTAGTATGCACCTTGTTTAATATCATATACATTACTTTTCATATCATCAAAATATAGGACTTAGCATCCCTGGATTTTCTACAGGCATCATTTTCACACCTCATCCTCTTTCACACAGATAAAGAGAAATTATAAAGCATTTTAAAGATTACTGAGCACAATGTAAGTTCTCATCTTCCTTATGTTCCTATAGGATTAATTAAAGGAAGTTCAACAATAACTACTTTCTCATACTTAGAAGATAAAATCATGAAATGACATATCAGAATGACACAATTTCATCTGACCTATCTCAATTTGTGGATTGATTATTGTCTCAGGCTGATTCATTGCATTGAATCTTGTTGTTGCCTGATTCCAACACTGTTCTCTATCATTTAATGCAGATGGATCTACTCGGGACACCTGTCCATGTCCTTGGGTGCCACTTCTAAACCATTGCCTTTGAGAGTCTTGTTGACTCTGCCTCAGTGGTTGGGTCATTCCCTTCCTTCTTCTCATACAAGAGGGTCTAATATGCCCAATCTATTCACATCCAAAACATGTCCTGTACGCATCCCCCGGTCTTGTCAGCCTTGTTATCGATGTAGGGGCTACATCAAGAGTTCTAACTCACTACTACAGAAGTGCCTTTTAGTGTCGGTTGTTTAACCCCCTTTGGCGTCGGTTTCTGAACGACGCCTATGTGGGCGCCGCTAAAAGGTTGGACACTTCAGCGTCGGTTAAAAAACCGACGCCTATTTAACATAAAGGCGTCGGTTTATTATAAAACACCGACGCCAAAAGGGTTCGCGCCACAGAAAACGGCGTCATCTAGGACAATTTCTGCGTCGGTTATATACTAAAAAACCGACGCAGAAAAGTGTCCTAGATGACTCCCATTTCCTGTAGCGCGAACACTTTTGGCGTCGGTGTTCAACAAAAAACCGACGCTGTAAGTCTGTGCTGACGGTTATCGGTAAATAACCGACGCCTATATCTATTTTTTTTTATAAATCTGTTTGCAGGCCTGCTGTGGCTGGTCAACAGGATGAGAACCCGCAGTTCAGTTTTCTGAACTGCAGGTTTACGACATCCATTGATATCAGCCTACAAACAGGCCACAAACCTGTAAAATTAACATAAAAAGATTCAAACAAGTAGATACATTCAGACATCAATTCAATTGTCACGTTCACACATATAGAATCATTCAAATACATGTTTTAACATTCAGAAACATTCATTTACAAAGTATCATTCATCATCACTATCAACATCCCAATTATATCTAACAGTTTATGACCCCACATGCCTTCCTCCCCAGTTCCTGCCGCTAGACGACCACACAATGGATCCAAGAGGATATGCAGGCGTTTGCCAAAGACTATAGGCTGAGTTAACTATTGAGTTAACTCAGCCTATAGTCTTTGGCGAACGCCTGCAATCCTCTTGGATCCATTGTGTGGTCGTCTAGCGGCAGGAACTGAGGAGGAAGGCATGTGGGGTGATAAACTGTCAGGACTAGCACAGAAAGTTGCGATGGAGGTGGAGACGACGACGACGGTGGTGCTTCAGGCGACGCCTGCTTGGCCGGGTAGGGCTCGGCGAAAGGGTTCAACTGCGGCATGGCTTCGATGTAGTAGAGGGAAGGGAGGGGTTCAGAATCCTACGAGAAACGTTTAGAGATGAGGATATTACTGCGGAGGAGGAGGAAACGGTAGACGATATCTCGAGTTGGAATGTCCTCTCCGCGCATCAAGTTGCTCCAGTGCTTCAGTGGGTACATGTGCATCATCAACCTAAAATTTGACAAAAATAAACACACTGAATTAGGCCAATATAGAAATATAGGATATATGACATAACTAGAAGATAATGAATTTTATAGAAATACAAGATATGTTTTTAGAACTTACATTGGTATCCTCGCCATGCTCGTCATGGACAACATGCTCATCATGGACTTCATGCTCATCATGAACATCATTTTCATCATGGTCAGCCATCTGAAAATGTCATAAAAAAGGCAAACATTTAGCATTTGTATCAACTAGAAAAAGGAAAACATTTAGCATTTGTATAAATTAGAAAAAGGAAAACATTTACCATTTGTATAAACATACATGTCTCTAAAATTGTGATCTTTTATCAATTAACAATCCTTCATTGTGATCTCCGCGCACATATAAGTCATCATTAGCTTCAATATTTTGTGGAGTTGGCAACCCAACTGAGAATGGACTGGAGTCATCATACTTATCATAGTACTCTTCTTCATCTATAGGATCTTCAATGAACTGTCTTTTGCCATGAAGAACAACCGACCATTTATCATTTGCAGGATCATCGATATAGAATATTTGTTTTGCCTGTGATGCCAATATGAATGGTTCAGCCTTCTCGCCAATCATTTCAAAGTTCACCAAAGTGAAACCCAATTCATCCACTATAACTCCTTTGGTGTTATCAACCCAATTACATTTAAAGAGCGGAATATTGAAATCTATGTAGTCAAACTCCCAAATGTCTTCAATGACACCGTAATATGACATTTTAGCTTCACGTGGACTCTTATCCTTTGCACTTGCAAAGTACATAGTTGACGCTTGAAGAGTGACCCCACTATTTTGGACGACACTCTTATCATCTTGGCGCTTTGTGTAATATGTGAATCCATTAATGTCAAACCCTTCATAAGACATAACATTCGGTTTTGGTTTAAAGGCGAGACATTTGATAGTTTCTGTAATATCATTTGGTGTTTGAGATAGTTGATGTAAGACTTTATCTTCAAACCACTTAGTAAAAGTCTTATTATGCTCTCTAGCAAGCCACATTGAACTTGCTCGAGGATGTTGTCTCTTTATGAAATTGGTATGTTCCTCGATATAAACACTCACTTCGTCCATATTATGTAAAATATACAAGTGAGCTTGTTCCAACTGCTCACGGCTGATTACTTTCACCCGTGATCCCAAAATTCCTTTGCCCTCCTCAATATTCTTGTCATTATCAGGAGTGTCATTACCACTGAGAAAGTCATTGCAGAAATCCATAACCTCTCTCGCCACATAACCTTCAATAATACTCCCTTCAGGAAGATAACGGTTTCGAACATCACCTTTAAAAACGCTCATGTATCGTTCAAAGGGATACATCCAATGCAAGAAAACCGGTCCCAAGATTTTCACTTCCCTAGTCAAGTGGACAACAAGATGTACCATGATATCAAAGAACGAAGGAGGGGAATACATCTCAAGCTGACATAGGGTAACAACCACTTCTCTTTGCAAATTATCGAGAGTATCAGGGTCAATAACTTTGCTGCATAGACTGTTGAAAAAGAAACAAAGTCTGGTAATTGCAAACCTTACATGCTTCGGCAATATAGATCGAATTGCCACGGGCAATATTTGTTGCATTAGAGTGTGACAATCATGAGATTTAAGACCTATCAACTTCAGATCTTTCATTGATACCAATCTACAGATGTTGGATGAGTAACCATGTGGCACCTTAACATTTACCAAGCATTCACAAAAAGTTTTCTTCTCCTTTCTAGACAACGTGTAACAAGCGGGAGGTAAGTATGTTCTTTTATTACCCATTTCACGTAATTCTGTTAATTCTGACCTTATTCCCATTTCACATAGGTCCAGTCTGGATTTTATCCCATCTTTAGTCTTACCTGGTATATTTAATAGAGTACCAATGATGCTATCACAGACATTTTTCTCAACGTGCATTACATCGATACAATGCCTGACTGACAAAGAACTCCAATAAGGAAGATCCCAAAATATTGACTTCTTTTTGAATGAAGAATTGTCACTCCGTGTGGCCATACTACATTGTGATTTCTTACCAAATTCATTGACAATGTCTTTTACTCTTTCATAAACAACATCCCCTGGTATAGGTTTAGGTGCACTCCGTTCATCATTCCATCCATTGAATGCTTTGCGCTTCCTACGATACGGATGGAATTTTGAAAGAAACCTTCGATGACCAAGATATACAGTCTTGCCGCCATATTTTAGTCTTATTGAATCAGTGTTTTCTTCACATATAGGACACGCTTTAGCTCCTTTGACACTATATCCAGACAAATTCCCATATGCCGGAAAGTCATTAATAGTGCAAAACAACATAGCATGCAAACGAAATGTCTCTCTTGCTGAAGCATCATAGGTCATCACACCTTCAGCCCAAAGTTTCTTTAAGTCATCAATCAAAGGTTCAAGATAAACATCGATATCATTTCCGGGTTGTTTAGGGCCCGATATCAACAATGACAACATAACGTACTTATTTTTCATACACAGCCAGGGAGGAAGATTGTATATAACAAGCATGACTGGCCAAGTGCTATGTTGGCTGCTTAATGTCCCGTACGGATTCATCCCGTATGTACAAAGCCCAAGTCTTAGATTCCTGACTTCTTCACCAAATTCAGGGAACAATACATCAATCTTCTTCCACTGTGGGGAATCAGACGCATGTCGTAGGATCCCATCATTATTTTTCTTAACATCTGCATGCCACCTCAAATTCTTCGCATCTTTCGGATTTGCAAACAAGCGTTGAAACCGTGATGTTATAGGTAGATACCACAACACCTTGGCAGGAGAACCAGTTTTGGACTCCCCCGAAGTCGTCAATTTATATCGTGACGCACCACATTTTGGACAATCTTTCAAATCTACATAGTCCTTTTGAAATAATACACAATCATTCGGGCATGCGTGTATCTTTTTGGCCTCCATTCCCATTGGGCACAACATTTTCTTTACCTGGTATGTTGAGATTGGCAGCTCGTTTCCTTCAGGAAGAATTTCTTTCAACAAAGTCAACAATTCAGTGAAGCTTTTGTCGCTCCATCTATTGTTAGCTTTCAACTTATACAATCTCAGCACAGCGCTAAGCTTCGTAAACTTAGCACAGCCTGTGTATAACGGTATCTCAGCATCATGCACAATGTTTGTAAAGATAGGAGGTGGATCGGTGTGCTCTACCCTACAACTATCCAGCATCGCATCAACAATGTCTGCTGGAACTGGTTCGTTCACATTTACGTCATCGGAGGCAATTTCTTCTTCCACCCAAGCACTGCTATTGACATCTACTGGATTCGATTTTGAAATCTCTCCATGCCAGTGCCATTCTGTATAGCCTTGTACAATCCCGTTGCACATGACATGACTTTTGATTTCCTCACCAGTGTTGAGTTTCAAGTTGTTACCGCAATGCTTACATGGACAGTAGAACCTATCTGTAGGTTTTTTCCTATGTTCCTCGGCAAATCTAATAAACTGATCAAGACCAGATATAAACTCTGGGGTGCAACGATTACGAATGGACATACATGATCTATCCATTCTATGATCAGAGAAAGCAAGTATATATTAGGAAAGCAAGTATATATTAGGAAACAAGTATATAAGCAAGTATGTCATATTACAGTTCATCATTAAGAAAGATATAAGCAAGTATGTCGTATTAAAATAGACTAAACAATGAAAGAATTTTTTTTTGAGGCAAGACAATATGAGAAAATAGTAGTGTAATCATGTAAATGGGAACATTCATGGGAACACACACTTCAGTTATAAGCATTCATGTAGCAACTTACAGTTCCATTCATGGGAACACACACTTTAGTTATAACAATAACTAAACAAAGGGGTTGGTGTACCCCTAAACATGCGCATAATTAAAAAAACTATTAATACAGACAAGTCTAGATAGATAGACAACTAAATACTACATCAACATGGTCCCGCATGCATCAATAACTTCGTTTTGATGATGAAGCTGTGTCACGAAGCTCTCCAATCCAATCACGCCTCAGATTCAGATTCCGATTCCTCATAGATGATATCCGACGCCGTGCGCTCATACCGCAGAAGATGATTGAGGGTGTCGCAGTTGTTGTTGGTTATCCAAACTTTGATGGAATTATCGCCAACTGGACGGAGAAAAAGCCTATTCCAACGGACCAGATACAGCTCTCCAATCCAATCACGCCAACCGGATTTTGATACAAGATTTTCCGCCAAATCATACTCAACCTCGATTACATGTGAATAATTTCCAAAAGTTAGGGTCACTTTACCAGGCATGTAGTGTCTTCCTTTTAGAAAACGCCAATGTTTGGGTATGACCAATTGGTTTAAGGAACGATCATCTAGGATGATGTCTAATTGTTCTTCAATAGGGAACGTTAACATTGACATAGAGGCCCAATTCATAGTCATTGTTATGGGAAGACAGAGACTGCACAATATTAGTATTAACAAAGTGTAAGTACATATAACGATGTTATATATTTTCAGAAAAAGTTGTATAACATCAGTTAACCTTTTAAACAAGTATATATTAGGAAACAAGTATATATTAGTCAATCTTGGACGGGTTTCTAGGCCAACAAACACATTTGATGTCAATCTTATATATAATAAATGTGTACCACCTATCCCATCCTTGAACACCTAATCTCACTTAGGATGTAAGTGTATAATGTGTATTTGGTTTTCAAGAAAATTTCGGCAGGATTTCCCCGTTGTTCTCTAAGTACATATGTACTTAGAGAACAAACGGGGAAATGCTACCGAAATTTTCTCGAAAACCCAATACACATTATACACTTACATCCTAAGTGAGATTAGGTGTTCAAGAACAGTCCCAAACTGGGGACTATCCAAGATTTACTCCTACTGAGTAAATCTTGGACGGGTTTCTAGGCCAACAAATACATGTGTTGTCATTCTTATATAAACCCTATAATTCATGAAATCATTCTAATTCAATTTAATATGTTGGGATCACATAATTATATAATGACATCAGAATATATAGAAGAATCATAATTAACATGATTAACAACATGCTCATCAAACTAGGGTTTTCTTGAATATCATCTAATAAATCAAGAATTTCATAGTTTCAAACATGCAATAATTCACAATGCAATGTTATAAACTATAGGCAACATGGATAGATGAAATAAATAAACATCCAACATCTATCACTTATTCAATCTTCAAGAAACCTTGACAAACATCCAACATTTATCACTTATATAATTTGCATGTATATACACCCTAAAGTGCCACAAATCATATAATAAAACTATCATGTTATGATATTAGGACCACTTAAAGCAGATTAGGCACATTAAGCAAGCAGAGTAGGGAGCCAATTTCGTGCAAGCAGATTAGGCAAGCAGATTAGGTCAGCACATAAAGAACCAATTTCGCGCCTGGGTAGGTCTGCAGGTACCTGGGCAAGAAGAGTAGGGTGAGGTCGAGCTGGTTGAGTACGTGGGTGGCGGCCGACGAGCTCCAGAACCAGCGGCAGTGACTCCGACGAGCAGGAGCGTCGGCCGCAGCAGGCAGGCAGGTGGCCAGGCGGCGGCAGGCAGGCAGCGGCCAGGCAGAGGAGAAGGAGAAGGGGGTACGGCGGCGCCGGTTCTCAGGCGTGGCAGGCAGGTGGGCACCAGGCGTTGCGGCGGCGCCGGTTGTCAGGCGTGGCGGCGGCGTAGGCGGTTGGAGCAGTAGGGCGGGCAGCAGGGGTGCCAGAGAAGAAACGCGTCGGAGAGGGGCACCGGAGAGGGGACGCCGGAGATGGGGCACCGGAGAGAAGCGCCGGAGAAAAACTAGTACCAGCAGCAGAGAAATCGTCGGAGAAATTGCCGCAATAGGGAAATAGGGTAGCAATGAAACATAAGAAAGGGGAAGAGTCAGGCGATCGAAGGTTATGAAGTTCCCCAATAGCGTCGGTTGTTTAAAACAACCGACGCCTAAACATCTTTACCGTCGGTCGTTCGCAACATCCGACGTCCATTTGGACGATATTTTCGTGAAAATGTTTGGCGGGAACCACATTCAGCGTCGGTGATTAAAGGACGACCGACGTGGAAAAGGACACTTTTCGCGCAAATTTCCATCGCACATAAGCATCGGTGTTTTAACTACAGACTCGACGCCGAAAGTGACATTATTTTTTTCGCTCGAAAATTGGATGACATTATGCGTCAGTTTTGTATAAACAACCGACGCTGTATACAAAGCGGTACCCGTGTTTGGCTGGTCTTTGAATATAGACGTCGGTTCTTCTAAATAACCGACGCCTTTAATATAAGGCGTCCGTGTTCCTTAATAACCGACGCCCAGAAAAGCGACACTGAATGCTATTTCTGTAGTAGTGACTGGTGTAACATTAGGTACTTTTCCCCTTCTTGGTATCCACTGACCTGGTGCATTATACATTTGTTGCATTGGTGGCACCAAAACTTCCCCTTTTTAGAACTACTAGGCATCTGTTCTCACATTTGGGCAGATCTTTTCTTAATTCCTAACCCATTTTCCTTTTCTGAACAATCCTTTATAAAATGTCTTGGTTGCCTACACCTATAACAAACTTTGTTTCCATGTCGTAACCTAATTCCTTCGACATTTTCCACTGCTCTATTATATCTATGTGGATCAAAAATCCTGTTAGAGCCCAAAATTTCATTATTGGGAATTGGTAATCTAAGTTGTATTGCTTATATCTGATCCTCGACACGCCTCAATGCTGTCATAACCAGTCTAGTGAGAGCATTAAAAGTAGGGTAATATATCATGGTTGGGTCAACCTGGGGATTCTTAGGCAATCGTTCTTCTCTCTCCTGATCCCTTGCACCTTCTCCTAGTGCAACAACATTGCTTTCAGCAATGTGTTCCTTGTGTTCTCCAGACATCTTTAAGATTTACTCTATCTTCTACATAAGCAGAAGTCACTATAAGACATACTGAGGGACACTAGAACAGACTCAACACCTTAGTCCTATGTCTCTATAGACTCAATGAACCTTAGGATTTGATACCAAAACTTTGTGATGACCCAAAACAAATCAAGCCATCACCAGTAAATAATTGTGGAATTACCATAAACAATGGATTAACAAAAATCACTAAGAATTAAAACCATTTTGCAAGGAGATCCATTACCAGGAAACTCTTACTGAGAGATCCAAACTTATATATATCATGGTTCACATAGTACATACACTATTTCCTCTCATCTCGAGGACAACATACAACGTTTGCTTTGTCAAAACATATATTGAAGCAACATAAAACCTTAAGGCATACAAGCCAAAATTTTAGATTTGTTCATGAAACCGTTACGTACTGACTCCAAGGACCTGAGAATACAGAGATGACACATAGGACTTCTATTTACAAAACATGATAGACAGTACACTCGACCTGAGCTATCACTGCTATCCCGACTGTTGTTCTCCTTCTGCAGTAAGGTCTCTACCTCCTCATGCACGTCCACCTAAAAATTATGGATCCCATGGGATGAGACAATTGTCCCAGTTAGAGATATAACTCTCCACCGACTATATTATTATCAAGGTTAAGCAGTATAAAAATTGAGCATAGGTTCTTTTGTATAAATAGGCAGGATTTATCACTGTTATAAGCTGACCATAATAATCATTTCTCTTAAAATAATTCATCTATCTATAGTAGAGTAATAAATAATCTATTTACTATTCAAGGGAATATGAATAAATATGAATAACATCTATTCAACTAAGATGTATAAAAGGAGTGTACATCAACCAATGTCTTTTCGTATTCGATCCGTAAGCAAATATGCTACATGACTGATTACATATTACAGTCACACTTATGCCCTGAGGAGATGAAGTATACTGTTCATGCTCCAACTGACCACTAGTAAGTCGAAATCGGTACCTTACAAGGTCAATGGCAGAGCTGGCTGTCAAGACCTCACCTTTCTCAGTCAGTATGAGACCACTTAGATTCAGCAGGACATCTTGTGTCAGCTACTGGCAGGGCATCTTGTGTCATCTACAAATAACATGCTGGGGTATAGCGACATCTTCTCTATAGAGTTACTGCCATAACATGTACTCTCTTCATGAGAGTCCATGTAGCTTTCCTGGATTATAATATAAGGATAAGGAAGATCAACATCAATTCCTCTCCTGGTCGGGAGATTTTATACTTAAATTCCGATACCACTTAGAAATGAAGAAGGATTTACACATCAATTTCTTATTTGGTCGGGAGATTCACATCATCCCTGGATAAATAAGGAAGGTGTGACACCGATTCTTCATTGGGACGTTAGGATATACTTCATCCTTCACCCCCGCATATTAAAAAATATGCTTCCGAGTTAAACTCGTTTCACCATCAGCAATTTCTGACACTGAATGGATCTATGGTCAGGGCACTACATGATGAGATTTAACTTGATTAATTAGGTACCTTACAATATTCTTTTAGCATCAACCAAGTTTCAAACATGAATTATAATATATGCTATTAAAGAAAGGATAATACTTTTAAGATCTTTAGAACATTTTTGAAAGTACATCACTCGGGATCTCAGTCCTTTGTCACATCACTGGGAATTCTCATCCCTTCATATCATCATCATCATGATTACTGGATTTGGGTATTTAAACCCTTAGATCACCACATAGCATTGTTACCTCTGTAACAAGTGACTATTACCTCCAGGTCCTCAGACCAAGGTATTCATCTTACTTGTTGTACAAGTATTTCACATAGCTCACATGGTTCATTAAACATCTAGTCACCTCTTACTAGGCAAAAACTTATCTTTTAAGACATCAATCTGTATAATCATTATACTTGTTATACATGTATATCACACATCTTACATGACTTATTTAAATCTATTGATATAGCGCATCATATCTCATATCTTTCTATGCTCATCATTTCATGATTCTTGAATAGTGTGCACTTTATGATGAAAAACTCTTAACAATATATGACATCACTAGATAAGTCAAGAGAAATGCATCCTTCCCATGATTAGGGTTAGGATTATCTACATCATCACCTTGTGATATAAGAAAGTACATCCTTCCCATTATTAGGGTTTGGATTTCTGAATCTAACTAATTATGGTTGTAATAGCATATCATCACCCTTCATTAGGGTTAGATTTTTCCCTTTAGTAACAAATTAAGGATTCAAGATCATAATGTCTAGAATCAAACCCTAATTCATACTCCACTCATCTTAGGAGTATCAATGCATACTTATCAACATGTTTATCACACATGTAAAAGTATCTCTCTCATCCTCATTAGGATATTAATTGCATTTTACTTTTACTAAGTTGGTTCAATTCTCCTCTAGAAGTACATTAACTCCATTATTAAATCTCATTATGTTTTATATTTCTATTAACACAACACAACGTATGTTATTCAATCAAATATATATGATTGAAGTATATTCACTATATCAGGTATCAAGATGCGTGTATACTATCATATTATACTTAAGATACATCTTTTACTTCATATCATGTATCCATATCAGGCATGTGGTATAACCACATCGCCATATCGTGTTTTAGGTGCATCCCTTAACACCATACCGTGTATCCATATTGGTTAGATATCACTTAGTTCTTATCACCTCAAATTAGCTTCATATCATGTATGAGCTAGGTGCTTGACCTCATATCGGGTATAAACTAAATGCTTGGTGCCATATCATGCATGAGATGTGCACCATGTCGGGCATAGAGTATATGCCTCATCATGTATCATTTAAGTGGTATATACAATGTACCATATCAGTTTACCCTCTTGGATTATCATATTAGTCTCCATGTTGGGTAACATATAGGGGTACCATGTTAGGTAGACCCTTAGGCTCGTAACCTCTTTATGCCTTCAAGGATCATCTCTATCATATAGTTACATGACAAGCTAGGTGTCTAGTTAATTTCCCTGACCAAAATCTATTACACAAAGGATAGGGTATATCGGGTGTCAATCCATTATCTAGGGTTTTCCAACATATCGGGTAGAATGTGCCATATTATTCATGAGGTATGAATTTGACCTCATATCATTCACAAGGTATAAATAGGTGCTATCCTATTGTCTAAGAGATATCAATCATATCATCCATGTGGTATCACTCACCACTATATCATGTTACCTCTCATCTTGGGTTTCAACTCTATATTATTTTTAGAGTGTTCAAATATCACTATATCGTGTATGAGGTATGATCTTAACCTTGAATTGTGTACAAGGTGTAAGTAGGTATATCCCATATCATTCATAAGACATGTCTCATATCGAGTATGAGGTATCACCTATCTCTATATCAGGTTAACCCCCATCTTGGGATTCATATCAGGTTTAAGGTATTTCAACCTATGTCGGGTTGTACCATATGTTTAACTACATGTCTTATATCATGCAAAAGTATGTGCTTAATCAACATATCATGTACTAGGTGTGTATTTCATGATCATATCATTCAAGAAGTGCTTGCTTGTCTCCCTCATCTCGGGTTACTCAAAATTAGGGTTTAGCATATCAATTTATAAATGTGTACTTGACACTATATCATGCATGGAGTCTTTGCTTGACTTAATATCATGTAAGGGGTGTATAATTGACACCATATAATGTTCAATATGTAAAATTAATCTCCATATCATTCAAGGAGATATAAACTCCTAAGCATATCGTGCTAGTGATGTATGTACATAACCATATCAGGTTAGAGGTACTTGCTTAGGTGCTTGAACCCGATATCACTTTATAAGGTGATACCATCTTCTTCAAGCTCTATAAATTCGTTATAACTGTTATAGTTCATGGACAATAGGTCTAAACAACTACTATAACTCATAGATTCATCAAATATTCAAGAAAATCTCAGAATTGAAAGTAGAACATTAAGTATAGCAAGATAGGCGGTGAATAATAACATAGTTGGGTTCAAGTTATATAACCCACCTTATGAACAACTTCAAAGCTCCAAGATTCAAGGATTCACGTTCCTAAGGTTGAAGATGAGCTTATAGAAGTTCAAGGTTTGAGCTCCTTAACACTTTGCATGATATCTTCACCTCTTGTGGCCGATATCACCTTGCTTGACTGATATCACCTTGCCTAGTCGATATCCTTCCTCTATGGCCAATACCAAGCTCTAAACTCGACACTCCCTCACTTGTGCCTGATACCAAAGTGGTATGCACGATATATAAGAATCTATGCACGATATATCAAGGAAAAGAGAGTTGTGGGGTTCAAAAATTTCAATAGTAAATGAAGGAAGATGTATATATACTTGGGTCCATGAGATAAAGTGTATTAGAGGTGTCCTCACCTTATGGTACTAAGTGACACATGGCCATGCATGGTTGACACGTGTCCATGCAAGCACAAATATATATATTTCCATGAAAAAGTCTTAAGGATAATCTAGAGGTGATATTTCAGTCATCCTTTATCTTATTGGATAAGCTACCTCATCTTTATCTTCTCAATAATGCAAACCGATACACTTTTTTGCAAGGGAGCATCTAACCCATCATAGATTACCTCCCAGAGGTTCTTAGGTCGTCATGGACTTTTTCAAGAGTCCAAAAACTGATAGGAGACTCCTTCCATGGCCCCTTGGCCGACAGGGACTCCCATTCTTAGTCTACAACTCGATATAACTCAAGTAAGGGCTTCACCTTGAATTCTTTCTTGGTCTTTTCATCACTAAGAGTACCATCCCTCAAAGGTGGCTTAGTCATGGTGCCCCCTTATTTATCTATCCTATAAATGATACCTAGAGGGATTAGGGACACACTATAGGTGGTAATTCACATATCAACCCTATATTTTGGGTAAATTACAATTTGTACCAAAATTGGTACACAAGGCACTAGCATTGTTCAAACAAGCTTAATACTTGAATTTTAGGCTTTCCAAAAGCCACCACTTAGCATAATTATCTCTCTTATGACATTAAAACACTTAGGACACATTCAACATGTGAAATTTTGCAATGCATCCCCTCATCTTGGGCAAATTGCACTTTTTTCTCAGATTGTCATATAATGCACACATAGTTTGCAAATAAGCCCAGACTTGAAAATAAACTTCACAAAGAGTCTTAATTACTTTTCAAAAGATTAGAACAAGTTTATAATTAACTTGCTTAAGTAAAACTTCTAGGGTTAAGCCATAACCCAAGTCAGGGGTGTTACACATCATGTGACATTTGCAATATAACCCCTCATCTTGGGTAAATTGGATTTTACACTGAGACTATCATATAATGCACACATAGTTTGCATTTAAACTCAAATTTTGAAAATAAACTTCACAAAGGGCCTTAATTATTCTTCAAAATATTAGAACAAGTTTGTAAGTAACCTACTTTAAGAAAAAATTCTAGGGTTAGGCCATAACACAGGTCAGGAATGTTACAATTATCAACCCCTGAAAAGGGATTTTGTCCCCGAAATCTCAAGAGAACAGAGAAGGGTACTTCCTCCTCATCTCTTCCTCTAACTCCCATGTGGCTTCTTCAATGCCATGATGATTCCAAAGAACTTTCACAAGAACTATGTCTTTCTTCTTCAACTTCTTGACTCTTCTGTCAAGAATCATCATAGGACCTTCCACATAGGATATATCTTCATTCAATTCAACCTCTACAGGTTGCAACACCATCTCTATATCAGGATGACACTTTCTCAACATACATACATGGAATACTGGATGTAGTCTATGTAGCTCAGGTGGCAATTCCAACCTATAAGCTACCTTTCCGATCCGTGCTGTCACTAGGTAAGGTCCCATAAATCTAGGAGCTAACTTACCCTTCTTCCCAAATCTGAGAACACCTTTCCAAGGAGAGACCTTAAGATAAACTCTTTCTCCAACTTGGAATTCTAATGGTCTACAACATTTATCGACATAATACTTATGTCTATCCTGTGTAGCCTTCAACTATCATTGTATCACTTTCATTTTTTCAGTTGTCTGTTGCACTAATTCAGGACCCAGAAGTTGGTATTCTCTTGTCTCAAACCAACATAACAGAGATCTACAACATCTTCCATATAATGATTCATATGGTTCCATATCAATACTGGCCTGATAACTATTATTATAGCAAACTTTATTAAGAGCAAGTGTAAGTCCCAACTTCCCACAAACTGGAGGACACATGCTCTAAGAAAGTCTTCCAAATTATGTATAGTCCTTTCAGACTGCCCATCTATTTGAGGGTGAAAGGCTATGCTAAACTTCAACTGCGTACCCAGAGCTTTATGTAATCGTTCCCAAAAATGACTTGTAAACTAGAGACCTCTATCAGATACAATCGTAGCTGGAACTATGTGAAACCATACTATCTCATCTATGTAGATCTGTGCAAGCTTCTCAACAGTATATGTTTTTTTATAGGAGGAAAATGTGTTGTCTTAGTCAACCTATCAACTATCACCCAGATGGAATCATGTCTTTTGGCTGTCCTGGGTAGAACAAACACAAAGTCCATCGTTACGTGATCCCATTTCCACTGAGGTATAGGTAAGGGTTGTAATGTCCCTACAAGATTCTAGTGTTCAACTTTAACCTACTTATACACTGGACACTCCATAACAAACTTAGCTACATCTTTCTTCAAATTGGGCCACCAATACATATCTTTTAAGTTATGATACATTTTTGTGCTCCCTGGATGCATTGCATACATGGATGAGTGAGCTTTCTCCATAAATAAATTTCTTAAATTATTAACATTAGGAACTACCATCCTACCATGGTAACAGACTATCCTGTCCTCTGACTCAAGGAAACCATCCCGTTTCTCATTTCCCAACTCTGACCTGATCTGTTGAATCACAATATCAGCATGTTGTGCCTCTTTTATTTGTTCTTTCAGAGTTGGTTTCACATGCATCTCTGCTAACAATCCTTCTAACAAAGATACTTCTAACTGCATATTCATTTGTCTCAAAGAGACACGCATATCCCGCTTACAACACACTAAAGAATTCAATTGTGCATTATTTGATGGTGAAGACGAAGATTTCCTACTGAGTGCATCTGCCACTACATTGGCTTTCCTTGGATGATAATCAATTATACAATCGTATTCCTTGATTAATTCCATCCAGTGACATTGTCTCATATTTAGCTCATGCTGTGAGAAAATGTATTTTAAGTTTTTATGATCTGTGAAAATCTAACACGTCTCTCCATAGAAATAATACCTCCAGGTTTTCAATGCGTGAACCACTATAGCTAATTCTAGATCATATGTCAGATAATACTCCTCATATTTCTTAAGTTGTCATGAAGAAAAAGAAACTACATGATCACTCTGCATCAACACACAACCTAGGCCGTTTTTGGAAGCATCATAGAAAACAATATATCCCTTTCCCTGCTCAGGTAAAACTAACACAGGTGCACTAGTCAACCTTTCTTTCAACAACTAGAAAGAATGCTGACACTTGTCATTCCAGACAAAAGGAACTTCCTTCCTGGTCAACCTAGTTAAAGGTAATGCCACAGAACTGAAGTCTCTGATAAACCTTCTATAGTAACCTGCCAAACCTAGGAAACTAAGAACCTCAGTAGTGTCTTGGACTGTTCCTACTCCACAACAAACTCTACTTTCTTAGGATCAACACAAATACCTAAAGAAGATATTACATGTCCAAGAAAAGACACTTATGATAACCAAAATTCACACTTGCTAAACTTAGCATATAACTTGTGTTGCCTCAACAAAGTCAAGGCTTGTCGAAGGTGTTGTTCATGTTGTTGTCTGTCTCTACTGTATATCAAGATGTTGTCTATGAAAACCACTACAAACTGATCAAGGAATGGATGAAAGATTCTATTCATCAACTCCATGAATGCAGTTGGTGCATTAGTTAGTCCAAATGAAATAACTACAAACTCATAATGACCATACCTTGTACTAAAGGCTGACTTAGGTATGTCATCCTCCTTGATACGTAACTAATGGTATCCTGATCTTAGATCTATCTTAGAGAACACCATTTCACCATGCAAATAGTCAAACAGATCATCTATTCTTGGCAATGGATATTTGTTCTTAATGGTCACCTTTGTTAAGTTTTCTATAGTTGATGCATAGTCTCATAGACCCGTCTTTGTTTTTAACAAAAAAAACTAGAGCACCCCATGGTGAAGTACTAGGTTGTATGAAACCTTTCTCAAGCAAATCCTGCAACTATTTCTTGAGTTCTGCCATCTCACCTGGTGCCATCCTATAAGGTGTTTGGGCTATGGGTTGCATACCCGAAATTAGATTAATCTCAAAATCAATCTCTCATGGTTGAAGAATATATGGAAATTCCTAAGGAAAGACATCCTTGAATTCCTTGACAACATGAACTTCACAAAGTCTAGGACTATTTGCTCTGGTGTCTACCACATGTGCCAAGAATGTGAAGCATCCTTGTTAAATCAACCTCTCTTCTACCATTGGTGATACTAGACATGTTGGAAGAATCTTTCTATCTCCCTGAAAGACCCATGTTTTATCACCGTGGGTGAATATAGATTGCTTGGAGCCACAATCCAAG
Source organism: Alisma plantago-aquatica (assembly GCA_963693085.1). NCBI lineage: Eukaryota > Viridiplantae > Streptophyta > Magnoliopsida > Alismatales > Alismataceae > Alisma > Alisma plantago-aquatica. The sequence goes on from OY856410.1 coordinate 1,300,325,984, forward strand.
ACAACCTTATACTTCTCTAGGGTATCCATCTCAAGAATTACATCAAACTCGTACATTTCAAGTGGTATGAGGTCCACATGAATGGTGTGTTCTGAGAAAGAACATAGGGAGAGCATACCTCCTGCAACACTGCAGATCTGACTAACAAAGTTTCTAATAACAAATTGTCCATTCTATGGCTGACAATTATATTGCAGTCATGAATCACTTCTCGAGTGATAAAAGAATGTGTAGCACTCCGATCAATCAAAATAGATATGAAACATGATGAAAACATACCAGAATGAAATAATTCCATCTGACCTGTCACAAATAGTTGGTTGACCACTGCATCCGGCTGATTCATAGCATAAAATCTTACCGTTTCCTATTACCGACCTCATGCTCTATTGGCTGGTATAGATGATCCTACCTGGGATTCTTGTCCACGTCCTCCAGTGCTATTATTGAACTGTTGTCTCTGTGAGCCCTGTTGACTCTGCCTCGGTGGTTGGGTTACTCCCACATCCCAAACTGGACAATCCTTTATTACATGACATGTCTGCCTACACCTGTAGTAGACTCTGTCCTCCCCATTGTGACCTAGGTGGTCCTGTCATTGATATCGATGCTGAGCTATGGGCTCCACTTGGTGGAAAACTATGACCTCTACCTCAGCTGGACGTCCATTGTGTATGAGCACTAAACCTCTGTAGTTCTACTGGTAGAGTAAACCTTGGTTTCTTAAAACTGCCAACCTTTGACCCTAAAATTTTGCAGGTACTTTCCTATTGTTTGCCTCTCATTTCTCAGTTACAGACCTCTCTATCTTCCTAACTGACTCCATAAAGGTGGCAAACCTCTCTCTATTCTCTAAAGTAGATACATGCATGGTTAATTCAGCGTTCAAACCCTTCTCGAAATGCCAAATTCTCTCCTCATCTATGGTATCCATGTACAGAAAAAACCACAGAAGTTCCATAAACTTAGCTTCATACTCGATAACCTTCATCAATCCCTATCTAATCTGCTTAAACTGTGAAATCTTCTCATCTAGACAAGTCTTAGGAAAGTATCTACTGACAAACTCTTGTCAAAATTCTTGCCATCCGATCTCAACACCCGGTCTTTTCTCTTCTTCTATGGCCCACCAGTGTCCAACACTTCCTTTTATAAGGTATATAACATGCTTCACCTTATCAAATTCTGGAATATCAAGGATCCTAAAGGCTTTCTATATCTCAGTAAGCCATGAATCTGCATCTGCTGGGTCAACTGTTCCTGCATATTCAGTGGTTCCTACCCGACACAACCATTCAAAGGTCTTACCAGATCCATGTCCCTCACTGGAAACTGGTGTCCTAGGGGCTGGTGCGGGTATTAGGTCATCCATATGCATCATCATATGCATGATCTTCCCAAAAAGAGCATGAAAAGATAGGTTTTCTAATAGAGTTTGGTCAAGCTGGGGATTCTCAGGTACTAGTTCTTCTCTAGCCTGATCCCTTCCACCACCTCCTGGTGTAGCAACACTGCTCTCAGCAGCATGTTCTTCATGTGTCCCAACCATCTTCAATTTTACTTCTTCTCCTATATGAGGAGAAGTCACTGTAAGCTATACTGGAGGATACTAGAATAGACTCAACAAACTTAATCCTATGCCTCTATAGACTTAGCGAACCTTAGGCTATGATACCAAAACTTTGTGATGATCTGATTACAAATCAAGCCATCACCAGTAATAATCACAGAATAACAAAAAGCAACGAATTTAACAAAAATCAAAAAGAATTAAAGCCATTTTTCACATAGATCTTCTTCTAGGAAATTCTTACAAAAGGACCAAAACTTTATATACTTGGAGTTCATATCATACATACATTGTACCGTCTCATCTTGAGGATAACAAGTATTAATTGCTTTAATTTAACATATACAACAACATAAAAACCTCGAGGTAAGAAAATAAAAATCTCAAGCCGTTCATAAAAAACACTAAGAACTATCTCCCAAGGACCTGAGAGTACAGAGACGACACATAGGACTTCTATCTACAAAACACGACCTGAGCTACTACTACTGCCCTTACTGGTGTGGTCCTTCCTTTATAGTTCGATTCCTAATCCCTCGTCCGCATCCACCTAAAAAAATTGTGGATCCCACGGGGTGAGACTATTATCCCAGCGAGAGATATAACTCTCTGCCAACAATATTATTATCACAAGAAATAGTATGTAAAACTGAACAGAGGATATTTTATGCAACTTGGCAAGTATACTTATTGATAATAGAATTATAAGACATCTATTTGATTTAAAAGGAATATGAAGAACATGTATAACATCTATCTATTAAGATGCATAAAAGTAATGAAACATCAACCACTGTTTTTCTTATTCGATCCTTAAGCAAATACACTATACAACTAATTACATGTTCACATTCACATTTATGCCCAGAGGAGATGATGTATACCGCTCATACTCCAACCGACCACTAGTAACTCTTAATCGGTACCATACACGATCAGTGGCAGAGCCGACTGTCAAGACCTCACCTGTCTCGGTCAGTATAACACTTAGACTTAGCAGGACATCTTGTGTCAGCTACAATTAGCTATGCCGGGGTATAGCAACATCTTCACTATAGAGTTATAGCCATAACATGTACTCTCTTCGGGAGAAGACCACTAAGCTTTCCCGGATTATTTTGTCATCAGGAAGACCACTGAGAGATCCTAATTTTGTTTCATCAGGAAGTCCACTGAGCAACCAGGTGTATTTGGGGAGTCCACTAAGCACCCTCATTTAGTTTGGGGAGTCCACTGAGCACCCCGATATAATGATTACATATTCAAAAATATGCATACCGAGTAAAAATCATTTCACCATTCAACAAATGTTGACACTAATGGATCTATGGTTTGGGCAACTACATGATAATATTTAACTTGCTTAATTAAGTGTATTTATGTATCATTTAGCTTCAATCAAGATAGAAATAAGAATTATATCAAATTCTACAAAGAAAAGCATACATGTGTTTATTAAATAATTTCATGTTCTTTGAAACACAGACCATTTAGAATCTCAATCTCTTATCATCACCATGCTTGGGTATTCAAAACCTTAGTTCATCACTAAGTACTGTTACCACTTAGCAGATAACCATTACCTCTAGGTCATCAGACCAAGATATTAATTCACACACTTTACATAGTTCATTAAATATGTATCATATAACATCATAACTCTTACTTAGCTATGCTCAATACCTTATGATACCTGCATGATTAGTATATCATGCTATCAACAATTTCAAACACATGCCATAACCATGTAATGCTCAAGAATACATTCTCTCCAATGAATTAGGGTTATGATTCCCTTTTATCAACCGATTAGGATTTAAAGATTTTATTAAGAAAGATTAAGCCCTAAATCATACTCCATTCATCTTAGGAGTATTAACATATGTTAATTACATAATAACCTTCCAATCTTAGTTTCTCTCTCATCCTCACTAAGATGTTGCTTACTTAATTCACCTCTTAAGGTCTATTAGCTCATCATTATCAAATTGCATTAAACTCATTGTATCTCAATGTTGCATTAATCATACAACATACATCACTTAGACAAGTCTAATGAATTGGAGCATGCCTACCATATCGGGTATCATGGCATATAATATTATCCTATCGTGCTTGAAGATGCACATATCATCATATCATGGATCCATATTAGTTATGTGGTGAAACCACATCATCATATCGGGTTTAGGGTTTATCACCTAACACCATATCGTGTAGCCATGTCGGGTCACTTAGCTTTTATCATCTCAAGTCAACCTCATATCATGTATGGGTTAAACTCTTGACCTTATATCGGGTATAGAGATATATTGGATTCTCATATCGTGCACAAGAGTGCACCATATCGGGCATATCATGTATTGCTTTACCATGTATCATTTAAGTAATATAGAGATAATATCATATTGGTTTCTTACCTTGGATTGTTATATCGGTTTTCCATCTTGAACTACCATATCGGTTCTCCATCTTGGATTACCATATCAGTTTTCCATCTTGGGTTGCCATATCAGTTTCCCCATCTTGGGTTGACATTCTATACCGGACTACCATCTTGGGTTGCCATACTATATCGGATTACCATCTTGGGTTGACCATATCAGTTTATATGTTGGGTATCATATTGGGTTACCTATATTAGATAAACACTTGAGATCATAAAATTTTTATACTTTTAAGGTTCAATTGTTTCATTATAGTTACACAACAAACTATATACTTAGTTACTCTTCAACCCATCACAAGGTAATAGGAGTATGTCGAGTTTTAAAAGCAATTCATCTCAGGTTCCCTTTCTTCATCTAGGGTTTTCACCATATCGGGTAGAGTATGCCATATCATGAAAAAGGTATAACCTTATCCTTATATCATGTATAAGGTGCTAGTAGGTATCTTCCATGTTGTCCATATGCCATGCCTCATATCGTGTATGGGGTGTCACCCACTTCTATATCGGGTGAACCACCATCTTGGGTTCCATATCGAATTTCAAGGTACTACGACCCATATCGGGTTGTACCATGATGATGTCATCACCATCAACCTCAAGAACTTTGTATTGCTATTCTAAACCATAGACAAAAGTCCTAACCACTTCTTGGAACTCATACATATATCCATTAATCAAAGGAAATCTGAATTTGAAAATAATCAACAACTTCAACAATATTGAAAAGGAATAATAATATGGTTGGGTTCAAGTTATATAACCCGCTTCTAAAGCAACTTCCAAGCTCCAAGCTCCAACTATTCAAGTTCCAAGGTTGAATATGAGCTTCTCCAAGATCCAAAACTTGCGTTCCTAGCTTTTGCACGATATCTCTACTCAAAATGGCCGATATCACCTTATTAGTTTGCTATGAACTACTTGGCCAATATCCTTTGTCCTTGGCCGATACCAAGCTCTTCTAGTCCACTCTCCTCACTCATGCACGATACAATAGTGGTATGCACAATATTTAAGGTAAGGTTGATAACAAGATTTTGAAAATTCTACTAATAGGTGAAGGGAAGAGTATTTATACTTGGGTTTTATGGAAAAGAGTGTAAGAGGTGTCATTAGCCTAAGCTACTAAATGCCACATAGCCATGCATGGTCGACACATGTATTTACATGCATTCCATCTTTATCTTGCCATGCAAAAATAAAAGCTTAAGGATAATTCAAAGGACAAGGGTCAAGCTCCTTATTTATCTTCTAGGGCAAGCCTTCTCCCACTCACTTCATTATTGTATTCAACACAATCTTTTCCTAAAAAAGTTGCAAGCCGATACATATCACTTCATTGAAGTGCCTTTCCCATCATGGGAAAAGCCAAGACTCTACAAAACCGATAGGAGAATCCCTTTATGGCTCCATGGCCGATAGGGACTCCTTCATCAAGTCTAAAACTTGATATAGCTCATATATATTGCTTTCAACTATGCATTTCTTAGTCTTTTCATCAATGAGAGTGATATCATTCTAGGATAATTCAAACATAGTATCTCCTTATTTCCCTCTCCTCTAGATGATACTAGGAAGGGGTAGAGACAATCTAGAGTTGGTAATTTACACATCAAACCTACATTTTGAATATATTACAATTTGTACCATAATTGATGCACAAAGCACTTAGCATTATTCACACAAGTTCTCACTTAGGATTTAGGCTTTCCAAAAGCCACCCGTCACATCCCAATTTTCAAAATAAAATTAAATTTGGAATGGAGTTTTTATAAATAATAATAGTTGAAGGTTTTTTATGCAAAATACCAATAATGCTTGTCCTTATATGAAAATGGGACAAAAAAACTTAAATAAGACCCAAATTCATATTTCCTTTTTAATTATGCACTATGTATATCAATTAACTCATATTTGTCCTATTTTCTTTTCTCTCTCCTCTAAGGTAGCCATAAAGCCTAGTAAATAATTAAATAGGTGACCATGTGGTCATTGAATGAGAAAAACACGAAGTTATGACTCTAGAGTTCAATATTTGGAGCCTTTTCAAATTACATTACTTTTAATGCCTCTTAATTAAGGTTTGTAGCCAATATAGAAACTATGGGCCTAAATGTGCACAAACATGAAATCTAATTATATAGGAACGTTCTAGACCTTCACATTAGCATATGTTTCAAATTTCAAGTCATTATGACCATGTTTGAACCTCTAATTAATTTGAGAGAGGTTTGAATATAGTTTGACCTAGGTTTGAATCCAATTTCATTAATTGCATTGATTTTCCCTAAGATTTTGATTTTATTTCTTGCCACATGGCTGGTTTCCTTCTCTCACATGATCTGACAACTGCCATTTAATCACTCCATGATTGGACGACCTAGAGGTCGTCAACTACCTCTGCAATTCTTGCGAGCAGAAGCCGTTTCATAGGCCATTTTCCCCCAACCTCGTTCTCACTCCACAACGTACCGATGGTCTTGATTCTTTCACCGATGAAACTGCAAGGTCAAGCCGAACCCAACGAGCCTTTACTCACCTTCTCCTTCGACCTATACAAGAAACACCCATCTAGGACTGCGGACCTCTCTCATGGCGCCATCGCAGCCGCCACCTTGCTACACCTTCTTCCTCTTTGATGCAACTGGGAGCGCCGCCACCTCTCATGATTTTCTCCTCCACCTTCAATTGGACCCATAGTACCTTGAACCTCCTAGACCTAGTCTGTTCTCTTCTCTAGACTCCAACACAGTACCATGGCTCTCAGCAGCGCCTTATATGCAATTGAGGGCATAGTGTGTAAAAGCTCAACCAAGTCAGAGACTTGACCCCAAGGTGAATTGATATAGGTAAGCGGGCCATGCATTTTTAGCACAATACTTTGGTTTATTGGTTGTTATTTATAGTTATGTACTTTAGATGTTTTCATGGATTGTGAATGTTTCCTCAAGATGATATCATGTATACTTGTCATTGCTTGCTTGATTGATTTCTTATGGTCTATGGTAAAAACCCTTATTATGATTATTGATTATGAATTAAGGTTAATGAATCATGCTTAAGAAGGGGAAACCCTATTATGGTTTATGAGGGAGTAATCCCATTATGGTTCAAGGGGATAAATCCCATCATGTTAAAGTTTAATGATCATGTTAATGTTAATGATAATGTTAATGTCATGTCAATGATCAAGTTTAATGGAATTGAATTAGTTTTTATATGCCCCTGAATCATGAACCTCAAGGGGTCATCAAGGGCTTTCCTAGAATCAAGGGCTTTTGTAGCAGTCATGTGCTCTTTAGGGGACGTTATAGAGGGATGCATATACTTACTGTTCAATTCATCATGTAATTTATGAATCATGAATGCTTAAGAAAATCCATGTTAAAGTTTATGCTAAGTCAATTTTATCATGTCAAGTTATATTTACTTTTATATTATATAAAGTGCCAAATACCGCTTACTGATGTGATGTTTATTTTGCATGGCTGGGGATGAGATGTCCGCAGGACTTGGAGCAAGTGAAGGATAAAAAGAGAAATCAAGACTAGGAGATCTTCAAGTTTTTCTTGGTGGGGTGCCATTTACCTAGACGATCCAGATATTTAGAAAGTCATGTTTACCATGTTTAGTCATGTTACCAAGTAAATTATATCTCATAGATTTTTATTATGTAGTTTCCTTCATGTGAAGAACTATGTATGAATAATTTTCAAATCAATGCATGGTGATTATTTACTTTAATTGCAATGAATAGCATTTTGTGACACTCCCTTGAGTAGGGATGCTTCCGCTCAATGATATAATTATGTGGTGAAAACTGAGGTGTTACATTATGGTATCAGAGCAATTTTGGTAAATGCCACTAGGAAAATATGATTCTCATAGTCAACGCTAGAGTGAAGATGTAAGATTAGAGTTTAGGAATAGATTTCCTAAGAGTATATATTATGCCATAGAATGACTAGAGAAGATGTGATACAAGAATACCTAGTTAGATCTCAACTATCAACCTACCCTATCTAATGAGATAACCTCTCCATTCTCATTGGTTTGGACATCCAAATGAGACTTAAAGAGGAATGTCATGAGCATGAGACCTTATAAGCACTACTCCTTTCTCACTAGTGCATGTGGTATGGGACATATGCATTAGTAAGTGAGTGAGAGGTAGCATGTTAAGACCCCACATCTCTGGGTATGTGTCTGATCACTACATACCTAGGAATGTAGGAAGCACCTAAAGACATGAGGGTAGATAGTCACCTATGCCTAATGTTAGAAAGTTATGACAAGTTGTAGGTAAGTTCCCTAAGTGTAAAGATATGTTTGGTTTCATAAAACCTTAGGTATGAGTCGAATACATGAGGAGTAAGATAATAGCTAATTCATGCTCACATAGGTAATGTGTAAGACTTAAATGTCCTATGTTACATAACCCTTTTCATGCAAAATTTTCAACATATATGGACCTTTATGAAATACATTTTCTTTCATTAAAATTTAGTATGCATGCTTTCATTGAATAAATAAGTAACCAAAACCCTTAGGTGGGTAGTACTCTAGAAAATTTCGAGGATGAAATTTGTTCCAGGTGGGTAGAATTGTCACATCCCAATTTTCAAAACCAAATTAAATTTTGGAATGGAGTTTTTATAAATAATAATAGTTGAAGGTTTTTTATGCAAAATAGCAATAATGGTTGTCCTTATATGAAAATGGGATGTGAAAACTTAAAATAAGACCCAAATTCATATTTCCTTTTTAATTATGCACTATGTATATCAATTAACTCATATTAGTCATCTTTTCTTTTCTCTCTCCTCTAAGGTAGCCATAAAGCCTAGTAAATAATTAAATAGGTGACCATGTGGTCATTGAATGAGAAAAACATGAAATTATGACTCTAGGATTCAATATTTGGAGCCTTTTGAAAATACATTACTTTTAATGTCTCTTAATTAAGGTTTATAGCCAGTATAGAAACTATGGGCCTAAATGTGCACAAACATGAAATCTAATTATATAGGAACGTTCTAGACCTTCACATTAGCATATGTTTCAAATTTCAAGTCATTATGACCATGTTTGACCCTCCAATTAATTTGAGAGAGGTTTGAATATAGTTTGACCTAGGTTTGAATCCAATTTCATTAATTGCATTGATTTTCCCTAAGATTTCAATTTTATTTCTTGTCACACGGCTGATTTCCTTCTCTCACATGATCTGATGGCTGCCATTTAATCACTCTACGATCAAACAACCTAGAGGTCATCAACTACCTCTACGATTCTCGCGAACAAAAGCCGTTTCACATGCCATTTCCCCCCGACCTCATTCTCACTCCACGGCGTACCGATGGTCTTGATTCTTTCACTAATGAAATTTCAAGGTCAAGTCGAACCCAACGAGCCCTTACTTGCCTTCTCCTTCGAACTATATAAGAAACACCTAAGGGATGCATACCTCTCTCACGACACCATCACAGGCGCCGCCTTGCTACACCTTCTTCCTCTTTGGTGCAACTGGGAGCGTCGCCACCTCCCACGATTTTCTCCTCCACCTTCAATTGGACCCATAGTACCCCAAACCTCCCAGACCTAGTCCATGCTCTTCTCTAGCCTCCACTACAGTACCATGGCTCTCAGTAGTGCCTTATGTGCAATTGAGGGCATAGTGTGTAAAAGCTCAACCAAGTCAGAGACTTGACCCCAAGGTGAATTGATATAGGTAAGCGGGCCATGCATTTTTGGCACAAGTACTTTGGTTTATTGGTTGTTATTTATGGTTATGTACTTTAGATGTTTTCATGGAATGTGAATGTTTCCTCAAGATGATATCATGTATACTTGTCATTGCTTGATTGATTGATTTCTTATGATCTATGGTAAAAACCCTTATTATGATTATTGATTATGAATTAAGGTTAATGAATCATGTTTAAGAAGGGGAAACCCTATTATGGTTTATGAGGGAGTAATCCCATTATGGTTCAAGGGGAGAAATGCCATCATGTTAAACTTTAATGATCATGTTAATGTTAATGATAAGGTTAATGTCATGTCAATGATCAAGTTTAATGAAATTGAATTAGTTTTTATATGCTCCTGAATCATGGACCTCAAGGGGTCATAAGGGGCTTTCCTAGCGTCAAGGGATTTCCTAGCAATCATGTGCTCCTTAGGGGGTGTTATAGAGGGATGTATATACTTAATGTTCAATTCATCATGTAATTTATGAATCATGAATGCTTAAGAAAATCCATGTTAAAGTTTATGTTAAGTCAATTTTATCATGTCAAGTTATATTTACTTTTATATTATATAAAGTGCCAAATACCACTTACTGATGTGATGTTTAGTTTGTATGGCTGGGGATGAGATGTCCACAGGACTTGGAGCAGGCGAAGGATAAAAAGAGAAATCAAGACTAGGAGATCTTCAAGTTTTTCCTGGTGGGGTGCCATTTACCTAGACGATTCAGAGATCTAGAAAGTCATGTTTACCATGTTTCGTCATGTTACCAAGTAAATTATATCTCATAAATTTTTATTATGCAGTTTCCTTCATGTAAAGAACTATCTATGAATCATTTTCAAATCAATGAAAGGTGTTTATTTACTTTAATTGCAATGAATAACATTTTGTGACACCCCTCTTGAGTAGGGATTCTTCTGCTCAGTGATATAATTATGTGGTGAAAATTGGGGTGTTACACCACCACTTAGCATCATTCTCTCTCTCATGATATTAAAACACTTAGAATACACTCATCATATGACACTTGCAATATAACCCCTCATCTTGGGTAAATTGCACTTTACACTCAGACTATCATATAATGCACACATACTTTGCATATAAACTCAAATTTGAAAATAAACTTCACAAAGGGCCTTAATTATTCTACAAAAGATTAGAACAAGTTTGTAAGTAACCTACTTTAAGCAAAACTTCTAGGGTTAGGCCATCACCCAGGTTAGGGATGTTATAAGTACACTCAACTTGATCTGTTACTACTGCCCCTATTGTTGATGATCTCCCTTTGTAGTACAGTCTCTACCCCCTCATGCACATGCACCTAAAAAATGCGGATCCCACGGGGTGAGACAATTGTCCCAGTGAGAGATATAACTCTCCTCCAACAATGTTATTATCATAGGTAAATAGTATAAAACTGAGCAGAGGTTCTTTTATATTAATAAATAGGATTTAATCACTGTTTAAGCAGAGTAGAGCAATATCATCATCTGAAGCATTGCAGCTATATATGATACAACAGTAAACCATCTATTCATTTTATAAGGTATATGAGGAACATATATAACATCTATCCATTTAACATGCATAAAAGAAATATAGCATCAACCAATGTTTTCTGTATTCAACCGTTAAGCAAATATGCTACACGGCTGATTACATATTTACAATCATACTTATGCCCTGAGGAGACGAGGTATATCACTCATCCTCCATCCGACCACTGTGAAGTCAAAACCAGTACCATACAAGGTCAATGGAAGAGCCGGCTACCAAGACCTCTTCCATCTCGGTCAGTGCGAGACCACTAGCAGGACATCTCGTGTCAGCTGCAATTAGCTTACTAGGGTATACTGGTATCTTTTCTATAGAGATACAGTCACATCATGTACTCTCTTTAGGGAAATTTCAGTTATCCATCCCAGACATTCATCTTCATCGACAGATTATACATCCATCCCGGATTATAATGAAGGAGATATCACATCAATCCCTCATTAGGACATCTGGATATTGGCACCCATCACCCCTACATATTAAAAAATATGCGCTCCAGGTAATCCCGTGGGAAAACCCGTTTCACCATTCAACAGCTACTGACGCTGATGGATCTATGGCCACGACACTACATTATAAGATTCCACTTGATTAATTAGGTGCATTACAATATCTTTTAGCATCAACCAAGTTTCAAACATGAATTATAACAGACGCTACAAAGAAAGGTGTAATACATTTATCAAGTACTTTTATAACCTTTGGAACACTTTGAATGCATAACACTTGGGATCTCAGTCCCTTATCACATTATTGGGAATTCTCATCCCTTAACATTATCATCATCATGATTACTAGAACTATGTATTCAAACCCTTAGTTCATCACTGAACATTGTTACCTATTATCAGGTAACTGTTACCTCTAGGTCCTCAGACCAAGGTATTCATTACACTTGTTGTACAAGTATTTCACATAGTGCACAAGGTCCATTAAACATCTTGTCACCTTTCACTAGGCAACAACTATTCACATGGCTCACAAGGCTATTTAAACATCTTGTCACCTCTCACTAGGAAACAACTATTCACATGGCTCACAAGGCCCATTAAACATCTTGTCACCTCTCACTAGGCAACAAATATCTTTTAGGTCATCAGACCATATAAACATTATACTTGTTATACAAGTATTTAACATGTTTCACAAGGCTTATGCAATAAGAGAAATACAACCTTCCCATTATTAGGGTTAGGGTTTCCCTTTATAGCCAAATAGGGTTTCAAGTTCATATTATCAATCCAAACCCTAATTCATTGCTCCACACATCTAGGAGCATACATTGATATCATAAGTATTCAATCATAATTATTTATTCTCATCATTTATCATTAAATGATTATCAACAAAAAGTATGAGTTTCTCTCTCATCCTCACTAGGATATTGATTACATCATACTTTATTAACTTCGCTTAACCCTTTCTCAAGGTATGTTAGCCTACACTTATCAAAGTGCATTAAACTCATTACATCTTAATGTAACAATTGACATGATACACTTCATGTGTTACTCATCTAAGTATATTGGATTTAAGGTGTACCAAGGTGTATCAACCATGAGGTGCTGGATGTGATATTTATCATGCCTTGGTGTATCACTTCCCTCATCACTTTTAACTTACTTAAGTTCATCAACTTATCTTGTATTAGGGTATTTCCCATCCTAATACTTTATGCACTAACTCATCACATTTGTCTTGTAGTGTATTGGTCATAAGTCACACATTTGAATTACCCAACTATCATCAAGTGATATGGACTCATCTCGGGTTAAGGAATTGTTGATACAAGGTTGACCATTATCAACCACTTTAGGTGTTTCACCTATCAAGGTATTAATCACACCATTACTTGGTGTTATACTCATCACTCCTAAGAGTGTCTTTCCCTCACCTTTACAAGGTGTATCAGGTTGAATCATGTATGTCAAGTTGAACACATGTATTGGATTAGGTGTATAACGGGCTAGGCATCATCATATCCCTCATACCCTTACCCATCAAGGTATTAACCCTACCAATCATATGGTATATCACCTTCACCATACATGGGTGTAACATTCTCACTTCACTTGAAGATATTGGACACACCATACGTTAGTGTATTGGCCATCACATGTTCTAGGGTATTAAACACCTTACCACTTTTGTCATCTAGTGTATTGGGTTACCCACCATATCGCTTTAGAGATGTGTGCTCAACACCCTATCGTTCAAGAGGTGTATGCTTAACCCAATATCAGTTTAGAGGTGTATGCTTGCTACCCATATCACCTTAGAGGTGTATGTGTGCCTACCATATCAGGCAAGAGGTGTGTGTGTGCTTCACACCATATCGGGAAAAGAGGTGTGTGTGTGTGCTTCACACCATATCGGCAAAGAGGTGTGTGTATGCTTCACACCATATCAAGCAAAGAGGTGTGTGTGTGCTTCAAACCATATTGGGAAAAGAGGTGTGTGTATGCTTCACACCATATCAGGAAAAGAGGTGTGTGTGTGATTCACACCATATTGGGCAAAGAGGTGTGTGTGTGCTTCACACCATATCGGGCAAAGAGGTGTGTGTGCTTCACACCATATCGGGCAAAAAGGTGTGTGTGTGCTTCACACCATATCAGGCAAAGAGGTGTGTGTGTGCTTCACATCATATCGGGCAAAGAGGTGTATGGTTGACCTCATATCGTGAAAGGGGTGTATACCACATCACCATATCGTGCATGAAGTAAATATTCATCACCATATCATTCATGAGGTGTGTGTATGTGTCACCCATATCTGGTTGCTAAAGTTAGGGTTTAGCATATCAATTAGAGGTGTGTACTTGACACTATATCGCACATGGGGTCTTTTCTTGACCTCATATCATGAAAAAGGTATATGGCTGACACCATATTGTGTTCAATATGTAAACTTCATTACCATATAATGAGGTACAAACTCATAATCATATCGTGCTAGTGATGTATGTACATGACCATATCGGGTTAGAGGTGCTTGCTTGTGTGCTTGAACCCGATATCACTTTGTATCATGATACCATCATCTTCAAGCTCTAGACCTCCGTTCTAACTGTTCTAGTACATGAAAAAAAGATCTAGGCAACTATTATAACTCATAGATTCATCAAGTATTCAAGAAAAACTCGGAATTGAAAGTAAACCATATAGTATAGCAAGATAGGTGGTGAATAATAACATGATTGGGTTCAAGTTATATAACCCACCTTAAGAACAACTTCAAAGCTCCAAGCTCCAAATATCCACGTTCCTAAGGTTGAAGATGAGATTATCATAAGTCCAAGGCTCGTTCACAACTCCTCCATATACAAGGAATCACCATAATTAAGAACTTGGTGAGGAAGAAAAGAAAGGAATAACGATAACTCGAGAATTATGCTTCAACCAAGGTTGAAGATGACCTTGGCCTTACCTTAAGCTTGGTGCTCGAGCTCCCCTTCTCCTTGAGCTACTGTTCATGATATCTAAGAGGGTATGCACGATATCTTAGAGAAAGAGAGTGATAGGGGTCAAAAAGATTCACTAGTAGGTGAAGGGTATATATCCTTGAGGTTCATGGGATAGTGTAAGAGGTGTCATCTTCTTACTACTACTAGGTGCCACATGGCCATGCATGGATTGAAACATGTATTTGCATTCATTACATATTTATCTTGCAATGAAAAATAAAAAAATGTGGATAATGCAAGGAATAAGGATCGACCCCTTTGGTTATCTTCTATGGCAAGCCACTTCCACTCACATTATTATTATATTCACCATTCAATACAACCTTTCCAAAGGAAAGTTGCAAGCCGATATATATTTCTTTATTGAGGTGATTATCTCATCATGGACTTTTCCAAGAGTTCTCAAACTGATATGGGATCCCTTCTATGGCTCCTTGGCCGATACACACTCCCATATCAAGTCTACAACTCGATACAACTCAAGTTAGTGTTTCACATTCAACCCCTTTCTTGATCTTTTCATCACCAAGAATACTACCACTCATAAATGATTCAAACATGATGTATCATTCATTCTATCTCATCTAAATGATATCTAGAGTAAGTAGGAACACTCTAGTGGTGGTAATTTTCATATCAACCCTACATTTTGGGTAAATTACAATTTGTACCAAAATTGGCGCACAAGGTACTAGCATTATTCAAACAAGTTCAAATTTGGCATTTAGGCTTTCTACAAGCCACCAGATAGCATAATTATCTCTATTATGATGCTAAAACACTTAAGGCATGTTACCCATGTGAAATTTTGCAATATAACCCCCATCTTGGGTAAATTGCACTTTGGTCCAAAACAAAGGAACATTGCTCAAACAACATTCAATTAGGACCAAATTTGAAACATAAGTGTGTCACATGATAAAAAAACACCTTAGAGGATTATATTAAAGTTCTAAGAAACTTACTTAGCCAAAAAAACAGGGTTAACTCATAACCCAGGTCAAGGTCATTACAGAGACACATGTGATGGAGGAGTTTTGGTCGTGACATGTTATTCTTTGTCTCGATCGTGACATGTTGTGCTAGTTTCAGTCATGACTCTTGGCCTTGCTCTTGTCTCGGTTGAGACTCTAACCCTAAGGGTTGAGGGTCGAGACACTCATGATATGTTGTGTTTTGGTCACAACCATGTCCCTTGTTCGGTCGAGACTCTTGACCATGTTGTTTCGGTCATGACAATTTGACCTTGTTGATGGTTGGTCGAGACACCATGTTGATGCATGGTTGATACACTTATATGATACATGGTCATAACACATGCATGGCATCATGAGATAGTACACCTACACATATATATGAAGGAGATACTTAGTGTTGTTGATATCATGATCTAATCATTCAACTAATGATGTTAAACCCTAATCAGTTCCAAAAAAGTGGGAGATGACATAACAAGGATTTGGTGATCTAATAATGGTATGAAACCCTAATCAGCTATGTGTGTGAACCCTAACCCTAATCCTAGGGTATGCTATACTTGTTGAGTCTATTTACACAAATAGCATGTGATTGCACTTTCTCTCTCCTACTTGTATGGTTCTAACCTTGTAGGTTAACTAAGTATCATAGCTTGTGAATGCTATGAAGATGATTAAGATGTTTAGTGATGGTTGTGAGGCTTGATGAAGTGCAATGGAATCATGATAATGTGAATGTGCATACCTAATTATAATCTATAATGCTTAAGCCTAATATACTCCAAATATATGGGAGGAAATGAAACTAGGGATTGATAAATAATGATGCTATGGAACCCTATCCAGTTAAGCATGAAATCCTAACCCTAATTGAGGGGGAATATGGTGTATTTGGTTATATGGGTTAAGGTGGTTAACATGTTGTGATATTCTCTCTTATTTTTGTACATCCTAACCATGCATGTAAAATTGGACGTCATAGCTAATGATTGTTATGGCAAATATGTGTTATGAGACAAGTGATGCTTATGTGTCTATTAAGGCATGATGAGATGATGATGAGGTACATGCATGATGTGATTGGTCTTATGACCTAGTGAAGGCTTAATGCCTAATGTGAGGTGATATTCTCCAGTGATATAATGAGGGATTGATATCCCTGTAATGATGGTAATGTGATCCATATTTGGAAGTGATAACACGTGATGATGTTGATAGACTTGAATAAGGTAGTGTGATAGTGATATCAAGTGATAGTGTGACAAGTTTATACTTTGTATGTTTTATATCTTCTGAAGCTGTATTATGCACTTATCTTTGTAGAATTTATTTAGAGTTTGTGCATTGTAACTTGATTGATGCTAAAATATACTCAATTGTCTTAGATAATAAAGTGAAACCCTAATAATATAGTTACCTTGTACCATAGATCCATATTCAATGTTAGTATCTAGCTAGATGGTGAAACGAGCAACTCCTATGGGAAATTCGGAGCACATATTGTTGAATATGCGTGATGCAAGTATAGGTATCACAGTGTATCCTTAAATTGTTGAGATATTGGTATGATGCTTTAATATAGAATGACCATGCGTGAGCCTTTTCTCTAGCACTGTGCCATGTACCAAGGCTGGCTAGTTGTTTTATAGGACCATAGCTTTGACTATGAGTTGCTGTCTACATGACTATAACTATGATTATAGGTTGATGTCTTACAGTCTGACTGACATGTCACTGGGTTATAGACTCAAACTGACCAATTAGTGTCGGTGATGATCATGGAGTTCAACTCTTCCATTGATCTTGTATGGTACTGATTTTGAGTTAGTAGTGGTCAATTGGATTTGAGTGGTATGCCTCAAATCCTTAGGGCATATTGATAAAAGATATAATATAGCCATGTAGTATAATTGCTTAGGTTCATATACGATTCACATTGATTGAACCCTTTACCTTAGATCTTGTACTGGTTACTTTATAATAGTTATACATGTTCTTTATATTCCTTCGAAAGACAGAGGATGTTCTATTGCTCAGTTATGGATATCTGAACTGCTTAAACAATGACAATTGCCTTGCTTATATTATTTAATTGAATCTAATTATATTTTAATAGTATACTCTACTGTTTAGATTATTTGTGCTTAAAATAGATGTTGGCAGAGAGTTATATCTTTTTCTGGGACGTTTGGTCTCACTCCATGGGTTTCCACATATTTTAGGTGGACGTGTATGCTGAGATAGAGATCGTGTTATTGAGATTAATAAAAATAGGAGCTGTAGCTGTTGGATCATATTTATACAACTAGTGTCTAACAATAGAGTCCTATGACTCATCCCTGAATACTTAGGTCCTTGGGGGACTTATATGAATGTTGTACATTGGTTTGAGTTTTTGGCTTTATGCCATAATGGTGCAGTTATGATTTGTATATGCAAGCAAATGATTATATGTAACATGTTGTGGCTAGTTGGCCAGTGAACAATGATGTGTAATACTTTTTAACATGAATGAAATACAAGAGGGCACACACTTATCGCTTCAACTATGAATTGTTCAGCTTGAGATCCTGTCATGATATCAATTTTAATTTACCCTATTTTGTGGTAATATTGTTATTAGTAATACATCCGTGCTTTTTTTTGAGTAATCTCACTTTGTGTGGTAAAGGGTGCTACAATTATGTTATGATACTATCCTATAATTATAATAAAACTCTTAAGTTTTAGTCATATTTTTTGGAGACTTCAAATCCAGGAATGTTTCTTAATTGGTTAGATCCATTTCTATGGTCCCATTAGAAATCATATGCCATGAACATAAAGTTTGATAATAGTTAAAGTTGCAACTTAAAAAATTTCTATAGAGTCAATGATTTCTTAGGATATGTAGGACCTTAATTAAATGTTCTTTATGTTATTCATGATTATAAGAATAGATCATGTCATCAATAAATACAACAACTAGATTATTAAAGAAGGATCAGGACACCCTATTAATTAAAATCAAGATTATTTAGGCATTTAATAAATTAAAAAGCATTACTAGGAACTCATTATGGTCATACAAGCTCTAGAAAATAGCTTTTTTGGCATATCAGATTCCTTGACCTTCAATTGATGGTAGTTGAACATAAAATCAATCTTATAGAAGGTTCTAGTCAGACTAAAGATGATAAAATATGTCATATCACCACTGAGGTTGATGCTTATTCTTGATGGTGATTTGATTTAAAACTATAGTATGTATATTTCCAAGGACCATATTTCTTCTTAACAAAAAATACTTTATGGCACTATTACCTAAGAGTATTCAAGGCCTGACATTTAATTGCAATAGTTATACTTAGACCATACTATATAAAGATTGCGAGACAAGTGCAATTCTATGGACAAGATTGATGGGGAATTTAGTCTCTTGATCGAGAGGTAGCCCATGGAGATCTTCAAGAGACATATATTTATATACACTTAGTTCTTTAATATCATGTATGGGTTTAACATTAAGGTTGAATTAGGAGATCATTTCCAAGTATAATTAGATCCTCCACCATTAGTTTATGCACTTCTAGAACTGAGACAATCACATCATCCTATCTTTCCTTCCTTCCCTCTTCCTTCATGAAATATTCAACTTTGGAAGCCTAGGTCTAGGCAACATAACCCTCTTTCATCTTAAATCAATCATAATATGAAACTAATATAAAAATTCCATCCCTAAGATCACTTCAATGTATTTAATGTCTATGAGTGTTAATTAAGTAGGAAACTCATGTTTCATGCATATAATCATTTTTGAGTTTTTTTTTGAAAGAGAGGTGTACATGATGTGAATATTTTCTTACAATAAAATTCACTGGAAATAAAATATCTACTTGTTACCTATTACCTAACCTAAGTGAATGACAATACCACACAAAAGAGGATAAATGTGAATGCAATATTGTAGGACCATACCTAACGAACAATATTTTAATAAGTAGTCTGATCAAAGTAACAACATAAGAACTCATATTAAACATAGGAGTTTGATTTGTATGTTTGAGCTAATATTGCAATAGTAAATCCATTCAGTTACAGTTCTAGTTGTCAGTTGATAACAATCGTAGGGTGAACACATTTCACCACTACTACCTATTGTTCACACTCTCAGTGCATCAAAATAAGTATGAACATATTTCATTGAGTCAAGAAAATCCATCCTCTTGAAATTAAGATTAAAATGGGATAGATATTACTCTAAGCTCACCATCACGTTTCCTAAAGATCATGTACCTATCAACATCTATCTAAAATTCTCTCAAGGTCAAACAAGAATCCAATCTATATCCTTGGGCTTAGGTTTTGAAGTTCTCTACATCCAATTCTAGATAAAAATACATATATGTTGGTCAAACACATAAATAATAAATAAACACTAGATTGAAAATGTAGAAGAGTATAAGTTTACTGTAGATAATAGTAAAAAATGGACCCTAGTGAGGGAACTACTAGCTCCTCATAGCAGCAAGAAAATAAAAAATGTAAAGAGAATAAAATTCCATATTCACAAAAGTAAATACATGAGCAGTCATGATGTGCAGATTTTTCTCTTCTTGCTTAGGGACGTCCTTGAGAGAAGCACATTAGCACAATAGTCGATGAAATTATGGAGTGGAGGTCAATGGCTGTTGAATGGGAGGTAAATAGAGACAAAAACATGTTTAGGAATCAAACTTGGATTGGCCTATCTACGTCAGATACATTCATCGATATGCCTCTCTCAATGTCAAACTATTGAGCTAGGAGTAGAGAGGAGGCAATCGATTGATATGGAAAGCGAATGTGTTCGATCGACCTAAAATGTGGTGATGTCGATCAAACTACAGAGTCATAGTGGTAAATGGATCTGCCTCTATCGAGGTTAAGCCATTGAGGTGGAATAGTGCTCAATTGAGCTATGTCTTTTAGTGGTGGTTGATGGAGCCTTGTAGGGAAATAATGCTAAGTGGAGTTGGGGATAGAGTTTTTTAGATTCTTAATGTCACTAAATGGATTTAAGTGGAGGCAATGGACTTATAATTATAGGAGATGGAGAATAAGGGATGCAACCTCACCAACTTCATACAACAAATGCAATGCGGCTCCTTAGAAAGTGGCAGCCTCCCAGCCCCTAATGGTAAATGCATCAATGAGTGGTCGATTGGTAGGTTCTGGACAAGTGGATGATCAGTGGACATCGATCAATGAAGGACAAATAATAGATATCTATTAATGGCTTATTGATCAATTGAAGGTCAATCAATGGCTAATAGATTCACATTACTTGATAGGTGGATGGTTGATTTGTGGAAGGTCGATGGTTGGTTATTAAGAGTGGTGATCAAGGTATGCAAAGTATGGAATTTGGCTTGAATACTAGTTTATGTTCCATCTTTACATGCCTAAAATCACTAGGACCGTATATATATTGTTGGTATAAATAAATCAAACTCAAAACCTACAGAGGAAGACGAGAAAAATATCAAAATCCTATTATATTAACATTAAACTGAGGAAAACTTAAAGAAGATAATTCTAAGACAAAAAGGAGAATAAATGTAAAACTAAGCTATATTTGAGACAAAAATTATGATGAATATGCATTAATTATTATAATACCCCAACGGGTTTGCCACATTTAACATGTATCTCAACTCCTCCATCTTTACCTTTATCAAAGAAACCAAATTTATTAAAAATAATAGTATATGTATAACTCATATTAAATATGAAATTAAAATTATAGTTTTTTATAACATTTCCTACAAAGGATAGAAGAAAACTTGTATTTTACACCTAGGTTTCTAAAGAAGGCATTTATAATTTAAATTTAGGGTTTTCATAAGACACTTATTACGATTACCTTGATAATATATATTTCAATTGCATGTGCTTCTTCAACATCATTGACATGGACTCATCCATTTATGTGTTTCAAACTTGGAGTGCCCCTTCAAGCACTACTATTTTTTCTAGAACATGCACAGTGGACTCTGGTGGCTGGAAAGTGTGACTCCTTATAGTTTAAGCACATACTTTAAAGAAATCTTAGGTTTTTAGGGTTCAACTGATTCTCCTTTTATATAAACCTTATCTTCCTTTTTCACACCTGGTTGGTTGGGTTTGTGAGTTGGATAGGAAATGGGACAAGAACTATGATTGTGATTAATATTTCTCCTTCAGGGGGGGACATGCTCTTCCTTACTCTGTCTAATCCTTCGAGTTAAACTATGTGTCATATGCGTGTATTATATGGTGGAAAGACATAAGTATTTTATTTACCACTATCAAACATGTATAATCCCATTACTAACTTATTCATCATTACATGCTTCCTTAATCATATGTAAGATATTTTATAGATAATTTAGATACCAAATATGCCTAGTTAGGTGAGAATTGCTTCTATATGGAAATGAATATGAGAAGATTGTCTATGCAGTGAGGATTTTATGGGGGTGAGTGAGTAGAGAGGGGCTATCCTAGATAAGAAAAAAATAAAGGGGTATGATTCTAGGTTTTAGAGTAATTCCAATGAGATCAAATTCTAGACTTTTTCGTTTATTTTCCACCTAAGTGGAATGGGAGAATTATGTGAAAACCTCCATAAAATTAACCTTATAGACATGTAAAAACTCCTTTGAGTATACGGGGGAGATTTAGATCTAGTTTAGATGGCTTGGTCCTAACATACTAAGGCAACAACTAATTATTTGTGGATTACTTTTCCAATACCATCTATCATGACTTATAAAGCCTAACCACAAAACTTCATGCTTATCCATAATATTAGAATCAGATTATGGCCGTATGAGATTTTGTTTTCCCGAAAGGGCCTAAGAAAGACCAAAATCTAGAAAATTTATAAATGATGCAATTAAGGCACATTGAAATGAAAAATTATGTTATAGACAAAAATAAGGTTTAAAAACATGGGTTATGCATCAAGTCAAATCTAATCACATAGATTGTAATTAAAAAGATAAATTAGAATGTAATATATCCTTCATGTACTCACATATTCATGTTAGTTGAACCATTTGAGTTCATCTTCATGG
Source organism: Alisma plantago-aquatica (assembly GCA_963693085.1). Taxonomy (NCBI): domain Eukaryota; kingdom Viridiplantae; phylum Streptophyta; class Magnoliopsida; order Alismatales; family Alismataceae; genus Alisma; species Alisma plantago-aquatica. The sequence goes on from OY856410.1 coordinate 1,300,348,842, forward strand.
TTGGGAACATAAATAATAAAATCATAGAGTTGATCAACATATGAGCGATCATAGATGAGCAAGAGAAAAATAAACATAATGGGCTAATGCAAGTAGAAGAAACTTAGTAGAATATCCATACACAAATATGTATATAGATGATATTTTAAGAAAATGATACCTTCTTCCAAACTTACCATAATTATTCCACATTAGTTCTCAATCATTTCACATCTTTAACACACAAATCAAGTTAGTTGGGCAAGATTTCCCGAAACTAAAGGTTCATAGTACCTATACCATTGACAACATACCAAAAGTATATACTCAAAATTCATAATTCTATGCACAATAACCAGTCCCAAGCAGGCATCCCAAAAATCACAAAACATAAACCAAGATTCCCACTACTGATGAAAATGATGGCTTAGACAGAGGGTGAATGTGCATGTAATTTTTGGCATTTTACATTCATAGAAGTATATAAGTTGGTATTTATGGTTATAGGGGAACAAATAGATATAACTAAGAGCACAATGTATTTCATAGTTTAAGACACTATGCAAATTCAAAACAAATCTAGACAAGTTCAAGGTCACCAACTAACCATGTTTAATAACCTATTCTATTTGTTTAATTTTTGCGAGAGTTAGTACCCAATGAGTGCCACCTTGATCTAGAAAACAAATAAGTCAATGATTAGACCACTAACATTACACACAACACTCTCTCTTATAATGAGTAGACTCTTCCCCAATTCATAATAGTAATGAAACTTCAACAAGTAGAAATCTTCTACATCTCTCTACATCACATGGACTTCCACACGTATAAACTATAAGGTAACATCTAGGGAACACGAATGAAGAAGGAGAGGATGATTCTCGATGCAAAACTTCTTCCAAATATCACAATAATGTAGAATATAGTTGCATATGAATAAACTATTGTGAATATTTTAGTATTCGATATTATTTGTCTCACTCTTGGGTTAAAGATGATAAATATCTAGATGTATATGAACTCCCTATGTTTTTAGTATTCACTTGTTTATTAATTTGTGCACATACTTTTAATGAGAAAATTCTTACACGCTCTCTTCATGTGTTCCTCTGAAGAAAAGCTGCATGTAGCAATAATAAATAGAAAGACATGCTACATGATGAGAAGCTTACACTAAAGATCTATCTAGAAGACAAAACACCTATAATGACTAAGTTAAGGTAAAACCTCTTAAATAACCCCATCATTGAAGAATATACCATAAACATCCTAAAAATTAATTTACATAACTAAATATGGAAACATTACATATATTCATATACACATTTATGGTCATGGATAAAAAACAACAAGTACATTCCGCAGTGAAAAGATTTAAATCAAAATAATTAATATAATATGGTTAGTCAATTGTGAAAACTTCTTGCATTATTTGATCCATTAACCAAACCCATCCACTTTGATTTTTATGTAAATAACTTAATCAATTGAGAACATATATTCAACCTCTTGATTGATAAATAAAACAAATTCAATGAAACAATCAGGGCTGACTGAGATACAAATTACCATTTTAGATGATTCCAAAATTCTTCTATCAATATCTATCTTGATCATGAAGTCTTTTGAACAATGAAAAAAGCTCTTAAACTTCACATGTATAAAAATAATTCATATTTTTTTTGATCAATTTACATTTCTACACATAAATTGAACATATCAATTTGATCATACAATATGTCAAATTTTTTTTCCATCCCATTCCAACACTTCACAAGGCCAGTCAAATGTGACATAGTGTATGTCTTTGACTGCAAAAAAACTAGGGACATGTAAATTGAATTGTGTCCTTAGACTAACAATATCCCCTTTTTGTTTGATGTCAAAGCATATTAGACAACATGTATAAAAAATATATATGAGCTATGTCAAAACATATTAGACAACATGTATAAAAATATATATGAGCTACGTCGATAACTCCTACAATGTCTTAAAGAGAATGTGACACCAAGTGTAAGTCAACACATGAAAAACCACTCTTGCATGATACATTATCATATCAAAATTTTGTTATTTAAAGGATCAAAAATTGATTTATTATACAATAAAAATACCAAACATGATATATACGGACATCAAAAACTATTAACAAACTCATGTAGATGCATACAAACATGTTCACTCCCTTTTTGATAACAAAAAAAAGAGGCAAAAAATAAAAATAAAAAGGTGAGACATTAGACGTGATTTCTTTTTAAGACATTCTTAATAGGAGTAGAAGAGGGTCTCATAGGAACACATTTTCCATTTTATGACAATAAGATAATGTGGATAAATAGTTTATTGATATAAGAAGATAGAGAAGTTAGGGATCTATAGAGAAGAAAAAAATGCAAGTTTAGAACAAATGATTGAAGAAGATCATTTCTTGGAAGATCATCATGTTATGGTTGCAAAACATGGATATAAGCTCATGGAAAGAAGCAATCAAACCAACACATGGTATATGTATGTAAGAAATAAGCAATGCATAATCAAGAGTGGGCATTGTTGAAGTTGATACATAAAGTTTGGGAGTGACATGAGTTGTGTGATTTGGAAAAGAAGGTGACGCTTTATGAGGTTGTGGAGAAAATATTAGATGTTCTTTCACATGTATTGAAGGCATTGAAGAAGTATCATAGGGCCTTTAAGGTCTTTATGCAAGCCATGACTAATAAAGAGCCTCGACCACTTTATACTATTGTGAAACTAACTTTCCTTTGGATAAGTCAAATCCCATCTTCTTGATAGGTTTGAGAGTTGACTATCTTTTCCATTATCCCTAGGGTATGTTTCAAACCATCAAGAGTCATAGGTGACAATGATACAAATATCCCCATATAAATGTCCATAAGGTGGATGACCTAAACATGTAATCATATGATCCATGAGTAATTTTAGAAATCTTGTAGGAATTTTATTAATCAAGAAATTGACCATATGAATGATGATCGATGTGATTCTATAATGGTTTTCGCTTATATCTATATATATATTTGAGTTGATAATCAAGGTGATATCTTGGGGAGGGGTTTGCATCTTAGCAACATATATGGTTTCTTTCTTTGAATTCTTTTTTTTGCACCTTACTTCAATTACTATTTTAAAATTCACTTTGACTTGAGAAATTCATCTATCTAAAGACTCAATTATTTGTTTCTTTTTTTTCCAATCATAATAACAATCTATAAAATCATTATAATATTTAAGTCACATTCAAAGAATGGTAAAAGTTATCTACAAGATGTTACAAAATTTCTTATTCATAGTGGCACACCATTTAGTAGCATCCAATGGATGAATTATTTTCTCTTCAAATTTGAAAGATTGGAATTAGAATACCACACAACATTTGTGGGGGATCTTGGTTAGACGGGGCTAGAAAATCTAGTTAATCTTGATGCATGAAATACTCTACCACACTAAGGTAAACAATTCTATAAAAAATGATCTCATGGGTTTAGGTTAGAGGTATCAGGTGCTGAGGTAGGTAGTAAAATGATCCTTGAAGTAAACAATCTACTTACTAATACTGAGGATGTCCATTTTCATTTCATTATCTATCATGGGTCCTTTGAGAATGTCATATTTTTCAAAAGTCCCCAAGTAGGTGAAATGATGGAGAGAATTAAGAAGGTAGCATAAGAACATGTAGCACAAATTTGTTTACTGCCATATTCCCCATTAAACTAGCAAATCACATCAAAAACTATATAATAGAAAGGATGGTTTTGAGGATATACCTGGTCCTGGAGCAAGTCCAATGACATCTCATTGTTGTAGTCATGTAGCTGTCTTCTAGTTGCACTAGGACTCATGTACCGTGCCTCCTGGTCGTCATGACAGACAACATGTTGACGTTGTCCTCCTAACAACAGACAACAACCTCCACGCCTCTATGGAAGTCCACATGGACCGCGTAGAACTCATGTCATCCTACTAGAATGGACAAGAATGAGTTGTCCTTACCGTTGGTGTACTAGTCACCAACCTTCTCTCTCACAATTGTTCTCCCTTGATATCCCTCCCTTTAACGGGTAGGACTTGCTTGGGTTCTCTCGGTTACCACAACCAGAGAAGACAAATAATTGTTATAAGAAATTGATGTGTATGAGAAGCCCACAATACCCCTCTATTTATAGGAGGGGTTAGGGTGTGGGTTCCTAGTATGTGTGGGAGTGGAAGGGACCATAAGATCATCAATTTTTGCAACCTGTGAGCACCGAAATTGGTCAGTTAGCAACCAAACCGGCCAGTTCACACATGAGCCAAATGGTTCACTCAGTGAACCTCATTTTTTCATGTTTCCCAATTTCATATAAATTAGAAATTTTGAATCTAATTAATGCACAACAAGATGTCAACACTAATCCTTGATACAATCAAATTTCTTCACAAACTGGGTGTCTCGCCCTATGAGCCTATCATCTCATGAGCCCAGCCGATCAGTTGGTGAGCCGAGCCAATCAGTTCACTAAGTAAACTGGTCAGTTTGCTCCTCAGTCCAGCCATAACTCAGCCAATTCAATATCCAATCAACCTGACCTTCCAACTGGTCATTTCAAAACATGATTCGATCGGTTGGGAGTTCAGTTAGCTGATTTTTTGCTTGAATTGAATATCTAAATATTTTATTAATCAATCCATTTATCATTCATGATAAGAACTCCTCTTCTAGGTCAGTTCCCATGTGTGTTACTCTATAGACCCCATATTATATTGGCAGTGAATGTCCATAATTATTTATGACATCACAAGCAATGAGTGGTGCCTAGTCGCACATCAATGCTACCCAAGTAAATGGAAAGTTGGAGAACAACTTCAACCTACAATTTGTGTTGGTGTTATAATGTTTGTATAGTTCCTTTATCACTGATATCCAAATTGAACTCAAGACATGGAGTAGTCATCCTCTTCAACATTCAATCATATTTCTTTAACCAGAGTAGGTTGTGTGAGATATATGTAAGCTCAATATTACATATTGACTCACATGTGCATGACCATTCATTTTCTCAGTCTCATTTATCAAGAGGCCTAGGATATCATACTTCTATAGGAGGGACAAATCCTATCTACATCACTCACAGTCAGTCCCCATGTGTCACAATCACCCAATCATCACCATTATGGCAACCCTTATTCAAGACTACACTGGATGATGTCAAAGCATACTGAATGACATGTGATGAGTGTAGTGACTTCAAGTCTAAGAACCACAGTCACCACCAACACTATGAGAGCTGACTATGAAAACCATTGTAATGGCTTCCATGTGTCATTCTCATCGTGGGTACTTTTGATACACTATTCTCTAACATGTATCCGTGTGCTTGGTTTGATATCACATATCATGACTAATATCATTCTTTCATCAACTGACACACACTCTAGTCTTATGTGTTATTGCTTTCTATTTGCCTTCCACAATAACATTTGACCAGGGATATACTGAGAATATACATACTCTTAACATCCATATGATTTCATTGTTCAAGTCACATAATTGAAGACATACGTCATTGAGTAATATCATTCTTTGGACATTTATTATGTTACATCATTATCTCATAACTGTATAAAATAGAATAAATTAGAAGCTTGCCTTTATTAATAATCAAATAATTTACAAATTATGCCATTATAATCATCATATGATTGGCTCTCTAGGTATATATACCAATAGACTCCTACTTACACTTATAGCCAATCACCCACGAATCTTATCCTAAGTGATCTAACATGTCCATCATGCTTCTATTGAGAAAGTTCCTTTGTTAAGAGGTCAACAATATTGCTCTCAGTTGATACTTTGCAAATCTTCACATCTCCTCTATGTACAATCTCTCGTATGAAATGGAACCATGTATATGCTTGGAACACTGATGTGATCTGGGTTCCTTAGCTTGTGAAATAGCTCCATTGTTGTCACAATATAGATCAATTACATCACTTATGGTTGGAACAACCCAAAGTTTAGAGATGAACTTATTGATCCATACAAACTCCTTTGCTGCATTGGATGCAACCATATACTTGGCTTCTGTTCAAGAATTAACAACTGTCTCTTGCTTGGAACTCTTCCAGCTCACAACTCTATTGTATAGGTAAAACACAAATCCTGATTGTGATATATAATTATCTTTGTCAGTTTGGAAGCTTGCATCAATGTAACCCTTTACCACCAACTCTTCCTCTCTGCCGTAGATGAGGAACTAATCCTTAGTTCTTATCAAATACTTAAGGATGTTCTTCACGACTCTTTAGTGAGCATCACCTAGATCTGACTAATATCTGCTCATCATGCTCTAGGCATATTAGACATCAGGATGGGTGCACAACATTGCATACATGATTGATTCAATTGCTGATGCATATGGAATCAAACTCATGTGTTCCCTTTCTTTACAAGAACTGGGACATTAATCTTTAGAGATGGAAACTCCATGATGCAAGGGAAGGTTTCCTCTCTTTTAGCTCTCTATGCTAAACTACTTCAACACTTTGTCAATGTATGTGATTTGACTTAGTCCAAGAAGACTTCTAGATCTATCTCTATAGATCTTGATCCCCAAGATACATGATGCTTATCCCAAGTCTTTCATAGAAAACATATTTCCCAACCATGTCTTTACCTTTTGTAAAGTAGGAATGTCATTCCCCATCAACAATATGTCATCTACATACAATATGAGAAATATCACTATGCTCTCACTAACCTTCTTATACACATAAGGTTCATCTTCTATTTGAATAAAGACAAACTCTTTGACTGTCTCATCGAAATGAAGATTCCAGCTCCAAGATGCTTGCTTCGACCTATAGATGACCTTTGTAGCTTACAATCTTTATTTGTAGCCTTTGGATTTATAAAATACTCACGATGTGTCATGTACACATCCTCAAGAAGATTCCTATTAAGGAATGTGATTTTAACATCCATATGCCAAATCTCATAGTCATGATAAGCTGCAATAGCAAGCATGATCCTAATGGACTTAACCATGGCCATTGGAGAAACGATTTTGTCATAGTCAACACCTTGAACTTGTCTGAAACCCTTTACCACCAATCTGCCCTTATACGTTTGTACTTTATGATCCATGTCAGTCTTCTTCTTGAAGATCTACTTGAACACTATGGGTTTTACGCCTTCATGTGGATCCACCAAGGTCCATACCTTGTTGATGCATATGGATTCCATCTCAGATCTCATGGCCTCAAGCCATTTCTCAGACTCTAGTCCCTCAATAGCTTCTAGATAGGTTGTTGTCTCATCATCAATGACCAATTCACCACGTTCCTGAGTCACAAAATATCAAAATATCTCAGGTTCAAGGCGTGTCCTATTAGATCTATGAGGTACCTATGTTACTTGAGAAATTTGAGATTCCACAACACTTTGTGATTCTCTTTGTTCCTATGATACATCTATCAGTTCAACGCTTTATTGTTGGTCTTGAACCTCTTCGAGTTCCACTTTCCTCCCATTGATTCCTTTGGAAATAAATTCCTTTTCTAGGAATACAACATCTTTGGCAACAAACACCTAGCTGTTAGTTAGGGAATAAAAGTAATATCCTTTAGTCTCCTTAGGATATCCAACAAAACAACATTGATTAGATTTAGGGCCAAGATTTTCAGAAAACATTTACCTTACACAAGCTTCACATCCCCAAATCTTCATAAAAGACACATTGGGACGCTTCCCATACCATATATCAATGTGTATTTTGAATTGATTTAGATGGTACTCAGTTTGGTGTAAACATGGTGGTTTCTAGAGCATAAACCCAGAAGACAGTCGGAAGCTCAACTAAACTCATCATTGATCACCATATCTAGAAATGTGTAATTCCTTCTTTATGATACACCATCATGCTGAGGTGTTCTGGGTGGAGTCCATTGAGATACACTCCCATGGGCTCTAATAAGGTCCTCAAACTCTTGGCTTAAGTATCTCTCCACCTCGATCAGAATGAAGTACCTTAATACTTTTTACAATTTGGTTCCATAGTTTACTTCATTCATAAAATCCTTGACCCTGTCAAGAGTTTCTGATTTATGTTTCATCAAGTAAACATAACCATACCTATTGAAATCATTAGTAAAGGTAATGAAGTACTGATACCCACCTATAGCGGTTGTTCTAAAAGGCCCGCATAGATAAGTATGTATGAGTCCTAATAGATCACTATCCCTCTCATTGTGACAAGTGAAAGGGGTCTTTGCCATCTTGCCCAACAAATAAGATTCACATGTCTCTATTGATTCAAAATCAAAAGAGTCTAGATAACCATCTTGATGGAGTCTAGATATGCGATTCTTATTTATGTGCCCTAGATGACAATGCCAAAGGTATGTTTTTTTTGAGTTGTTGAGTTTTAGTATTTTGGTATTTATCTTATAAACATATATCTTTAGATCTAGAAAATAAAGACCATAAGACATTGGGGCACTATCATAAAAGATCTCATCTTTAGAAATAGAACATCTGCCATTCTTAATATGAAATTCATATCATCCTTGTCCATAAAAGATACAAAAATGATGTTTCTATTTATGGCGAGTACATAATTGAAGTTCACCAATTCTATTACAATCCCTATGGGAAGAGATAAACTATAGGTTCCAACTGCAGTAGCAGCACCTCTTGCTCCATTTACAACTTGATTTCAACCTCACTCTTTCCCAAAAGGCCCTCTATATTCGAGCATATGTGAGATCCACATCCGTTATCTAGTACCCATGATAAAGAAGTAGATAAGTTTATATCATTAACGTATATATCTAAAGTGGAGCTCTGTATCCCCATCTTCTTCTTCCTGAATGCCTTCAAGTATAAGGGATACGTTCCTCTTGTACTTTTCTTTCTCCTCATCTTGAGTGTTGAAGATCTGGATTTGAGCTTAGCCTCAGAACTCTTTAAGGCTTTGCTTTCATCCTTGGACTTAACTCCACTGATCACCATCACAAATTTGTCCTTATTCATTCTTTCTTCTACATGAATTAGCATACTAAGCAAATATGACATCGGTCTGGCCATTTTATTCAAGTGATAACATAGTAAAGTGGATATATGATCATGGTAATGGTTTCAGAATCATATCTGTGGCCAACTCTTGGCTCAATGAGAATCCCAATTCTTCAAGATGATACAAATGTCCAATCATATTTAGCACATGACCTTCTACTATGTTTCCTTCTATCAATTTACACTCAAAGAGTGCCTTTATCACGTCCTACCTTTCTTTCTTTGTGAGATTATGGTTCACTTTCCTAATATGTCATACCATCTCAAGAATTCCCATGTCCTTGCATTGATCATGCAACTGACAGTTCATTCATCTAAGCATAAGGTACTTTATGTCCAAGGCATCATTGGCATGCTTATAGTAAGCATCTACTTTTCCCTAGGCGCGTCAAGAGCAGGTATTTCGGGTAGTGGTTTATCAAGGACATAGAGCTTGCACTCTTCATTGAGAACCCTTCTCAAAGTCCAAAACCAATAGTGGAAATTTGTCCCTTCAAGTTTGTCCTTCCTAAGGAATGATCCCAATACTAGTTTGTTCGTCAGTTGATTCTATAAGAGAAAATTTACATTTCTTCAAAAACCCTTTTTGATTTGATTTGAGTTGATTTGAAAAATTGATGATATTAAATTAGGTATTTAATTAATTATCACTCCCACTATTTTATTCAAATTGATAGACCTCACATATCAATTCTAAAGATTGCAACACACAACCTTCTAGTGAATCATGATCCAAAATAACTCAACTATTACCCGGTCAACGCCAATGTTCATAGTCAATTGTTAAGGTAGGAAACTTTTACCAATTGCATCATATGCAACTCTTAGATAGATGATATGCACAACTCCTTGACTTAATCATATGCATGCTTCTAGTGCTTAATCCCATTAAGGACACATAGTTAAGCCCGACCCAAAAGCCAACATGATAGATATGCACCCTTCTTAGACGGAACATACATATCTACCATCATACTTCCATGATATTGATGGTGCACCAAGCTTAGGTGTAACCTATACTTAGTCGATCAAGCTTTTCATGTATGATGCTTTTGGAAAGCATATTAGATTTGATATTTAATTGAGAGAGTTTGTATTTATAAATTCATATACTTTATCTAATCACCACATATATAGTACACATCGTTTACATGCTATATACCACAATGAAAACATGAAATAAACAAAAAACAATGGTTATGGATATTCTAATGTAATTCTTTGGATCCATAAGAAATTACCACAACTTGGGGTCTACATCACATGCAAAAACCTATTTTTGATGAAGATATGTTCTTGTCAATCTGGTTGATTGGTTCAACTTTTGAACTGATTGGATCGCCTCCAAGATGGTCAGTTGGTTATCTCACTGGTCATCTAGTCTGTGGTCCACCATCTACTGGGTCCTCCAGCCAATCAGTTGGGTCCACCAGCCCATCGGCTCAGCTCGTCCTCTTTGGTCCTCCTCGATCCTCCAACTGATCATCTCACCTCTGAGAAAGTCATTTGGTGTAGTTTAAACATATTTCTTCTTCATTGTAATAGGAAAGTAAACTATCCTACTATTACATGATTATAGAGAAACCTCGAGTTACATTTGAGGGGAGCAAATGTAGGAGAGAATAATACTTTTACAATGGGAAGATAAGACAGAGGCTCGATATACAAACCGAGATAAAACATGACTAACCAACCTCACAACCATGAACAAATAATAGGTTTATTAGATATAACCACACTACAAATCCACCATCAAAACTCACTTTTAGGATGACACATGTAAATTGCATATATATATATATATCATATAGATTAGTTTGAGATTATGAGTGGTATTTGATTGGACAAATTTTTTACTGCCATATTCCCCATAAAACCAACAGACCATGTCAACAACTACATAATGGGAAGGATGGTTTTGAGGATATACCTGGTATAAGAGCAAGTCCAGTGACATCTCCTCATTGTTGTAGTCATGTAGTTGTCTTCTAGTTGCACTGAGACTTGTCTGTTTCACCTCCTGGTCTTCACCATGGACAACAAGTTGACGTTGTCCTCCTAGCAGAAGACAATAGCCTCCATGTATCTATGGAAGTCCACACAGACTTCCTAGAACTCCTATTATCCTACTCAAACAAACATGAAGGATTTGTCCCTCCCTTTGGTGTACTAGTCACCAAATATCTCTCCCATAATTGTTTTCCCTTGCTATCCCTCCCTTTATTAGGTAGGACTTGCTCGGGTTCTCTTGGTTACCACAAACAGAGAAGACAAACAATTTTCAGAGGCAATTGATGTGTCTAAGAAGCCCCTGATATCCCTCTCTATATATAGAAGGGCTCATGGTCTGGGTTCCCATTCTATATGAGAGTGGAAGGGACTGGAAGATTATGAATTTTTGCAACCTCTGAGCACCAAACCAGTCAGTTCACTCATGAGCCGATTGACTCGCTCAGTGAACTGGTCATTTTGTCATGTTTCCCAATTGCATATGAATTAGAAAATCTGAATCCAATTAATGCACAATAAGGCATCAACACTAGTCCTTGATACAATCAAATTTATCCATGAACTAGGTGTCTCGCCCTGCAAGCCTGTCATCTCGTGAGCCCAATCGATCGGTTGGTGAGACAAACTGATTGGTTCACTAAGTGAACCGGTCGGCCCGCCCCTCAGTTCAAGCAGAACTCAACCAATTCAATATCCAATCAACATGACTCTCCAACCAATCATTTCATCACATGATCTGATCTGTTGGGAGTTCATTCAACTGATTTGTTGACTGAATTGATTACCTAAACATTTCAATAATCAATCCAATTATCATTCATGATAAAAAATCCTCTGCTAGGCCAGTTCCTATGTGTGTGACCCTATATATCCCATATTATGTTGATAGTGAATGTCCATAACTAGTTATGACATCACAAGCAATGAGGGGTGCTTAGTTGCACATCAATGCTACCCAAGTAAATGGAAATTTGGAGAACAACTTCAACCTACAATCTATGTTTGGTGTTATGATGTTTGTATAGTTCCTTTGTCATTGATATCTAGATTGAACTCTGGACACGAAGTAGTCATCCTCTTCAACATTCAATCTTATTTCTTGAACCAGAGCAGACTGTCTGAGATATATGTAAGCTCAATATCACATATTGACTCACATGTGCATGTCCATGCATTTCCTTAGTCTCTCTTATAAAGAGGCCTAGGATATCATACTCTTATAGGAGGGACAAATCACATCTATGCCGCTCACAGTCAGTCCCCATGTGTCATAGTCACCCAATCATCACTGTTATGGCTACCCTTATTCTGAATTATGTTGGATGATGTCAAAGCATATCGAATGGCATGTGATGAGTGTAGCAACTTCATGTCTAAGAACCACAATCACCACCAACACTATGAGAGCTGACTACGACTACCATTGTAATGGCTTCCATGTGTCAGTCTCATTGTGGTTCTACCTGATACACTATTCTCTAACATGTTTTTGCGTGCTTGGTTTGATATCACATATCATGACTAATGAGATTCTGTCATCAATCAACACACACTTTAGTCTTATGTGTTATTCTGTCTATCTACCTTCCATAATAGCATCCGACCAGGGACATAATGAGAATGTATATAGTCTTAACATCCGTATGATATCATTGTTCAAGTCACATACTTGAAGACATACGTCATTGAATAATATCATTCTATAGACATTTATTATGTTACATCATTATATCATAACTAAATAAAATAGAATAAATGGGAAGCTTACCTTTATTAATAATCAAATCATTTAAAAATTATGCCATTACAATCATTATATGATTGGCTCTCTGGGCATATATACCAACAAAAATAGGTTTTGACATTTGTTATGGAAGATAAATAGGAAATTAGGGAAAATTTTCTATAAAAATATGATATATAAATATGGTGGGTTACATGATATAAACCAATGATTCAATGATATTAGGGTTTTAGTGTGACAAATCATGATAATGAGGAGATGCTTTAATTACCTGACCATAAGAAGGTAATGATCCATTTAGTGATATAGGAGTAAAATTATGAAACAATAAAGTATTTTGATAGAAGGTAGATTTTAAAAAACAACAAGAGGATTTTTTTTGAAGAGAAAACATGACATTCAATCAATAAATAATTCAATAAAATGTCAGAATACTAGAGATAGGTGTCATTAGTGCAAAAGCAATTGTTAAGGGAATCTCCAATATGATTAGATGTTATTTATCTAGAGGACTTGTAAAAAAGTAAGTGGGTTGGTTAAACACTTTAATAAAACCATAGCATGATTATAACTAGTGTGAGGCCCATGATTGTAGGCTAAGTTTATCATACTAGGGATACAAGAGAATAACTGATCAAAACCTAGTTGTCTAAAATTTTCTTAGTTTTAGAACCAGTATAATCAACATCAGAATAATAACTAAGATCCATCTATTTATAATGAGGATACCATATACTAAAATCAATGACAGAAACATGGTATCTCACTATATGCTTAACAATGATAAGATGAGATTGTCTAGATCCAGAAATTTCGGATTTAGTGATGCAAATCTTATTATTTTGTTGCTTCATTTAAATTACAAAAAATATGAGAGTTCACCCATCATGCTCATTTCAGATTTAGCCTACATAGCTTCACTAGACTCCAAGAAAATTTATTTGTCTTAAGAAACAAATACCTAAAAATCATTTCAATTATGCGAAACGTATTAGAGTAGTGTCTAATAAATAACATAATATTAGCTTGACATACTACACATCCATGATCAAGGAGAGAGTCCTTCAATCATACCATGCCCTTAAAGCTTTCTTTAAACCATAAAATGTTGTTTTTGAGTTTAAAGACATGGTTGGTGCGAAACACCCTCAAAGGCTAGGATTGTTTGATACATTTGTTAAATAAAATATTTTAATAAGGAACTCTTCACATTCATATGAACTAACTTAAATCTAAAAGTAGAAGAAAACAATAAAAGATTTAGAATAGATTTTATTCTAGTAACAACATAATTAGTATCATCATAGTTTATCCCCTAGTGTTAATTATAACCTTGAGAAATCAAAGGATTTATTTGAACAACTCTATCATTTTCAATGGCTTTATTTCAAAATATATTTTAATACTAGCAATACACACACACATGGGTAGTGAATGAATGGCCTATTCAAGGGACAAAGTGTAATGACCCCACCTCTCGGTAATCCCAAATTAAGGGAGACCAAGAGGTCGGAGCCGTTATCCCATTTTTTGGATCAAAGGTTCGACAAATAATTAATAATAATTATCAAATTCTACCAAACTATACTGAAAGGATGTAATAAAATGAAACATTGCATACCTTTTAAAACTTTGGATATCTAACTTCTATCCATGACTGGAATCTATTCTAACTAATCCTCCTTGCACTTTAATTCTTATTTTCACAATGTGCCACTTTACTATTTGTCCTTTTCACAATTGTACCTAAAATTCCGACAAATAAAACGTCGGTCAACATATAAGAATATGCCGATATGTGGGGACAACTAAAATTTCACAAATATGGCTAACAATCTAAATATCACAATCAATTTAATTAACAAACCAATTTACACTTTCAATGTGACATTCTCCACCACTTTTTCCCTAACCTTGGCATACCCTCCTTAGGGTTTCTCTTTTGCCAATGACTTAAGGCCACATTCTCATTCCCGAGCTTGGTGCCTGGGGTCACCTCTCATGGTGCCCATTAGTAATTCAATAAAGACCACCTTCTCAATCTCGAGCTTGGTTTCTGGGGTCACCACTCATGGTGCCCATGGGTCTTCCCTCCTGGGCTTGACCTTTTGGCATCATCCATCAGGGTGGCATGTAGGTGCGAGAAAACACACTTATACTATTATTGTGATAATCATAGTGACTTTATGATTTGCAAGTATGAACATCCAAACTGATAGGTTGCATTCAATGTGATGAATCATCCAAAAAACTCTTCGAGAAACTAATGCGATTAACCATAATTAACCACATACCTGTCAAGCTGACTTGATTGCAGAAATAAATCAACCAATTAAGAAACCAAGAAAGCATACACCAAGTTGATCCTAAAATAGGCATCCAATTTTTCTTATCATTAATCATGCCATCATGGTCTATTAATCCTAGTTGTTTCCTAGGGTTACTAGTCCTTTTTAGGGTTTCCATTGCAATTAGGGTTTCTCTTCATTTATACTATTTTAAACCCTAATTTTATACAATTACTCATAAACCCTAATTATCTCATCTATTCCTCATGAAAGATGTTAAGGCTACCTTTTAAAAACATATAGCCTTAATTTTGGATTAAAGGCATACTTAACCATCAATTAAGCCCATTATGCTCTTTTACATAAAAACTGCCATTTTTATCCTTTTAATTCATGACAAGATCATTAGGCCCAATTATCATCTTTGGTTCCTTTCGTATTAACAACTCATAGTTCATTATGATCTAATTCACATAAGAACTCTATTTATCATTAATTCCACCTTTATCCATTAGAAAACCCTAATTTCCATATTAAGGGTATTTATCCACAATTAGGAACCTTTATACTCAAAATAGCTTAGAATTATCATATCTCAACTTTAACCATGAAATTGAACAATTAAAGCCATTAAGAGTCACATTTACAAACTTTAGGGTTTCAAGGCCCATTAAAGCTCGTTCAAGTACATGAAACTCTAAATTAAACCAATTACGTACAAAGTTCATCCTTTTTGTTCTTAATGCACCTTTTTACAATTAACATGTTAATATCAACATTAATCGTCCATTAAACCCTACTAAATACATTAATCATCTTAAAATAGGGTTTCTTAATCATTAAAGCATTAAAGTTGATAACTTCCACTACTTTTCTAATTGCAATGGGAATTAGCTTCTAAATATATTTTTAATGGACTCCTCTCGTTTTTTTGAGCAACTTTCATATTTTATGCGCATTCATCTGAGTTACCAATAAAAAGATACAAAATTTGCAAGATTAACTTACTTGGACCAATGGCAGGCCGCCACGTCGCCCCTTCCATGCAACGTTGTTCGTTTGGAAATATAACGGAAAGACGATTTTGCCCTTGGTTAAGTGATTACTCCTTCATCCCACGGAGGGGCATTTCCATCCAATGCAACTCGATGTTGTCTTCAACCTTGCGATGCCCAACCTATCTGCCGGTTGTAGCCCTAGTCGCGACTTGTGTGGCTCCTCCTCCCTTTCCTGGACCCCGACGACTGCCACCACTCCTTGCCCTAGCCCTGCCGCCTTCCGCCACACCTGGGGCACCACCCAACGCATGGCCTAGGTGGCAAGGTCAGGAGAACCTCACCTGCAACTTGCGGCCATTGCTGTAGCCAAACAGCTACTGCTGCGCCTGCATTAGGGCACGACCTCGATGGCAAAGCTACTTCCTGTTATCATGAAGCATCAGGCTTCCCTCACAACTCCCTCTTGCCACCTCGTGGCTTCATGATCACGTTGTTTCATTTTAGTTAGGGTTTTTGGGTGGGTGCATGGTTGTAGATGAGTGGGAGACAAGGAAACTCAAGGCTATTGGGTTCGTCCCTTATATAGGGATAGATATCAACACCCTAGGGGTACTTTCCCACAAAGAAACAAGGCCCCTTCTAAAAAAGGAAACCTACTTTCCTTAAACAAGTATAGGATTTCTCTTTTTAATTAATTCCTTGATTATCTATGATCCTTGGCTATTAAGGAATTCGAAAACTATTTCTTTTATCTTCTTGTTCTTGGCTTTCAATTCATTGGCCATGAAAATTATATTTTCCTTTAATAGAAAATACCTCCTTTTTAACAATGCCACAAAATCAATTAATTATATATCACATTATCCTCTTATTTTGTATTATTGGTATTTTCTCTTTCTTTTTCTCCATTGGGGTTCCTTGGACCCCAAGAAACTCTAATATTTTAGAAATCCTTTTAGTGGATACTTATTATCCTTCTAAATGCATCTATATCCATTATTTCTCATAATCCTTTTTATTTCTTTATTAAAATATCTCTTTTGAGGATTTCTCTTTATATCTCTTTTTATTTTCCTTATTGGAATTCCTTCTAATATTAGAAACCTCATGGATACGAAAATCCACCAATGATAACTCAATTATACCTCTTTCCACTTATTTTCCACATTTTATCCTTATTTTCAATTTCTTTCTTAATAAAGAAATATTTAATGGATCTTTTCCTTTTCTTGTTGCATTATCTTTACAACTTGGACTCCTTGGAACCCAAGGAACCTAAGAGGCACGAAATCCACCTTTGGATAACATTTCTTTGCCTTCTAGAGGTTTCTACATCTTTCTTTTCTCCATTTCTTATTAATAATGGAGTTTCTTTTGTCCTTTCCTTGTTATTGGGCCCAATAGCCAATAAAGTCCACAAAACAACCAACAAGGCTATTGTAAAACGAAATCCATTTATTCAAAATAAATTATATCATCATTTGTCCAAACATATTTAATAGGAGAAATTACATTTCTCACCAAAAGAACCCAAAAATTGGGGTTGTAACACAAAGAGGAAGAGAAAGTTATTTTTAGTACAATAAAAATAAAAATCATGCAAAGATGTGATACACAAAGGCTCATATTTGACATCCATCATACATATTATATGTTTTCAGTTTCTCGATGAACGTGGATTAGAATCTCTCATTAAGAGAATACCAATCATAAACTCAATTTTTTTTAAAAATGGACGTGACATCAAAGACATATACTGGAGCATATCCTGGATGAAGACGGCGATGAGTGGCAACAACATCTACTTTCTTCATTAATCATGTAGAGGCCTGCTCTTGGGGTGCCTCCCTATTAGATGCTATTTTAGCTATGATATCATCCTTTTAGTACTTCTTACCACAAAACATTGGACAATTTGTATCAATGATCAAATGATTAATGGGATTTATACCCAACAATATTATTGTTGTCTATATGAGATTGTACATACATTTATTATACAGTCCTATGGAATTTATATAACAAATTCATGATTCAAAGGAAAAATTGAAGAGCATGTTTTCATATATAGGTACACATAACATCACTTTTCTTTAGACCTTTTAAATTTTATAAATCCTTAAATAATGATTATTAGACTATTCATATGTGAGAAGAACTAAAACAAATGGAGGCATTATTTGGATGTAGTACCTTTTCATATATATATATATATATATCAAAAGCATGTAATATGTTCTGACACCTCCTAAAGGAATAGGAGGTCAAAGAGATACATGTATCCCCATGCTACACCCTTAGGGAGAAATACAACTACCTAGTCTTGTAATCTATATTTTACACATTTACACCTATTTGTAACTACAATGCCTTCATTTGAGACTTTGGCCCCATGTTTTCTATTGTCCATTCAAGACACATGTAAAAACATAGGGAAACAAACATTGGTTCACTTTTATCCCCATCACCATATTTAATCAACATATTTGTCATTTGGACTTCCCACATTCATTCAAAATCTTTTCATCTTATATCTCACTTCTAATTTCACCCTGAATTCATTGCATATCAGGTTCTAGGCCCCCTCATACATTTGGATCTACACAATATATGGATGTGTGTATCCTCTCCATTATGACATAGCATGCATATGGTGCTCACATTATGGTTCCACATATGACTTTTGTATAATGTATCCAATGATCCATGGATTGTCTTATGGACACAATGAATCCATTTGAGACATTCTTCTTAGACCATATATATTCCATGATATGTCTTTTAACCAACTTTCTCCCCGTCATCTTCCATAGGTTTGCACTTTTTTCTTTAGGTTTCCATCCACCACCTCATAAGGATCAAATAAATGTTTAAATTGATACCAAATGGTAGTCATAACATTTATTGTGTGAGAATTTCCTTCCCTTGTTTTTAAGACAAAGTTAATTCCATGTGGGTATCTTTCCCTCATCCACTTACTTCAAACAATACTGGTCTTCTGGTAATTAATCACCTTCTTCATTGTCCAAATTGGCCAATATCTATCGGGTGCTTTAGATTCCACCCACCTCCACTTTAAGAAATGGTAACCCTGCATATTAATTTCCCATAAGAAGTTAGCAATGTTCATATTCATACTATTAACCACGGATTTTGGAGTATCATCCAATTATACCCTAACTATAAACAAACCTGCAACAACAACTTAAATCAATGTGGATCTGCCTACCATGGACGTTTTTTTGGGAAGGCCTCCTATTTAATATTCCATTCAATCTATCAATGCAACAAAATAATTCTTAACCATGAGATTACCAATTGTAAGAAGGAAAGACATATATCTTGTAGGATTTTTTTGGGTCTTCCATAGTCTCCCTCAACATATCCTCCATTTGGCAACTTATTTTTGAGAGAAACAACTGAATTTTGTTTACTTTAACACGTAGTCCAATTTTTCGACCAAAGTCATGTAGTAACTGCCTTATACCTGAAAAGACTTTAGGATTTTCTTCCATAAAGTCCAGGACATAGCCTACAAAATAATATGACTCATCACCTTCATTCTGTATATAGTGTAGGGCCTTATCTTCTTACATTTTTCAGACACATTTATCAACAATAATAAAAAGGAGAGGGATAGTGTATCACCATGGTGAAGACCATTCCCTCCCATGAACATACCATCTAAATTTCTTTAACCAAGACCAGCAAACTAGTAGTTCTCATACATTATATATATATATATATATATATATATATATATATATATATATATATATATATATATAGAATCATGCTAGAATACACTCGAGTGTACATATCACACGAATACACTCAAGTGTGTTTGCATATCAAGACTATTTTTTGAAAAATGTCAACCATTGATCTTCATTGTCATACTATAACTAGGCTACATACAAATTTTGAGCCCATTTGGATGAGTGTAAGTCACTCATCCAAGGACAAAAAAAATCAATGCACAAAACTAATTTGAAATGCATAATTTTTGCGGTCTTTATAACGTGACCTACAAATGTCCAAATGTGATCAAATTTGTATATGAACTATTCACTAGATGTTTAAGAAGATCAATAGATTTGATTTTTGAAAAAAATATTGCATCATGAAAAACTACTTGATTGTATTCTGCTCCAAATACACTCGAGTGTATTCTAGCCTGACTCTCTCTCTCTCTCTCTCTCTCTCTCTATATATATATATATATATATATATATATATATATATATATACATACATACATACATACATACATACATACATACATACATACATACATACATACATACATACATACATACATACATACATACATACATACATACATACAAGGAGTGGCTCAAGTGGTCAAGCACGGTGTCCCCTAACAAAGGGACCCAGGTTCAAATCTCAGTTGCCGCCTTGATTTACCACTGTTTTGGGCATTCAGTCTCTGCCAAATTCATGTGAGAGGGGGGATATTTATTTCTTAATCTCATACAAGCTGACAAGGAGTGTCTCAAGTGGTCAAGCACGGTGTCTCCTAACAAAGAGACCTGAGTTTGAATCCCAGTAGCTGCCTTGATTTACCACCCTCCTGGATGTTTAGCCTCTATCACATGCATGAAAGAGGGGGAGAGAATGCCTCTCTTAATCCCATACATACATACATATATACATACAACTGACAAACCACACACAACACACACGTCCCCTATGGTTTTTGTCCAACAATTATAGGGGTGATCCTCAAGAACATGTGGGCATGGCACCCCCGTCTCTGGTCATCCCGACCGACAACGTCCACCACCATGCCCACCTTCCAACACCCACCAACATCATCTCGAATCGATGGAGAATTAGAAGACTAGGAATCCCATGGCCACTGAACAATTGATGCAGACAACGGGAGGAGAATGACAAAATCCCACTGGCCAGGGATCGGGCAGATGGGATGGGAAGTCCAAACAACACAAGGTCACATGGAACCACATCTGGGAGCATACTATTATGGTGGAGGAGGGGGAAATCCACATCGACTTGGAGGAGGTAGAGTTTGATGGACTGATGAATATCTGGGAGCATACTATTATGGTGTACACATTGGGAAAAAGACCATTTATCCTCATCTTCTGACGTGGTTGAAGCAGACATGGAAGCCCAAGGGGTCATTTGAATTGCTGTCTCAAGATAATGGGATATTTCTTGTGAGTTTCTCTATGGCATCATATAAGGATTATGTCCTAGCGATGAGGCCTCACTGGTTTGATCAACAGCTGGTAATCACCAAGCATTATACCCATGTGATAACTGAAGAAGGATTCATTTATGACAATCTCGGTGTGGATCATGTTAAAGTCATTCGGAAGACCATGGACCAAAGGAGCTACTGACATGATTGCGGTCAATGCGGGATGTGCCTTTCACATAGATGATTGATATGTTGAAGGTGATGAACCTCAAGTTCTAATATAATTGGAAGTTGAAGGACTATAACCATCAAGAATATGGCTCAAATGTGAAGGGAAGGAAGCTGATCCCCGTGTCCATAGACTATTATCATATTCCTATCAGTTGCAGCAAGTGTCGGGCCTTTGTCCATGGCATACAATAATATGAGGAAGAGAAGAAAGTAAGGGAGCACAACACAATTGATGCACCGATGAAGATATGAAGGGAGAAGACAACAAATAAAGGTGTTGAGATCATGCAAGGGACACAACAAGAGATGTCGAGGAAGACAACTGGGACTACCAAGGTGAGAGGGCCAACCATGGGACATATGCTACACAAGGTGGGAAAGTGAAATCTGGCTAGGGTGGAACAAACAACAACTACAACAAAGTGCATGATGATCGAAAGACCAAGCAAGAAAGCAGAGGATGTGTTAGCCGAAGGACAAAAGACTACAACATAAAATGAAGGAGAATAGGGTGAATTTTTCTCATCGTTTTAGAAGAAAAGGTTCAAGAAGGAGATCCCCAAGAGTAGGGTGTAGGTAGTATCCTAGACACAACAAATAGTTTTGAAGCCTTAACTGATTTGGATGAAGAGTTTGGAGCAGACAAGCAAGAAGGAAAAAAGGATAAAAGGAAGGACAATAAGAAGGAGCCTAATAGGTAAATGAGATCACAAAAAGTCCATTGATATGTCCATGCTTCTATGGAATATCAAAGGGGGGGGGGTGTGACAGAAGTAAAAAGAAGGAGATCCGAGAGTGGATCGCTGCAAGTGGTCATTCATTAGTAGCATTGGTGGAAACAAAAATAAACAAACAAAATGAAAATAGTATTAGATATCTCTTTCCACAAGGGTGGCAATGTGTATCTAATGTGGAGTGTTCAGAAGTGGCCATATTCTATGTGGCATGGAAACCACACACATGGAAAGTGTTAGTGATCCAGATGTCAGATTAGTAGGTCACATGAGACTACAAGGACAATAGGGGGTTGCAAATGTGGATGATAAATGTATATGATCTTAATGATGCAAGAAGCATTTCAAATTTGTGGCATGATCTAATTTGCAAGTCACACATCCATGGCTGGTGATTGGTGACTTCAATAGTGTTTGGCTATAGGTAGAGAAAAAAGGGAGAAGACCCACATTAAATGCAGAGATAGATGCTTTTAATCACACCATAGATAATGCAGGGCTATTTGAGCTACCAATGATTAGTGAAGAAATTTTCACATGGAACAATGAAAGAAAACTAGAGGATAGAATAGAAAGCAAGTTAGATAGAGCATTAGTGAATGATGAGTGGATGCAAATTTTTCCTAATGTACAGGTGAAAGTAGAAGGATCTAAAATAAGTGACTCCTATCTCAGTGCAAATTACAAAGAATAAGAGAAAAAGGAAACCTTTTAGATTCTTAAATTATTATATTGATTGGAAAGGCTTCATGAAGATCATCAAGGAGAGTTGGGATATAAAGGTGATAGGTAATCCTATGTATGTATTTACAAAGAAACTATAAAATACAAAGACTTCTCTAAAAATATGGGTCAAAGCTGATGTGAACATCCCAAACATGCTTGCATACACAAAGAGAGAATATAAGGTTGTTAGAGAAAGACTACTGAGGGACCCACTCAATGAAGAAATGATATTGAAAGAGGAGGAGCTGTAGAGGATCATGGATGACCTAAAGAAGGCAGAGGAAAAGTTTTACTAAAAAACAAGTAGGGAGAAATGGATGGAGGACGGTGACAGGAACATCAAACTCTATCATACACCAGTAAAAAAAGAGAGGCTGATAACATCATTTCAGAGCTTATTGAATCAGATGGCAATGTTGTAAGCAAATAGGAAGATATAGAGGCACAATCCATACAGTTTTATTCTTATCTCTACAATAAGGAGTTTGTGGATGAGCTGGAGGAGGATGATGTTGATTGAAAATTCATGTTGGTAAGGTATGCCCATAGAGCAAATCATATGATGATTGACATGTCACAATTACCTAAAAGGATTTGATTAATTATAAAATATATGAAGGCAAGCTTCCAATTCATCTGTTTCACTCAATTACGGGATAATGAGGATATAAAGTGAATATAGAGAATTATATTACTCAATGATGTATGTTGTCAAGTTTCTACCCTTGTGATGAGATCATAGGGATGTTAAGAGTACATATACATATTCTCGTTATGTCCATGATCGGTTGTTATTGTGGAAGATTGATAGTCAACAATAACACATAAGATCAAAGTGTGAGTTGGTTGATGAATAAATCTCATTAGTCATGATATGGATATGTTAAACCAAGCACACAGATAAATTTTAGAGAACAATGTATCCGTCAGACCCACCTTGAGAGTGACACATGGTTTTGTGGTTACAATCATCTCTCATAGTGAAGGCGGTGATTGTAATTCTTAGACCTGAAATCACTGCACTCGTCACATGTCAGTGGGTATGCTTTGACATCATCATACACAGTCTTGAAACATGGGTTGTTATAACAATGATGATTGGATGACTTTGACACATGGGTATAGACTGTAAGTGATAGATATGGGATTTGTCCCTTCTATTAGAGTATGATATCCTGGCCACTTGATTAGTGAGACTGAGAAACGCATGCGCATGTACATGTGAATCAATATATGATATTGAGGTCACATTATATTAGACAATCTTCTATTGGTTCAAGAAATATGGATTGAATGTTGAGAGGATGACCAACCATGCCTCGAGTTCATCCTGGATATCATGGATAAGTGAATTATACAATCACTGTAACACCTTACACAGATTGTAGGTTGAAGTTGTTCTCCAACTTTCCATTTCACTTGGGTACCACTAATGTGGGACTAGGAACCACTCTTTGCTTGTGATGTCATAAGCTAGTTATGGACATTCACTACCAATGTGACATGGGACCTATAGGGTCACACACATAGGAACTCATCTAGAAGAGGAGTTTGATCTTGAATGACAATTGAATTGATTACTAAAGTGTTTAGGTATTCAATTCATGCAACTGATTGCTTGATTGACTGACCATGACTACCAAATGACCATCTAACTGTGTGAGACAGCCATTTGGGTAGCTAGACAGGTGTCTCATGTAGTGAGATATTTGTTTGGGGGTCAGGTTGATCAGAGATTGGTTTGGATGAGTTTATCCCTTGAACTGATCAGTTCAATATGATTGAATCGATTGGCTCATCTCAACTCACTAGATGGCCTTCTAGGTAAACTTGGGTGAGATGACCCGATTAGGTCAAATGAAGGTTCAGGATGTTTCCTGAATAGTTTTAGTTGTTATTTACTTGAGGAATAAGGAAATTAGTATGAGATATTAATTGGATTCAAAATATCCAAATTTGATTTAGATTGGAAACTACCAAACAACTATTTGGTAGAGTGAGACGACTGTATTGCGCACCAGATGACCATCTGGATGTGGGAAATGGTCGTTTCAGCTGTCACAGATTGCAAAATGTTGCAAAAAATCAAGATCTCCTAGTCCTTTCCACTCCCACTTTTAGTCCCACATTGGCTGGGGATGGGTAACCCTGACCCTAACCCCTCCTAGATATAGAGGGGTACTGGGGGCTTCCCAAGACACAACAACCACACATATACTAGAGAATCAGTTGCTCTGACAAGTGTTGTCCTCTCTAGTTGTAGAAACTAGGAGAGCCCATGCAAGTCCTACCCGAATAGGGAGGGATAACCAATGGGAGAAAACTACTAAGGGTTGTTATAGTGGGAGAGCAGGTTGGTGACTAGTACACCAATGGGGAGGACAACTCCTTGTCCATTCTTAGTGAATGACATGAGTTCTAGTTGGTCCGTGTGGACTACTCTAGAGGTAGGAGTCATTTGGGTGCTATTCGGAGAGCAACTGCAACCTACAGTTTGTGGCCAGACCACATGAGTCACATAAGAGGTTGCGCAAACATTATTCATAGTGACGACCAGGAGCTGCCCAACCACCGTCCAAGAGAAACTTATCAATAGTTGCAAAGAAGCAAGTTTTCTCACTAGACTTGCTCCAGGACTAGGTATAACTTGCTTAAACCATCCTTCCTATTTCATAGTAGTTGACACAATCTTGCTGTATTGGGAATATGGATAGATAATTTTTTTTATTTCCACTGCTATACTATGTGTCCGTATTTCCCAACAATTCAGACTTATAAGTACTCACAATAATATAATCACAAGGAGGACAAATGAGTATGAAGTCAAAGATGCAGTCTGGAGTATTGGCGACAATAAATCTCTAGGTTTGGACGGTTTCAATGCTTTCTTCTATAAAAAGACATGGGATATCATCAAAAATAATTTTATTTCATATGTCACTTGGTTCTTGAAGGGAGGTAACATGGTTAGGCAGGTCAATCACTCTTTCCTAGTCCTCATACCTAAGAGAAAATGACATCCCATCTCACTAAATTTAGACCTATTTCTTGTTGTTCTGTATAATATAAAATTATTACAAAGATCTTGGCTGCTGGATTGAAGCTGGTACTTCCCTATCTCATCTCTGCAAATCAGGGAGCATTTGAGGAAAGTAGGAGTATTAGTGACCGTGCCTTATTGGAAGGGGAGTTCTTGCTAGATTATAATGTGATGAGAGGAAGCAGGAAAGCATGCCTAAAACTCGATGTGTCTAAAGCATATTAGGTTTCAATGATCAGTGGATTGAATGGATGAAACAATGTATTGGTACTACTAGCTTCTCTATTCTAGTAAATGGCACTTTTGTAGGGTTGTTAAAATGATGCAATGGTCTCCGACAAGGAGACCCTCTATCCCCTCTCTTATTCATGATTGTTATGGACTACTATACACAGAAGATGAAAGAAGCAGAAAAGATGAAGGAGATCAAGCCCTACACAGTACATGGTACAAAAGTGACGATTCACCTGATTTTTGTAGACGATGTGCTCATTTTTTTTGAACCTAATTATAACACAATGGAGATGTTGTGAAAACTATTAAGGAAGTTCGAGGAGTAGATGAGACTATACATGAATGCTAGCAAGACACATTTCTCTTTCTATCAAAAAATTTCTACCAGATGGAGGACATGCTAAAAGAGGCTATGGGAGTTGAGATAAGGAAGTTTCCTACAAAATATCTTTCCATTGGTGGGGTGGAACTTACAAGTCAATGACTTTTCTAGATGCATAGACATACTAGAGGAAATGATCAACAAGTGGCCTTCGCAGAAAACATCAGATAGATCTACTTTGGTGAAGGCTACTATTGAAGGTCTCCTTATCTTCTGGGTCCATCAAGGAGAAATATTTGGATCAGTGCTTGATAGGATGGAAATGAAGATGGAAAACTTTCTACGGGCAAGTAAGTACCACCTGATGAAATACACAAGAATAACACTCCCAAAGGATGAAGGCGGGTTGGGTTTGAAAACACCAAGGGATATAGAAAAATAGGGGGAACCAAGAAGTATATTTATCTACAAAGAAGGGTCTACAACTTGGTGGTAGTGGATGAGGGAGAGATATTCAAAAGGGCTAGACTTCAAACCAAAAATAAAAGAGAGGTACTCACGAACTATCAATGTAATGTTAGATATGTGGCATCAGGTTAGACACCTATTTGGGATGCATGAACAAGGAGGATGGAGACTTAAAGACACAAGGACTAACCTCTGGGAAATGATGAGATCCGGAACTGCAAAAGACACACAGATGGAGCAGCTATGGGCTGGTATGAGTGTACCAAAATGGAGCACGTGTGTCTATAAAATTCTGCACAATACATTACTACACTAGATAAGGTACATAGTTGGAATCATGATGTTCCTACTATTTGTTTTCTGTATATGGAAGAGGATGAACTTCACACCTACTAGTATGTTGCAGTAAATTCACAAATGAAGTCTGAAAAATTACATGTGAAGATTTTAGGCTGCATCCAAAGCTGGAAATAGAGCAAAGAAAAATGTTGTCAAGCTGTAGGGGAAATGACAAGAAGAGGATCTTGCTTGTTGTGCTTTGTTACCATATTTGGGGGACAACAATTTCAGAAGGCATGGTGGTACAACCACTAATGCTATGAGTATAGCTGTAAAAATTTGTAAATGTGTTAAACATAAGATACACATTAGATAGAAGAGTGTGTTATCTCTTTAGTTCGATTATATGGCATTGGGCTATATGTAACTATTTACCTCCTATATTTTTAGGAGGGAGTCAAAATATATTTCCATGATTCTGATACAATCAACAAGCCGACAAGAAGTGGTTCAATTGGCCAAGCACGGTGTCCCCTAATAAAGGGACCCGAGTTCGAATCCCAACTGTCATCTTAGTTTACCACCCTCCCAGACATTCAACCTCCATCATGGGCATGGGATAGGGGGAGAGAATGCCTCTCTTAATTCCATACATACAACTGATAAGGAGTAGCTCAAGTGGTTAAGCATGGTATCCCCTAACAAACAGACCCATGTTCGAATCCTAACTGCCACCTTGATTTATCACACTCCTGGATGTTTGGCCTCCGCCACAGGCATGGGAGAGGTGGAGAGAATGACTCTCTTAATCCCATACATACATACATACATACATACATACATACATACATACATACATACATACACACATACATACATACATACATACATACATACATACATACATACATACATACATACATGCCGACAAGGAGTGACTTAAGTGGTCAAGCACGGTGACCCCTAACAAAGGGATTCGGGTTCGAATCCCAATTGCCACCTTGATTTACCACCCTCCTGGGCATTCGACCTCCTCCACGGGTGTGGAATAGGGGGAGAGAATGCCTCTCTTAATCCCATACATACATACATACATACATACATACATACATACATTTTTTTGATCAGTTATACATACATACATACATACATAGTCTACAAGGAGTGGATGAGAGACCGATATCCTAACGGCAACAAGGCAAAATTCCCATTTCTGTTCTGGATAGAATTGAAATAAAGATGGCCAACTTTCTGTGGGGGAGTGAATATCATCCTATGAAGTATTCCAGGCTGGCTTTTCCTACAGATGAAGGTGGGCTAGATTTGAAGACCCCTAGAGACATAGCTAGATGAGGATCCATGAGGAGGATTGTTGCTTTTCAAGAAGGCACATCTACTTGGGGAAAGTGGATGAGAGACTGATATCCTAGAGGGTTGGACTTTATCCCAAAGACAAGAGAACGTTACTCACAGTCCATCAATGTCATGAGAGAAGTATGGCCACAAATCAAACACTTGTTTGTTGCTAATGATTCTAGAGGATGGCAGCTCAATGACAAGAAGATAAACATATGGGAGGTGTCCCAGATAAGAGGCACAAAGGACCCACTGGGTGAACATATTTGGACTGATAGGCACGTGCCGAAATGGAGCACATGTGTTTATAAATTTCTACACAATATACTTGCCACCTTAGATAGAGTAAAGAGTTGGAATTATGATATATCTACTGTATACTTTCTTTGTGGGGAAAAGGAAGAAAATCACAGACATCTTGCAGGCGAATGCAAGTTCACAAAGGAGATCTGGGAGTATTTATATAGAGACTTCAGATTATAGATCCAACTCATTGCTGAACCAAGAAGGATGCTTGCTAGATGCGGAGCTGATGTGAAGAAAAATCCGCTGTTTGCGGGCCTTTGCTACCATAGTTAGGAGGAGAGGAACATTAGGAAACACCATGGAAAGTCCATGAATGCTATAAGCATTGCTGTAAACATTTGTAAATGCATTATATGTAGACTACGTATTGATTAGATGCGTGAGTTATACTGCTATTTTGGGTGTATGGCGTTGGGCCTACATGCACTTTTGACCCCCTAATATTTTTTAGGGGGATTGTCAGAATATATTTACATGATTCCGATAGTCTACAAGGAGTGTCTCAAGTGGTCAAGCATGACATCCCCTAATAAAGGGACCTGGGTTTGAATCTCAGTTGCCACCTTGATTTACCACCCTCCCATGCATTCAACCTCTGCCACGGGTGTAGGAGAGGGGGGGAATCTTTTTCTCTTAATCCCATACATACATACATACATACATACATACATACATACATACATACATACATACATACATACATACATAAAGAGCATGTCAATATTCCTCTTTTAATTGAAATGAACAAAAAAGAACTTATGGAGGTAAGAAGGAGACTGATGAAGGACCCTCTGAACGAACAAGACATAGAGGAGGAACTGAAACTGAAATACACCCTAGAAGAACTAAAGAAATGTGAAGAAAGATTCCTATGGCAGAGAAGTAGGCAGCAATGGATACAGGACGGAGATAAAAACACAAAGATCTATCATAATGCTATCAGACAAAGGGAGGCGCTTAACACCATATCTGAATTGGTGGACAATGACGGAAGGATCCTTAATAGTCATGAGGATTTGGGCAAGCAGGCAACAGAGTTCTATACTCGACTCTATAATAAAAACTTTGGCGACCAGCCTGAGATGGAGGAAAACGACATCCAATGGAAATACAAGCTAACGAACTCACATAATAACATTCTTTGCAGGAAGGTGAATGAAGAAGAAGTGAAGGAAGATCTATGGAGTATAGGCACTGACAAATCACCAGGACCTGACGGCTTCAATTCATATTTCTATAGAGACGCATGGGAGGTGATAAAAGAGGACCTATGTGAATCAGTGAAGTGGTTTATGGAGGGCGGCTGCATCCTAAGGCAAGTCAACCATGTCTTTCTGGTTCTTATTCCGAAGAAGAAGACGACGTCCTCGCTAATGGACTTTAGACTGATAGCATGTTGCAATGTCAAGTATAAGATAATTGCTAAGATATTGGCAGAGCGACTAAAGATGGTGCTACCTCTAATCATCTCAGAGAACCAGGGGGCGTTCATAGCAGGCCGGAGCATCAGCGACTGTGCTCTGCTAGCGGGTGAGTTCATGCTTGATTTCAATGTGAAAAGAGGGCACAAGAAAGCGTGTTTGAAGATCGATGTATCTAAAGCATACGACAATGTTAAATGGAAGACCTTGTGGTGGATCATGTCGAGGATGGGGTTCAATCAAAGATGGATAGATATCATGAAACAATGTGTAACCACGACGAGCTTCTCAGTTCTGATTAATGGCTCACCTTGTGGGCTGTTCAAAGGAGGAAACGGACTAAGGCAGGGTGACCCCCTATCTCCATTGCTCTTTACAATTGTAATGGAGTACTTCTCCAGACTGATGGAACTGAAGGAAAGGAGGAAGGACATTAACACCTACACTTTCCACGGGATAAGGGTCTTGAGTCACCTTATTTTCGCTGACGATGTATTGGTGTTCCTCGAAGCGAAGCCCAGGTACCTCGCTCAACTGAAAATGTTACTCACTCAATTCGGGGAAGAAACAGGCCTACATAAAAATATACAGAAAACGCAGCTGTTTCTATCTAAAAACTGTCAGGAGGTAACGGAGAGCATTGAAGAGGCTATGGGTATCACTGCTAGCAAGCTCCCGACTAGGTACCTCAGATTCCCATTAGCAGGAGGAAAGTTGAAGGTCAGTGACTTTACTGAATGTGCAGATCGGCTGGATGAAATGATCAGTAGATGGCCATTAGCTAAAACCTCCATGGCAGGTCGAATCACACTGACCAAATCTGCGATTGAAGGTTTACTGATGTTTTGGGTACAACAAGGAGAAATACCTCCAGCTGTGTTAGAAAGAATGAAGATGATGATCTCCAACTTTGTCTGGGCGAGCAATAACCACCCAATGAAGTACAGTAGATTGACATGACCAAAGGAGGAAGGAGGTGTCGATCTGAAAGCTCCAAGTCTGATAGCTAACTGGGGTACATCCAAGAGAATCTTCAAGTATCTGCAAAACGACACTCTATGGGCTAAGTGGATGAGAACGAGATACCCCAAAGGCCTGGAATTCAAACCTAGAACCAGAGAGGGATACTCGAGGGTCATCAATTGAATGACTGAGCTCTGGCAGGAAATGAAAGGCATCAATGATGCTAGGAGCTGCTGGAGTCTGAAGGAAAAACAAGACAGAGTCTGGGAATTCTTACAATAGAAGAATGAAGAACATGTTTCGAAGAATATATGGACAGACAAGGGCATTCCGAAATGGGATATGTGCTTATACAGGGCTGCACACAACTCTTTAACCACCCTTGACAAGGTGGAGAGATGGTACCCGGGCACAGATACAAGATGTTACTTATGTGAAGAAGATGCAGAATCACATAGTCACATATTTGGGGCATGTAGATACACGAAGACAGTATGGGAGCTTCTGTACTCCAAAAAGGGGAAGAGAAGACGAGTCCTGAAAGATTCAGTTGATATGCTTAAGAACCATCTATCCAAAGAAGACTTGTTGATGCTATCTGCCCTACATTTTCATGTATGGAAGGAGAGAAACAACAGAAGACACAAGGCAAAGAAGAGAAAGGAAGAGGACTTGGCGAGCAAAATTCATAAAATCCTTTGTAATAGAATGAGTGCATAGAAGTTCAATGTACTAAGGAGTGAGTTTTGTAGTGTTGGACTACAATGTATCTTTGTCCCAAAAGCTATTTAGCTTAAGGGTTTTGGAATAAAATTACCTAATTCTGATACATACATACATACATACATACATACAAGGAGTGACTCAAGTGGTCAAGCACGACGTCCCCTAACAAAGGGACCCAATTTCAAATCCTAGCTACCGCCTTAGTTTACCACCATCCTAGATGTTTGGCCTCTACCACATGCATGAGAGAGGGGGAGAGAATACCTCTCTTTATCCCATATATACATACATACATAGATAGATAGATAGATACATACATACATACATACTTACATTGGGGGCAAACCTGCGCTACGAGATGTGATTGATGCCTTTAACATGGCTATTGATAAAACAAGTTTGATTGAGCTTCCCATGACATGTGGTGACCTTTTCACATGGAATAATGAATAAGACTCAGAGGATAGAATAGCTAGCAAGCTAGATAGAGCCCTGGTTAATGAAGAATGGGTAAAGATGTTTTCTAATGTACAGGTGAAAGTCGACGGATCTGAGCTTAGTGACCATGCTCCTCTCCTTGTGCAGATCATAGAGAAAAAGAAAAAGAGAAGACCTTTCAGGTTTCTTAATTATTGGGCAGAGTGGAAGGGCTTTGATGATATTCTGAAGGAGGTATGGGATACACACATCCATGGGAATCCTATGTTTGTCTTTGCAAAAAAGTTTTCACTGTTGAAAACAACGCTGAAAAATGGGCAAAGGGGAAGGTGGATATTCCCAACTTGATTGCAACAACCAAAAGGGAATGTAGTGATATTAGAAAGCTCTTGATGGCTGACCCGCTCAATGGGGACTTAATAGAGAAGGACCAAGAGTTAAGATTGATGCTTGATGATTTAAAAAAGGCTGAGGAGAAATTCTACTAGCAAAGAAGTAGGGAGAAATGGCTAAAAGATGGGGATAGAAATACCAAACTCTACCACATGGCAGGGAGAAGAAGGGAGGCTTCCAATATCATATGTGAGCTGATTGCCAAAGATGGGTAGGTGGTTAATAAACAAGAAGACATCGAGGACCAAGTCGTGTAGTTCTATAATGAGCTTTACAACAAAAATCTTGAAGATACAATTGAGGAGGAGGACATAGACTAGAAGTTCAAACTCTCTAGCACCCATAACAACATTCTCACTAGGGAGGTCTCTGAGCAAGAAGTTAAAGATGCATTATGGAGTATAGGCTGCAACAAATCCCCCGGGTTGGATGGGTTCAATGCTTTCTTTTACAAGATGGCTTGGGACACTATTAAAGATGATCTTCTGAGGTATGTGAGATGGTTTCTTGATGAAGGTAATATGGTTAGACAAGTCAATCATGCTTTCTTGGTTCTCATTCCAAAGAAGAAGATTACAACCTCTCTTGCTGACTTCAGACCTATTGCATGTTGATATATTCAATATAAGATTATACCAAAAATCTTAGCCACAAGACTGAAGATGGTCCTCCCTTTCCTTATTTCTGAAAACCAAGGAGCCTTTATTACTGGCAGGAGTATTAGTGATTGTTCCCTTCTTGCTGATGAGTTCCTAGCTGATTTCAATGTGATGAGAGGGAGCAGAAAGGTTTGCCTAAATCTTGATATCTCAAAGGCATACGACAGTGTCATATGGGATATATTATGGTGGATCATGCAAAATATGGGCTTTTTTTTATATGTGGATTCAATGGATGCAGCAATGTGTTGGCACAACAAGTGTCTCGGTGCTTGTGAATGGTACATCTATAGGATTGTTTAAAGGCAGCAATGGCCTTCGACAATGCGACCCCCTTTCTCCACTCGTCTTCACCATTATTATGGAATACTTTACAAGGAAGCTGAAAGAAGTGGAAGATTCAAAACTGATCAAAGCATACACTGTCCATGGTATGAATGTAATGAGCCACCTTATCTTTGCAGATAACGTCTTACTATTTCTTGAGGCCAAAGTTGAAATGTTAAAGGAGCTAAATTTTTTTCTGGGAAAGTTTGGAGAGCGAACGGGGCTGCAGATTAACGCGAATAAGAGTCAACTCTGTCTCTCACCACTTGGAAGCTAGACTATAAGAAGCCATTGGTGTGGAGTTGGGCAAGTTCCCAACTAAATACTTGGGCTTCCCACTGGCCAAGGGTAATCTACAAGTCAAAGACTTTGCTAAATGTATTGATAGATTGGATGAGATGATAGAAAGATGGCCTACACAGAAGACATCCATGGCGGGCCGAGCTACTTTTATTAGATCAGCTATAGAGGGTCTTCTTATCTTCTGGGTGCAACAAGGTGAGATTCCAGATACCATTCTTGATAGGATGGAGATGAAAATCTCAAACTTTATTTAGGTGGGTGAGTACCATCCCATGCGCTATGCTAGGCTGGTCTTGACCAAAGACGAAGGGGGTTTGCAGCTAAAAACTCCAAGGGACATTGCCAAATGGGGGATACTAAAGAGAATGATCTTGTACCAGCTAGGTGGCTCTATATGGGGGAGATGGATGAGAGACAGATACCCACAAGGACTGGATTTCTAGCCCCGTACCAGAGAAGGCATCTTGTGCACCATTCATATGATGAGGAGTCTATGGACGCAGGTCAAGCATCTTTTTTGTCTGAATCATGCTAGAGAATGGAACATGCTAAATCCAAAAGCCGATTTGTGGGAGATCACAAGGACAAGGGCTGAAAAAGACAGGACTATGGCTCGAATATGGGATGATAAGCAAGTTCCTAAATGGTCCACATGTGTATTCAAAATTTTACATGGAGCTTTGGTGACTCTCTACAAAGCACATGAGTGGAATAGTAATAATTCTGTCACCTGTTACTTATGCAAAGAAAAGGAGGAAACCCATAGCCATCTGTTTGGTAGCTGCAGTTTCATGAAGATCTTATGGGAGAAAACCTGCAAGAAGTTCCTACTAAGAATAGAGTTGAATGAAGACATAAAAAGATGGTTAAACGCTGTGCCAATGAGGAGAAGAAGCTTCTTCTGTTTGCTGCCCTGTGTTTCCATGTCTAGAATGAAAGGAATGCTCGCAAGCATGGTGGTTTAGATAGTAGTGTGAGTACTATTACTGCAAAAATTTGTAAAAATGTAAAAAAGAGATTACATCTTAGCTAGCTGTGTGAGTTTCTCACGTACACATTATATAGCGAGCATAGGGCTATATGTAACTCTTGACCCTCCTACTTTTGTAGGGGGAAAGTCATAATATATTTACTTGATTCCGATACATACATACATACATACATACATACATACATACATACATACATACATACATACATACATGAACACCCCCTTACGTACATACATACATACATACATACATACATACATACATACATACATACATACATACATACATACATACATACATACAGGAACACCCCCTTACGTACATACATACATACATACATACATACATACATACATACATACATACATACATACATACATACATACATACATACATACATACATACATACATACATAACCGCAATTACAGATCCGCCCCCTCCGTCTCCTAGGGTTCCTGGCGATCGCCCAGGCGACCGGAGCGGACCGGCGGCCATGGCGGCTATCCCGGCTGCTACCACCACCACAACCCCACCCAACTCTACCCCATCTGCCACTGCAACTCCACCCACCACTACCCCGCCTCCCACTGCAAGCCACAAAGATGGAGATGGATCAAGTTCCTCATCGGCCCCACCAAAGAACAAGAATCCATGGACGCAGGTTGTCAAGAGGACACCTGCGCAAGAAAAGGAGTGCGCGGCCTTTGCCTTCCCCAAACCTACTAAGAGAGACGGAAGGGTCGTTGTTAACCTAGAAGCTGAGGAATACAATCGCATGAAGGAC
The DNA here is from genome assembly GCA_963693085.1 of Alisma plantago-aquatica. Lineage (NCBI taxonomy): Eukaryota > Viridiplantae > Streptophyta > Magnoliopsida > Alismatales > Alismataceae > Alisma > Alisma plantago-aquatica. Next base: position 1,300,384,835 of record OY856410.1, read on the forward strand.
GTATGGGAGTTCTCTGTCTCCATATACGTAATGGGCAAGAGGCCTTACTATCCACATATGATGGCGTGGATTGCTAGGGTCTGGAAACCAAAAGGGGATTTTGATGTTATATCCAAGGAGCAAGGTTTCTTCCTTATTCGTTTTTCCAACGAGATGGACAAGAAAGCTTGCTTGAACAGTGGTCCTCGATGGTTTGATGGACATCTCGTGGTTGCGAAACACTATCAATATGGGGACTCTCTGGTGAAGGATGACTTTTCATCCCTACCAATATGGATCCGTATACCTTCAAAGGGTAAAACCTGGACCATGAAGGCAGCAGGAACGATTGCCTCCGGGGTTGGTAAAGTCCTCCACGTAGAAACAAGGTCTGTTGAGACCGCCGGCACTGACGAGGCCAGGGTCCTGGTGGATGCCGATGCTAATGAAGACCTTCCGGAAAGGATATGGGTGGAAGTCCCAGGAAAGACGGAAGAACTATCCTTTGAAATCAAATATGAATATCTCCCAAGGAAGTGCACTATCTGTTGCGTATTTGGACACGATGAGGATGACTGCCCGAGGGATAAACCCACCAAGACAGTTGCTGAAGAAGGGTTTGAAAAGCCGAAGAAAACCTGGAAGCCGAAGCAAGCCCAAAAACCTAATGAAAAAGTGAGCCCACCTACAGAGAAGGAACCAGAACCGGCTGGTGCAGAGAAGGCTGCTGCAGAGAAGGCTGATGCCAACAACTCAGGACATTCAAAGGAAGGAGAGGAAGGTGAAATACTGGACTCAAACTCGTTTGGTATCCTGGGTGACTCGGATAAAGAAGGCGAGGAGATAGTTGAAGGCGAGAAAAGGAAAAAACAAGGTAAACCTAACAAGGGGAAGGAGAAGGAAGGGGCTCCTCAGCGGAGCACAAGATCAAAGAAATAAGTTTTTTATGTCCATCTTGGTGTGGAATGTAAAAGGTATTTGCAATCCAACCAAGAGGAAAGAAGTGAGGGACTGGATTAAAACCAGTAAGGTCTCTCTTGCTGCCATTATTGAAACAAAAATTCGTAGATGCAACAAGTCTTGTATTAGTTCGATTTTTCCCCATGGGTGGTCGTCTATCTCAAACCATGAGGAGGTTGAACTCGGTAGAATCTGCCTTGGATGGAATCCAAATGTCTGGGATATACAAATCTACAATAAATCTGAGCAGATGATAAACTCTATCTGTACTAATAAAGGTGGATTATCATTGTAGTTCTCTGCCATATACGCTTTTAATCTCCATTCACAAAGACAGGAGCTTTGGAAGGATCTGCTGAATCTCAGCAAAGGCATCAATCTTTCGTGGCTCTTAATGGGCGATTTCAACAATATTAGATTACAAGAAGAAAAGAGAGGCGGCCGTATTGTTCCTGATGCGGTGCTCAAATCCTTTAACCACATGATTAACATCGCTGACCTGTGCGAACTCCCAATGAACGGAACAGACCTTTTCACTTGGAACAATGAAGGAAAAGCAACGGATAAAAGGATAGCTTGCAAGCTGGATCAGGCTCTCGTCAACTCTCATTGGCTTCAGACTCTCCCACAAGCTCGGATTCGAGCTGGAGGCGCGGATATCAGCGACCATGCCCCCCTTGTCATGCAGGTTCTGGATAAAAAGCACAAACCCAGACCTTTTCGATTTGTCAACTTCTGGACAGATTGGAATGGGTTTGAGGGTCTGCTCAAAACATCCTGGTCGTTACCGATTGAAGGCAACCCTATGTTCGTCTTTGCGAGGAAACTCATGCCTCTGAAACGCACGATCAAAACCTGGTCTAAGGACCGGGTTAATATACCAAAACTCCTGCTTGAAATAAAGAAGGAACTCATATCTGTCAAAGACAGTCTTATGTCCGATCCTCTGAATGATTCTCTTATTGCCAAAGAGGAAGTGCTTAACAAGATGTTGAAGGACCTAAAGAATGCTGAAGAAAGTTTTGCATGGCAACGAAGCAGGCTGAAGTGGATACAAGACGGAGACAAAAATACCAAATTGTATCATAATGCCATCCGTAAACGGGAAGCGCTTAACTGCATCTCAGAACTCATCAACGAGGAAGGCACTATCATCAACGATCAAGAGACCTTGGCTGCCCAGGCCAATGATTTCTACAACAAGCTCTATAACAAATCCTCCACCGAAGATCACTGCCCAGACGATGACAATCTCACCTGGAGGTACAAACTTACTTCCACCCATAATAACATTTTATGTAGACAGGTTACTGAAGAAGAAATCAAAAATGCCCTTTGGAGTATTGGTGTTCATAAATCACCGGGTCCGGATGGATTCAATTCTCATTTCTATCGCTATGCCTGGGACACCATAAAGAAGGATCTCTGCCGGAGTATTACCTGGTTCATGGAGGGTGGCTGCATGCTTCGACAAATCAACCACTCCTTCCTGGTCCTCATTCCGAAGAAGAAGACGACTGCTTCCTTAGCTGACTTCAGACCAATCGCTTGCTGCAATGTACAATACAAAATCATTGCGAAGATTCTTGCTGAAAGACTAAAGCTGGTACTCCCACACATTATCTCTGACAATCAAGGGGCTTTTATTGAAGGAAGGAGCATCTCAGACTGTGCTCTTCTTGCTAGCGAATTTCTTCTCGGGTTCAATGTGAGCAGAGGTCATAAGAAGCTTTGCATGAAACTTGATGTCTCTAAGGCCTTTGATAGTGTTCATTGGCCCAAGCTCTGGTGGATTATGGCACAAATGTGGTTCTCCTCCAAATGGATTTTGCTCATGAAGCAATGCGTCTGCACCCCCAGTTTTTCTGTACTAGTAAATGGCACTCCAGATGGTATTTTTCAAAGTTCCAATGGGCTGAGACAAGGGGACCCTCTTTCCCCCTTGCTCTTCACAATCCTAATGGAATACTTCTCGAGACTTATGCATCGAGCGGAAGAATCAAAGCTCATATCCAGCTATTCTATACATGGCACCAAAGCTCTGAGTCACCTTATCTTCGTCGATGACGTCCTTGTCTTCCTTGAAGCAAAACCAGGGTATATCAGCTATCTCAGAACCCTACTGAAACACTTTGGTAATCAGACGGGTCTTCATATAAATGAGGACAAAACGCAGCAATTTACTTCCACAAATTGTCTGTCACTCAACGATCTGATTAAGGACATTTCCGGAGTCTCGATCAGCCCTCTACCTACTAAATATCTCGGGTTTCCGCTTGCTGGAGGTAAACTCCAAGTTAAGGATTTTACTGGATGTACTGATCAACTTGACGAGATGTTAAGCAAATGGCCCATCACAAAAACCTCGATGGCCGGCATGGCCACACTGATCTCTTCAGCTGTTGAAGGGCTTCTGCAGTTCTGGGTGATGCAGGGGGAGATTCCTACAGCAGTACTAGAACGGATTGAAATGACTTTATCAAATTTTCTTTGGGCAGGGAAGACTCATCCTATGAAGTACTCGAGGCTTACCTTCCCAAAAGAAGAAGGGGGACTCGGCCTCAGGCTCCCTAGCACCATAGCTGATTGGGGCACAGCAAGAAGGATCATAAATTTCGTAACCAAGAAATCTGTATGGAGTAACTGGATGTGGAAACGATATCCTAAAGGTCTTGATTTCGAACCCAATACCAGGGAGGGTTACTCAAGAACCATCAATCGTATGACTATGATTTGGAAAAGTATCAAACATGCTTTCTCACCCCACAGAGCGGGACACTATGTTCTTAAAGACTCGGTTAACATATGGGATCTTGTTAGACCCCATAACACTGATCCTAATGGCACTAGTTTCCTATGGACGAGATATGAGGTTCCAAAATGGTCCTTCTGCCTCTATAGAGATGCTCACAACTCCTTGTCAACGTTGGACAAGATTGCTGCATGGTACCCAGGTTCCCCAACTACTTGCTACCTCTGTGGGATTCAGGACGAGACATTGAGCCATCTGTTTCAGGAATGCAGCTTTATTAACTGCATTTGGAAGAAGGTTTGTAGTGAACTCCACTTCAAACCCTGCACCCTAGCGGACACAAAAGTGATGATATCGAGACTGGGAAGGAACACTGGAACTCAAAAGAAGAAGATGCTCCCCCTTCTTGATGCTACTTACTTCCATATCTGGAAAGAAAGAAATCAAAGGAAGCACAACGATAGAAATAGAGATACACAAAGCATTGTAAAGAAAATTATTAAAGCTGTAAAGGGTAGACTACTTTGTAGTTAGGCCTTTTTTCTTCTTGAGTGAGTAATGTAGTGTGATGGACTACTTTGTATCTAGACTCTTATTCCTATTTGGAAAAGGAGAAATTCGGAATAAAAATTACCAAATTCCGATACATACATACATACATACATACATACATACATACATACATACATACATACATACATACATACATACATACATACATACATACATACATACATACATACATACATACATACATACATATACAAGACGTTTGAACGTATGCGAGACGATCTTGAGCTGGAGGAGTTTCAACGTATGCGAGACGTTTGGGAATTCATAGTGTTAATCTATGTCCTCGGGAGGAGGCCTTACTATCCTCATCTCAAGGCGTGGATTCAGCACAAGTGGAGGCCAAAGGGGTCCTTTCGACCTCCTGTCCAGAGAAAACTACATCTTCCTCGTGAGGTTTGCCAACGACACCGACAAGAAGGAAGCCCTGAACGCCGGCCCTAGGTGGTTCGACCGTCAGTTGGTGATCGTGAAGGATTACCGATTTGGCGATGAACTCAAGAGGGACATCTTCTCTACCGTTCTGACATGGATCACGGTGCACTCCATCAGACGCTCCTAGACCAGGCATGCGGTGGGGACGATTGCAAGAGGAGTCGGACGTGTCCTGCACATCAATGACCAATCACTCGAGACGGATGAAGCCTGGATTATTGTAGAACTGGAGGTGGAGAAGCCAACACCGCGGAAGGTTATGTTGAACATGAAGGGAAAAGAACCCATCCCGGTGAGGGTCGAGTATGACCATGTGCCGGCGATATGTTCAATCTGCAAGGCTTTCGGGCACGCTGATGACTACTGTGACAGGAAACCAGCGGACAACAACAAGGAGGGCAGGCAGGTCTGGAAGGAAAAACCAACTTCCGCCAAGCCAACTGCAACTACCCAAGGTGCCGAGATCGAGAAGAACAAGGCTGATGGGAACAAGACAGAGCAACAAAAGGGGAAAAAAACCAGTAGTAGCAATGCATTCGAAGAAGAGGAGCAACATACACCCAAAGATAAAGGGACTGGCAGCAGCAAAGGTGTCGAGAAGACTAATAATAGGGAGGAGGGTGAGTTTGTGTTAAGCTCACATCGAAAAGGGGTCAAGGCAGGCATTCCCAATAACCAATGTGTTAGTGCTATTCCGGATACAACGAATAGCTTTGGAGAACTTTTCGAATCAGACGCTGAGGAGGAAAATGTAACTAAGAAACATGAACAGAAAAGGAAGGGCAAGAATGCCAGAAAGGAACCTCCTAGGCGTACCAGGTCCAACAAAAATCTTTGATATGTCCATGCTCTTATGGAATATTAAAGGTGGGTGTGATAGGAATAAGAAGAAGAAAATCAGAGAGTGGATTGCTGCTAGTGGTCACTCTCTGGTTGCATTGGTGGAGACGAAAATAAAGGTACAAAATAAAAATAGTATCAAATATCTATTTCCGCAAGGCTGGGAGAAAATATCCAATGTTGATTGTGGCGAGGTTGCTAGAGTCTGTGTGGTGTGGAAGCCTAATACTAGGTAGCTTTCAGTTGTACAAATGTCAGATCAACAAATTACTGTGGACTGTGTCAATAATGGAGGCTTGCATATGTGGTTGACAACTATTTATGGGCACAATGATGGCAAAGTGAGATTGGATCTATGGGACACTATGGTTTCTATCTCTAAACAAGCTACACTTCCCTAGATGGTCATTGGTGATTTTAATACAGTGCGGTTACAAGCTGATAAAAAAGGGAAAAGACTTGCTATTAATGCTGAAGTGGATGTTTTCAATTGAGCCATCGATAAATCATGTCTTTTTGAGCCACCAATTGTTGGTGGGGATATTTTTACCTGGAATAATGAAAGGGGCCCGGGTGACAGAATAGCAAGCAAGCTTGATAGAGATCTTGTGAATGATGAATGGCTGAAATTTTTTCCTAATGTGTAGGTAAAGGCTGAAGGTTCTGATATTAGTGATCATGCTCCTATTGCTGTCCAAATTACTGAGAAAAAACATAAAAGAAGACCTTTCAGATTTCTAAACTACTGGGCAGACTGGAAAGGGTTCGATGAGGTCATAAAGAAAAGTTGGAGTATCCCAGTGACAGGCAACCCCATGTACGTTTTTACAAAGAAGCTGTCAAACACCAAGGTGGCTATCAAAAAATGGGCAGAAGAAAAGGTGAACATACCAAAGATGTTGAAGGAGACCAAGCAGGAGTGCAAAGACATTAGAGAAAGACTATTAACTGATCCACTAAATCCTATTTTGATAGATAAAGAAAGGGAATTAAAAATGATGCTTGAAGATCTAAAGAAGGCAGAGGAAGAATTTTTCTAACAGAGAAGCAAGGAGAAGTGGATGGATGATGGAGATAGAAACACAAAGCTATATCATTCTGCGGTTAGAAGGAGAGAGGCAAGTAATATTATTTCTGAACTCATTAATGTTGAAGGTATGGTTGTCAACAAACAAGAAGACCTTGAAGAATAGGAGATTGGGTTCTACACGTCTCTGTATAACAAAGTGTTTTCTGACAATATTGATGAGTAGGAGGATATTGATTGGAAATTCAAACTCACTAGCACTCACAATAATATTCTTACCAGAAGAACTAACGAACAGGAGGTCAAGGATGCTGTATGGAGCATTGGAAGCAATAAGTCATCGGGGTCTGATGGCTTTAATGCTTTCTTTTACAAGAAAATTTGGGATGTTATTAAAGGTGACTTGCTTGCTTATGTGGACTGGTTTCTTCAAGGAGGGAATATGGTGAGATAGGTTAATCACTCTTTTCTTGTTCTTATTCCAAAGAAGAAAGTTACATCTTCTCTTGCTGATTTCTAGCCCATTGCCTGTTGCTCGGTACAATATAAAATTATTGCAAAAATCCTAGCTGCTTAGCTGAAAATGGTCCTCCCCTTTCTGGTTTCTGCAAATCAAGGAGCTTTTGTTACATGTAGAAGCATTAGTGACTGTTCTCTTCTTGCTGGTGAGTTTCTCCTAGACTACAATGTTATGAGAGGTAGTAGGAAGGCTTGCTTAAAGCTTGATGTCTCCAAAGCTTATGACAATGTACGATGGGATAAACTTTGGTGGATTTTGCAACAGATGGGTTTCAACGAACAATGGATTGGCTGGATGAAACAATGTGTCGGGACTACTAGTTACTCAGTTTTGGTGAATGGCACGTCGGCGGGTCTATTTAGGGGCAGTAATGGGCTGCGCCAGGGTGACCCCCTATCACCCCTTCTTTTTGTGATTGTTATGGAATACTTTACAAGGAGGATGCAATGAGTTGAAGAAGAGAAGGAAATAAAGCCTTACACTGTACATGGCACAAAGGTAATGACACATTTAATTTTTGCTGATGAAGTTCTGGTGTTCATTGAAGCCAAGCAGCATTACCTGGAAAATCTAAAAGGCTTACTGAGGGACTTCGGGAAGCAAATAGGGTTGTGTATAAATGCAAATAAAATACACATCTTCTTGTCAAAGAATTGCCATCAGGTGGAAGCTAGACTTACGCAGGAAATGGGGGTTGAAAAAGGAATATTCCCAACCAAATACTTGGGATTTCCGCTTGCAGGTGGCAAGCTTCAAGTCAAGGACTTTACAGACTGCAATGATAAAGTAGAGGAGATGATAAATAGATGGCCTACACAAAATACTTCTATGGCTGGGCATAGTACCTTGATCAAAGCTTCTATTGAAGGTCTTCTCATTTTTTGGGCACAACAAGGTGAAATTCCTGTCTCTGTTCTGGATAGAATTGAAATGAAGATTGCTAATTTTTTGTGGGGAAGCGAGCACCACCCTATGACGTATTCCAGGCTAGCTTTTCCTAAGGATGAAGGAGGACTAAATTTGAAGACTCCTAGAGATATTGCTAGATGGGGTTCCATGAGAAGGCTGATTGCATACCAAGAAGGCACATCCACATGGGGCAAATGGATGAGAGATAGATATCCTAGAGGACTGGACTTTATTCCGAGAACAAGAGAAGGGTATTCAAGATCCATCAATGTCATGAGGGAAATATGGCCGCAAATTAAGCACATGTTTATTGCTAATAATTCTGGTGGATGGAAGCTCATAGACAAGAAGATAAGTTTATGGGAAGTGTCCCGTAACAGAAGAGCGAAGGATACCGTGAAAGAATAAATATGGATGGATAGGTATGTGCCTAAATGGAGCATGTGTGTATATAAATTTCTGCACCATATTCTCTCCACTCTTGATAGAATAAAGAGCTGGAATTATGATATATCTATTGTATGCTTGCTATGTGAGGATAAGGAAGAAAGCCACAATCACCTTGTGGGGGAATGTAAGTTCACAAAGGAAGTTTGGGACCATTTATGCAGGGAGTTTAGACTTCATCTTCAACTCATTGTTGAACCGAGAAGAATGGTTGCTAGGTGTGGAAGAGAGGTGAATACAAATCTTTTGTTTCCTACCCTATGCTACCATATCTGGGAGGACAGAAATGATAGAAGACACCAAGAGAAGTCTATGAATGCCTCCAACATTTCTGTAAAAATATGTTAATGCATTAGACGTAGGCTACGTATAGATTAACTATTTTGGGTGTATGGCGTTGGGCCTACATGTAATCTTGACCCCTCTAATATTTTTTAGGGGGGATGTCGGAATATATTTACCTAATTCTAATACATACATACATATACATAAATACATAGCATACATAAAAAACTGAGCATCTGTCTCCTAGGGTACGACTGGGGCGTCTGTCCTGGCGATCAACTACCCTTGGGCATGGCGCCCACGTTGGTGGTCACTCCGGCCGCCAATGTCCACCCTCAATCATCCCATAATCCTACCACCAATACTCAATCCACCCACTCACAACTGAACCAGGTGAAGGAGAAAGGAAGGAACGTAGATGCCCAGATCATGAACTAGCAGGAATACAATGGTAGATTAAATAATGGGGCTGGACCGTTAAAAGAATCACATGTGTTGCTTTCGGCCAATGTTGACAGAATGATGGATAGCGTGATCAGGACAAAATGAAGCCATTGCGATAAAGTATGGGATCACGTTGGTGGTGAATGGCCACCTAGGGCGGAGGAGTTCCCAGCGGCAGGAACAGGAAAGACAGGAGGGCTTGGAGGGCCTGAACAACGTGGAGTCGCATGGAACCAGATACTCAGACAACCATCGAGCAAGGAGAAGGAGCTATTGTTCCCGAAGCCCAGGGTCGAGTACGGTGAGATACAGATTGACGTGGAGGAATCCAAATTCAAGAGGCTCACAAACATCTGGGAGCATACTGTGATGGTGTATACACTAGGAAAATGACCTTTTTATCTGCACCTTATGGCTTGGATTAAAAGGACATGGCGACCGAAGGGGTCTTTTGAACTGCTCTCCCGTGATAATGACATTTTCTTGGTTTGCCTCTCGATGACGGAAGACAAGAAGGATGTGTTGGCAATGAGACTTCACTGGTTTGATCATCAACTTGTGATCGCTAAGCACTACAACCACACTGATGAGTTGAAGAAGGATTCATTCACGACAATCCCAACCCAGGTCACGTTGAAGTCTTTTGGTCATTCTTGGACGAAGATGGTTTCCGGCACGATAGCGGCGGGGGTGGGACACATTATACACGTTGATGATAGATCTCTTGAAGGTGATGACCCAAGGGTGCTAGTCAAATTGGAGGTTGACGGAGAGAAGCCCTCGCATGTGTGGCTAAACGTGAGGGGCCGACAGGCGATCCCAGTGACGATTGAATACGACCATATTACGATCAGATGTAGCAAGTGTCGTGCCTTTGGGTATGGCACACAACACTATGAGGAGGACATACGGGAGGGAGAGAAAGAAAGAATAGAAGAGAGAAACAAAATGAAGCCAGGGAACAAGACTGCGTGGGTCGAGAAGACAAGAAGGAAGGGAGGGAACCAGTAGGTCGCTGATGCGAGAAGAAATGATAAGATGAGTGCTGATGATGCACAACAAAATGAGAATCCATCCTTAAATGGTGAGGAGCAACTGGAAACATCATTAGCAGCAATAAATGCAGCTAAAGGAGATGCCATACAACAACATGAGAAGCCAACAGTTGATCCCACTATGGTGAACATGAGAAGCAGTGAGAATGGAGAGAATCATATTGTTTATGTGACCCAAGGTGACAAAGAAGAAGGGGAGTTCGTGTCTAGTGTAAGAAGGAAAGGGGTTAAGAAGATAGGGATTCCGAAAATCCAAGGGGTGAGTGCCATCCTTGATACTACAAATAGCTTTGAGGCTTTATCTGAGTCAGATCCTGAGGAGGAGAACACCACCAAGCAGCAAGAGCAGACAGAGAAAGGCAAGAATGCGGGGAAGGGGCCTTCTAGGCGCACCAGGTCAAATAAACATCTTTGATATGTCCATGCTCTTATGGAATATCAAGGGAGGGTGCAACAGGAATAAGAAGAAAGAAATCAGAGAATGGATCGCTACTAGTGGTCATTCAATAGTTGCTTTAGTGGAAACAAAGATAAAGGAACAAAATAAAAATAGTATTAAATATCTCTTTCCCCAAGGTTGGGAGCATGTATCCAATGTTGATTGTGCTGAGGTTGCTCATGTTTGTGTGTCTTGGAAGCCCAATGCTTGGCAGGTTTCTGTGGTTCAGATGTCGGATCAGCAGGTGACAGTGGACTGTGTTAATAATGGAGGATTGCATATATGGTTGACAACTGTGTATGGCCATAATGATGGAAAGGTGAGATTGAATCTTTGGGATGATATGGTTTCTCTTTCAAGGCAGGTTCAGCTACCGTAGATGGTTATTGGTGACCTCAATACTGTACGGCTACAGTCAGAAAAAAGAGGCAGAAGATTAGCTATTAATGTTGAGATGGATGCATTCAACCGGGCCATTGACAGAGCATGCTTGTTTGAACTACCTATGGTAGGAGGTGACATCTTCACTTGGAACAATGAAAGCGAACCACAAGACAAGATAGCTAGAAAACTTGACAGGGTACTGGTGAATGATGAATGGCTGAAAACTCTCCCAAATGTGTAGGTTAAAGCTGAAGGATCTGACATTAGTGATCATGCACCTATTCCAGTCCAGATAGCAGAGAAGAAACAGAAAAGAAGGCCTTTCAGATTCTTAAATTACTGGGCGGACTGGAGAGGCTTTGCAGATGTCGTCAAGCAAAGTTGGAACACTCAGGTGACGGGCAATCCCATATATGTGTTTGCTATGAAATTGAAAAATACTAAGGCGACACTGAAGAAATGGGCAAAAGAAGAGGTAAACATCCCAAACATGCTGAAGGACGCAAAAAGGGAATGCAAGGAGCTTAGAGAAAAATTGCTGGCTGACCCCTTAAACCCAAATCTTAGAGAAAAAGAAAGGGAGGTAAAGAGGATGCTTGAGGATCTGAAAAAGGCTGAGGAAAAATTCTACTAGCAAAGAAGCAAAGAGAAATGGATGGAAGATGGTGACATGAATACAAAGCTATACCATGTGGCTGTTAGAAGGAGAGAGGCAGCTAATATTATTTCTGAACTTATAAATGTAGATGGGCAGGTGGTCAATAAGCAGGAGGACCTTGAGGAACAAGCTACTCACTTCTACTCTTCTCTCTACAATAAATTTTTTGATGAGGATGTTGATGTTAATGAAAAGGTGGATTGGAATTTCAAGATCACTAGCACTCACAACAACATTCTCACACGGAAGACCAATGAACAGGATGTCAAGGATGCTTTGTGGAGCATTGGAAGCAATAAGTCTCCCAGATCAGATGGTTTTAATGCTTTTTTCTATAAAAGAACTTGGGACATCATTAAAGACGATTTGCTCACCTATGTCAACTGGTTTCTGGAAGGTGGAAATATGGCGAGACAGGTTAATCACTCCTTTCTGGTTTTGATTCTGAAAAAGAAAGTTACTTCGTCTCTTGCAGATTTCCGACCCATTGCTTGCTGCTCGGTTCAATACAAAATCATTGCAAAGATACTTGCTGCCCGGCTGAAAATGGTCCTTCCCTACCTTATTTCTATAAACCAAGGTGCGTTTGTCACTGGTAGAAGCATTAGTGATTGTGCCCTGTTGGCGGGAGAATTTCTGCTGGATTTTAATGTAATGAGAGGAAGCAGGAAAGCTTGCCTGAAACTTGATATTTCCAAAGCCTATGATAGTGTGAGATGGGAAAAATTATGGTGGATCATGGAGCAAATGGGATTTAACGGAAAATGGATTGGCTGGATGAAACAGTGTGTTGGGACAACTAGCTATTCTGTCTTGGTTAATGGCACGTCTGCAAGTCTCTTCCGGGGTGGCAACATGCTACATCAAGGGGATTCGCTTTCCCCTCTTCTATTTGTGATTGTCATGGAGTACTTCTCGAGGAAAATGCAGCAAGCTGAAGAACAGAAGGAAATAAAACCTTACACAGTCCACGGTACAAAGGTAATGACACACTTGATTTTTGTGGATGATGTTCTCATTTTTGTTGAAGCCAAGCAACAATGTATGGAGAATCTAAAAAGTCTTCTGGGAAGTTTCGGGCAGAAAATGGGGCTGTGGGTTAATGTTATTAAAACACATATCTTCTTGTCTAAAAACTGCCAACAGATGGAGGACAGACTCATTCAGGCTATGGGTGTTGAGAGAGGTAAATTCCCTACAAAATACCTAGGGTTTCCCCTTGCGGGCGGCAATTTACAGGTCAATGATTTTGCTGAATTCATAGACAAAGTGGAGGAGATGATTAGCAGATGGCCTACACAAAAAACTTCCATGGCGGGACACAGAACTCTGATAAAAGCTGCCATTGAGGGTCTTCTTATCTTATGGGTGCAACAAGGAGAAATCCCCATTTCAGTTCTTGATAGAATGGAGATGAAGATGGCTAACTTCCTATGGGGGAATGAGCATCATCCTATGAAGTATTCTAGGCTAGCATTTCCTAAAGATGAAGGTGGGCTTGATCTAAAGACACCAAGAGACATTGCGAGATGGGGATCCATGAGACAGATTGTTGCTTACCAGGAAGGCACATCTACGTGGGGGAAGTGGATGAGAGATAGATATCCTAGGGGACTGGATTTCATTCCAAAGACAAGGGAAGGCTATTCTAGATCCATCAATGTCATGAGAGAAGTTTGGCCACAAATCAAACACTTGTTTGTGGCTAAAGTTACTGGGGGATGGCAGCTCAAAGACAAAAAGATTAACATGTGGTAGGTGTCCCGCATGAAAGACACAAAGGATCCAGCAGGTGACCAGATTTGGAGTGAGAAGCATGAACCAAAATGGAGCATATGTGTGTATAAATTTTTGCACAACATCCTTTCTACCTTGGACAAAGTTAAGAGCTGGAACTATGATATATCTAATGTATGCTTACTTTGTGGGGAAGAGGAGGAAAATCACAGACATCTAGTAGGTGAATGTAAGTTCACGAAGGAGATTTGGGAGCATATATGCAGCGATTTTAACCTAAAAATCCAACTATGTGCGGAGCCGCGGAGGATGATAGCAAGATGTGAAACTAATGCAAATAAAAATCTGCTATTGGCAGGCCTATACTACCATGTTTGGGAAGAGAGGAATGCAAAAAAGCACCACACAAAGTCCACTAATGCCATTAGCATTGCTGTAAAAATTTGTAAATGCATTAGACGTAGACTACGTATTGAATAGATGCGTGAGTTGTATTGTTGTTTTGGGTGTATGGCATTGGGCCTACATGTACTCTTGACCTTCAAATATTTTTTAGGGGGATCATCAGAATATACTTACCAGATTCTGATACATACATACATACATACATACATACATACATACATACATACATACATACATACATACATACATACATACATGAATACAAAACTGAACATGGTGTAGTGGTTGATATGTTATTTGATGTACCAAAAGTCATGAGTTCAAACCTTACAATGAATATTTAGTTTTTTCCGGCAAGGGAATAGCCCGGTTGGCGAATTCCGCTAGTCCCCAATGAAGGGACCCAGGTTCAAAACCACACAGAGAAGCATCTCTTAATTTATCACCCTCCCGGGCGTCCGGCCTCCGCCACGGGTTATGGGAGAGGGGGAGAAATCTTTCTCTCTTAATCCCACACATACATACAGGAACACCCCCTTCATCTCCTTGGGTTTATCTGGTGACCTAGAGAGGGATCGGAGGCCATGAAGGCCCTCACCCATGGTAAGGCCAACATCACTACTCAAGACCACCCCAACCCATCTACCCATCCACCGCAATCACCAAGAACCATCAATAAGAACAGGAAAGAGGTAGAAGGATGCACATGCAAGGATATTCCAAAGAAGACATGGACCCAAACTATGAATAGAAAGCCAACACAGATCAATGAGAGAAACAAGCCATGTTTCATGAAACCTACAAACAAAGGTAGACAAGATTGTCATCGATATGGAATTTGGGAAATTCAATAGGATGAAGTATGTATGGGAATTCTCGAAGGCAATTTGTGTCATGGGTAAAAGACCTTTTATCATCATCTTCTTGCATGGATAAGAAGAGCTTGGAGACCTAAATAGGACTTTGACATGGTTTCTATAGAACAAGGGATATTCATTGTTTGCTTCTCTAATGAGACTGACAAGGAAGGGTGCCTAAATAGTAGCCCACATTGGTTCGGTGGCCAACTAGTGATAGCAAAGAGCTACTACTTTGGTGATCCATTTATCCACTATCCCAATATGGATCATCATCCCATCAAATGGGAAAACTTGGACCAAAAAGGTTGCAAGTACCATCACAGTAGGTGTGGGGAAGGTTCTCCACATGGAAATGAGAGCTATGGAGGACAAGGGAACATATGAGGATGAAGTCTTGGTTGAACTGTAAGCAGAAGAGGAGACTCCTGATACCATATGGATGATCATCCTAGGAAAATAGGAGATTCCCTTTAGCATAAAGTATGAGCATGTCCCCAAGAAGTGCAATAAATGTCATGCTTTTGGACATGGAGTAGATGAATATCCTTTTAAGCCTATTGAAAAGGAGTCGATGGATCTGGAGAAAGAATTCTAGGTCCCCAAAAAGATTTGGAAGGAGAAGGCAAAGAACAAACCCTCTATGAATGAAGAGACATAAGAAGGTGAGATTGATCCTGATAAGAGTCAAGGCTCATCAAACTAGTTTGAGGCCCTAAACGAATCAAATAAGGAAGTAGAAGTGTTGTTATAATTGAGACAATCCAAATAGAAGAATAGGAACCAAAAAGGAAAAGGGAAGGAGAAGGAGCTTGGTGAACCAGGAATAAAAATGAGTTATCCATGCCAGTAATGGTTCAGAATGTTAAGGGGATATGCAATCCAAATAAAAGAAGGGAGGTGAGAAACTAAATTAAGGTCAATGGAGTTTCAATGGTGGCTGCAACAGAAACTAAAATAAAAATATGTAAGTCAACATGTGAAGCTTCTATGTTCCCTAGTGGTTGGGTTAACACAACAAACTAGGAGGAAGTAGAGATAGGTATGATTTGCTCAGGGTGGAACCCAAATCTCTAGGATGTGGAGGTGAGATTTAAAGTGGAACATGCTATCACTTCAATCTGTACAGATAGAGGAGATCTAACGATATGATTTTCATCCATACATGCTTTCAATTTGCACACACAATGTTAAGACCTGTGGAGAGATCTTATGGCACAAGCAAGGGATATCAAGGAGGCATGTTTACTCATGGGAGAATTTAATAATGTGAGCCTATAAGAGGAGAAAAGGGGTGGAAGATTAGTTCCAAATGCAATGATGAAGTCCTTTAACCGACTACAAACTATCCATGATAGGGGATGGTATTTTCACATGAAAAAAATGAAGGAAAACTAGAGAGAAGAACAACTTGCAAAATGGATCGAGCCCTAGATAATAATGAATGGCTGTGTTAATTAGGGGATGCTAGTATCAGGGTGGAAAATGCATATATTAGTGACCATGCACCACTGATCATGCAAATTTAGGAAAAAATGAGGAAAAGTAAACCCTTTAGATTTGTGAATTTTTGTACTAGCTGGAAGGGATACAAGGACACTCTGGAGGAAGCATGGAGTGAACCGATTCAAGGAAATCTTATATATGTGTTCATGAAGAAACTGATGAGGCTGAAGAGAAGCCTGAAGGTCTGGTCCAATGAAAATGTGAATATTCCCAAATTATTGGAGGATACAAAAAAGTAGCTGATCAAGATTAGAGACATACTTCTAATTGACCCACTAAATGTGAAAATAGAAGAGGATATAAAACTCAAAGCAATGGTAGGAGACTTGAAGAAGGTGGAAGAAAGCTTCATGTAGCAGAGGAGTAGACAATAGTGGATTGTAAATGGGGATCACAGTATAAGATTATATCACAATGCTATTAAACAAAGGGATGCCCAAAACACAGTTTCTGAGTTGGATAACAATGAAGGGGAGATAATAAACAAACAGGAGGACCATGCAATCAAGAAAAAAAATTCTATTCAGAACTGTATAATAAAGAGGAACTTGACAGAGACAATCAGGAAGATGAGGAGCTCAGATGGAGGTATAAACAAACATGTTCTCACAATAATATCTTATGTAGGAAAACCAAGAACGAAGAGGTTAAGGTATCTCTATGGAGCATAGGGATCAATAATCCCCATGACCTGATGGTTTCAATGCACACTTTTATAGAGACGCGTGGGATATCATCACACATGACCTTGTTGAATCAATGAACTGGTTTATGGAGGGAGGATGCATGCTGATGTAGGTTAACCATGCATTCCTAGTTCTCATACTGAAGAAGAAAACAACAACATTGGTTGCTGATTTCATACCAATTGCGTGCTACAATGTGCAATAAGCAAAGCTTGTTGCAGAAAGATTGAAGATGGTGCTGCATTTCATTGTGTCAGACAACCAAGGGGCATTCATTTCAGGTAGGAGTGTAAGTGATTGTGCCTTACTAGAGGGTGAGTTCCTACTAGGATTCAACGTGAAGAGAGGAAATAAGAAAATCTGTATGAAATTAGATGTCTCAAAAGCCTATGACAATGTCAGGTGGAAGAAGTTGTGGTGGGTAACAGAACAAATGGGGTTTCAGATTAAATGGATATCCTTGATGAAATAGTGCATTGAGACAACCAGTTTCTCTGTACTGATGAATGGAAGCCCTAATGGTTTGTTTAGAGGTAGTAATGGCTTGAGGCAAGGGGGCCCTCTATTCTCCCTCCTATTTATGATGATCATGGAGTACTACACCCAACTAATGAACAAGGTAGAGGAGCAAAAGAAAATTGGATTTTGTATGGTGTATGGCATCAAGGCATTGATCCATCTTATATTCATTGATGATGTTCTTGTTTTCATATAAGTTGAATTGAGATATTTACTTGAGATATCAAACATGCCTGAAGATCAATCTTCTGAATATAGAACTAATCGATCAAATGTGAGGAAGTAAGGGAAACTATTGAGGAGATAATGGGAATTGAATGTAGCGCTCTACCTACATTATACTTGGGATTTCCATTGGCAGGTGGTAATTTGAAGGTAGGTGACTTTACAGAATGCAATAATAAACTCAAAGAGATGATTGGAAAGTGGCCAATCACTAAAGCTCCTGTAGCAGAAAAGATCACATTGGCCAAAGCTTCAATCA
The DNA here is from genome assembly GCA_963693085.1 of Alisma plantago-aquatica. Taxonomy (NCBI): domain Eukaryota; kingdom Viridiplantae; phylum Streptophyta; class Magnoliopsida; order Alismatales; family Alismataceae; genus Alisma; species Alisma plantago-aquatica. Next base: position 1,300,402,733 of record OY856410.1, read on the forward strand.
AGGGTCTCCTAATTGTTTGGGCTCAACAAGGGGAAATTACCAAAGCCGTACTTGATAGGATTGATATGACAATATCAAATTTCATATAGGTAGACATTAATCATTTGATCAAGTTCATCATATTAGTAGTTTGTAAGGAGGAAGGGGGGATTGGCTTGAAAACTCCAAGGGAAATATCAGGACAGGGAACTACCAAAAAAATACCAAATACATGAGTGGGGAGTCCTTATGGTCAAGATGGATGGAATCTAGATATTCTAGGGGATTGGGCTTTAATCCCAACACCAGAGAAGGCTATTCTCGAGTAATCAACACAATGAGAAAACTTTGGCACACCATTAAATGTCATTTCAGGTTAATGAGGGGAGAATTTAGAGCTTGAATGAAATGGAGGACATGACATGGGAGATAATTTGAGCAAGAGGAGACCTGCAAAACATAACTAGATTTATTTGGACTGAATTTTAAGTGCATAAGTGGATTATGTGTATGTATTAGATATATAATTAATCCCTATCTACCTTGGACATGATCCAACGATGGTATGCTAGAACAAACCCTCCCTATCTAATATGCAAAAGGGAGCCTGGATCACATGAACACCTATTATATAGCTATGGCTACACTAAATGAGTATGTGAGCTAGTTTGCAATGGGATGAAGCCACTGCACAAAACATGGGTAGCAAAAAGGAGATGATCCTACCGTTGGGGAAGTCCTCTATTAAATTGTAGAAGAAAGAGCTATTATGATTGTTGGCAATCTACTTCTATGTGTTGAAAGAGAGAAATGATAGGAATCCCAACAAAAAATCAATAGATGAAGAGATCCTAGCTATCAAATTTGTAAAGTAATTTCAAGTAGATTACACATATTGAAAACAAGCTTTGCATGGAGTGAATATTGTAGTGTTGATTGACTACTTTATAATTTGGCCCAAATATTTTAGGGTTCGAAATAAATTTTACCCCATTCCAATACATACATACATACATACATACATACATACATACATACATATATATATAAATACATACATACAGTCAAACACAGTGTCTCCTAACAAAGGGACCCGAGTTTGAATCCCAGTTTCCGCCTTGATTTACCATCCTCTCAAGCGTTCGACCTCCGCCATGGGCATGGGAGAGGGGGGGAATCTTTATCTCTTAATCACATACATACATACATACATACATACATACATACATACATACATACATACATACATACATACATACATACATACATACATACATACATACATACATACATACACCGACAAGGGAATAGCCCGGTTGGCGAATTCTGTTGGTCCCCAATGAAGGGACCCGGGTTCGAAACCACACGGAGAAGCATCTCTTGATTTATCACCTTCCTAGGCGTCCGGCCTCCGCCGCGGGTTATGGGAGAGGGGGGGGGGAGAAATATTTCTCTCTTAATCCCATACATACATACATACATACATACATACATACATACATACATACATACATACATACATACATACGTACGTACATACATGTGTAGGTACAATTGCCTCTGGCGTGGGTAGAGTTCTCCATGTGGAGAGACGACCGATGGAGGGTGAAGGCACAAATGAGGCTAAGGTTCTTGTGGAGGTTGAAGAAGAAGATGACATACCAGATATAGTCTAACTTAATGTCCCAGGGAAGCAAGAATCACCCTTCAAAATCAAGTACGAGTATCTCCCTAAGAAATGCAAACAATGCAACAACTTTGGCCATGGAGAAGACGACTGTCCCCTTAAGCCGATCGAGATAGAGGACACATCAAATGATGGGTTCCAAAAACCTAAGAAGTCCTGGCGAGACAAATCCAAGAAAAAGGAGCAACAAACCAAGGAAATCCCAGAAGAAGGAGAAGTTCTCAGTCCCAGAACAACCAACAAGGAGTCTAATGCCATTGAGGCCCTGTATGATACTGATAAGGAAGAAGATGAAATCTTGGAAGCTGAAAAATCTAAAACTAAAGAGAAGCACTCAGGAGAAAAAAGCAAAGCTCTAAACAAAGAGAAGGGAAGAGAAAAAGAGAAAGAGAAAGAGAAGGAGAAGGAGAAGGATCCACCCAAGTGGACCAGGAACAAGAAATAAGTTCCTATGTTAGTGCTGGTCTGGAACGTAAAGGGGATCAGCAGATCGGAGAAGAGAAGTGAGGGAGGAAGTGGATCACAAGGAGTGACACATCTATTGCCACCATTATTGAAACCAAGATCAAGAGATGCAACATTGGTTGTGTCTCCTTGATTTTCCCTAATGGTTGGCTTCATACTAGTAACCATGTAGAAGTGGACCTAGGTAGAATCTGCCTCGGATGAAATCCTAATGTGTAGGAAATAGATGTTCAAGGTAAATCACAATAAGCTATCACTTCTATCTGTACTAATAGAGGTGGTCTTCATTTCTGGTTTTCGGTAATTTATGCATTCAATCTTCACACTCAACAAAGAGAATTGTGGGATGAACTCATTGCCTGGTTGAAGAGAATCTTTGAACCTTGGCTACTCATGGGGGATTTCAACAATTCCAGACTCCAGGAGGAGAAGAGAGGGGGTAGACTAGTCTCGGAAGTAGTCATCAAGTCCTTTAATCACATGATCAACCAGACTGAGCTTTGCAAAATTCCTATGATTGGGGATGGAATCTATACCGGGAACAATGAGGAGAAATTGGATAGGAGAATTGCTAGTAAAATCGACAGAGCACTAGTCATTAATGAATGGCTTAATAAAATCAATGATGCAAGTATTAAGGCGGGAGGAGCTGACATTAGTGATCACGCTCCACTCATCATGCAGTTACAACATAAAGAAAAGAGAAGCAGACCATTCAGATTTGTTAACTTATGGACGGACTGGAATGGGTATAGAAGTATTCTAGAGGAATCATGGAAGGTGGAGGTCAAGGGAAACCCCCTCTTCATCTTTGCAAAAAAGTTGATGTGCCTCAAGAAAGACCTGAAAGCCTGGTCTAGAGACTGCGTGAACATCCCTAAACTCCTAGAGGAGACAAAGGCTAAACTCACTGCAATCAAGGACAAACTCCTAGATGACTCGCTCAATGCAAGACTGATTATGGAGGAAACAAAACTCAAAACCATGCTGGAGGATTTGAAGAAAGCCGAAGAAAACTTCATGTAGCAGAGGAGAAGAATGAAGTGGATAGAAGATGGGGATCACAACACCAAAGTCTATCACAATGCAGTCTGTAAAAGAGAAGCTCAAAACTCCATCTCTGAGCTCATCAACGAGGAGGGCAATATCATTAACAACCAAGAGGAGCTAGGGTGGCAGGCCAATGAATTTTACTATAATCTTTACAATAAAGTTGAGGAAATGCCATTGAAGAAGATGCAAAACTACAATGGAGGTATAAGCTAACATCAACTCACAATAATATCCTCTGTAGGCCTATAATTCTTGATGAGCTCAAGGCAACATTATGGAGCATTGGCACAGACAAATTGCCAGGCCTAGATAGTTTTAACGCACATTTCTATAGGGATGCATGGGAAATCATTAAAGATGATCTCTTCAGGGGAGTCGATTGGTTCATGAAAGGTGTTAGTATGCTTAGGAAAATTAACCACTCTTTCCTTGTCCTAATTCCGAAGAAGAAGACGATGACAACACTAGCTGACTTCAGACCAATTGCATGCTGCAATGTCCAGTATAAGGTGATTGCAAAGATACTCGCTGAAAGATTGAAACTAGTCCTCCCATTGATCATCTCTGAGAATCAAGGGGCCTTCATCTCAAGCAGAAGCATCAACGACTGTGTACTTCTTGTGGGGTAGTTCCTTGCCGACTTCAATGTGAGAAGGGGATACAAAAAGGTCTGTCTGAAACTTGATGTCTCTAAGGCCTTCGATAGTGTCAGATGGCAGAAGTTATGGTGGATTATGGACAAACTTGGATTCAGAAAAACCTGGATTACCTTGATGCAACAATATGTGGGCATATGTAGCTTCTCAGTTCTTGTCAATGGCACCCCCATTGGCATCTTTCAGGGGTCCAATGGACTCAGATAAGGGGACCCTCTCTCCCCTTTTCTTTTAATAATAGTCATGGAGTACTACTCGCAACTCATGCTCAAAGATGAACAGAAGAAAAAAACTAGCAAGTTACAAGGTCCATGGGACCAAGGTGATGAATCATCTAATATTCGTGGATGATGTGTTGTTATTTCTGGAAGCTAAAATGAATACTCTATGCAATCTCAAAGTCCTTCTGTCCCATTTTGGAGTTCAAACTGGACTGAAGATCAACGAGCAGAAAACCCAACTCTTCATCTCTTCTAATTGTGATAGAATCAGAGAAGACATCGAAGTGAGCCTGTGTAACGCCTGGGCCCACTTCCCAAGGCTCTAGTAGAGTTTCAGGAATGATGACTGGCCCCATAGACCACCACTAGCCTTAACTGCATGCTTTGTCCTCACTCACGCGCAAGCCGGGGTCAACTTCCTGACTGGCCACCCATCCTATTACTACTCCAAGCTGAGCATGCTTAACTATGGAGTTCTTTAGTGATGGGCTCCCGGAAAAGGAGGTGCACCTTGGTGATATGGGTAGTCCAATCATTCCTTATAAGATCTTTTTATCCGAGGCCTCAAATCCTGGGATGTTACAATCTCCCCCACTTAAACTCTTAACGTCCTCATCAAGGATCGACTATATGGCCTCATAATCTGACCCCATTTCAGTGCAGACCCGCAATGGCCCATGGATACCCAACTCCCGATCACAGAATACCAGCGCAAGGGTGGCTACGTCAACCATGGACAACCCTTTCCTACATGCCTGGACCGCACGGCTCAATACTGGCATGCCATGTCCATGTGGGCCCCACCTACTAGAGGGGTTATGGCTCTGATACCATTTGTAACACCCGGGCCCACTGCCCAAGGCTCTAGTAGAGTTTTAGGAATGATGACTGGCCCCACAGACCACCACTAGCCTTAACTGCGCGCTTTGTCCTCACTCACGTGCAAACCAGGGTCAACTTCCCGACTGGTCACCCATCCTAGTTCTACTCCAAGCTGAGCACACTTAACTATGGAGTTCTTTAGTGATGGGCTCCCAGAAAAGGAGGTGCACCTTGGTTATATGGGTAGTCCAATCATTCCTTATAAGATCTTTTTATTCGAGGCCTCAAATCCTAGGATGTTACAATGGTGTTACAACCCCAATTTTGGGTTCATTTGCTGAGAGATGTAATTTCTTATATTAAAGATAAATGAACAAATAATGATGTCTTTTGATTGAATGCATGAATTTTGTTACAATAGCCTTGATGATTGCTTTGTGGGCTTTATTGGCTATTGGGCCCAATAACAAGGAAATTCAATTAGTAAATGAATAATTAAGTTTTTGAGAAAAGAAATGTGTGGAAAACTCTAGAAGGCACATCTAAAGAGGATTTCGTGCCTCTTGGGTTCCTTGGGTTCTAAGGAGTCCAAAGTTGCATAGAGAATGCAATAAGAAAAGAAAAGATCAATGAAATATTTCTTTGTTAAGAAAGAAATTGAAAATAATGATAAAATGTGGAAAATAAGTGAAATGAGGTATTTTCTTTGAGTTATCCTTGGTGGAATTTTGTATCCCAAGGATTCCTAATGATAAAAGGAATACCAATGAAGAAAATAAAAGAAAAATAAAGAAAAATCCTCAAAAAGAGATATTTTAATAAAAAATAAACATGGTAATGAAGAATAATGCATTTAGATGCATCTAGGAGGATAATGAGTATCCAGTAAAAAGGATTTCGAGATTATAGAGTTTCTTGGGATCCAAGGAGTCCCAATGAAGAAATAGGAAAGAGAAAATACCAATAAAGTCAAATAAGAAGATAATATGATGCATAATATTTTTGGGATTTTATTAAAAAGGGAGTAATTTCTATTAAAAGAGAATAGAAATCTGTGGCCAATGAACTAAAAAGGGCAAGTACAAAGAAAATGAAAGAGGAATTTTGAATTCCTAATATCCATATAATAGAGAATAACCAAGGATAAAGAAGAGAGAGAATATTACTTCTCTTTGAAGGAATTGACTTCCTACTTGGAAAGGGACTCCTTGATTTGTGAATAGCCAACCTATGGCTTCGTTTCCCACCCCTATATAAGGGGTAGAGACTTGGTTTGAAGGGAAGAGAGAACCCCACATTCTTCTACTTTCTTCTTATTCCTCATTTTTGTCCTTAAACCCTAACCGAGAAGAGTGGCATGATCAAGGAACAACGAGGAGCTATGAAGGGTTTGAGATGGAAGCATGTTGCCCCACGAAGCTGTGATAAGCTTGGCCGACGTCGCTATACCCTAACCTGCACACAACAGTGGCTGCACGGTTGCAAGACTTGCTGTGGGTCATGGACACAACCAACATGAACCAGCCCTTTTGGGTGCAAGCTGGGGACTTCCCTGAGTGCGGGGAGAGACGTCGGAGGTAGGGGCATCATCCCCGATGGTCGCCGGACTTTGGAGAGGAAGGGGCGCACATGTGTTTGCTGCAAAACGGCGGCTAGGGCAACAGGTATCAACCTGCTCAAGGTTGAAGAAAGGGAAAGTGGCACTGGACGGATATGCCCTCCGTGGGATTAAAGAATTTTCAACTTAACCAGGGGTAAGAACGTCTTTTCAAATGTTTTCCCAAAGAAAATGTGTTGCATGTATAGAGGCTACGTGGCAGCTCCCTATTGGCCCAAAATAAGTTTAATTTGCAAAATTCATATCTCGTTAACCGTAGTTCGGATGAATATGTATAATATATGAATTTTTCTCAGCATAACATGAGGAATCCATTAAAAATATAATTGAAGCCTGATTCTAATTACAATTCGTAAAGTAATGGAAGTTATCAACTTCAATACTTTAATGATTAAGAAACCCTATTTTGAGATGATTAATGTGTCTAGTAGGGTTTAAGGGATGATTAAAGTTGGTATTAACTCGTTAATGATAAAAAGGAACATTCGGAACAAAAAGGATGAATTTTGCACGTAATTGGTTAATTTAGAGTTTTATGTGCATAAATATGCTTTAATGGGCCTTGAAACCTTAATGATGATAATGGTGACTTTTAATAACTTTAATTGTTTAAAATCATGATTAAAGTCGAAATATGATAATTCTAAGCTATTTCGAGTATAAAGATTCTTAATTGAGGATAAATACCCTTAATGTGGTAATTAGGGTTTTCTGATGAATAAAGGATAGAATTAATGGAAAATCGAGTTCATATGTGAATCAGACCATAATGAACTTAGAATTGATGAGCATAATGATCTTGTCATGGATTAAAAAGATAAAAATGGTATCTTTGATGTAAAAAGGGCTTAATGGGTTTAATTGATGGTTAATTATGCTTTTCCTAAAATCAGGGTTATATGTTAACCTTAATATCTTTCATGAAGAATAAATGAGATAATTAGGGTTTGCGAGTAATTGTATAAAATTGGGGTTTAAAATAGTAAAAGAGAAGTGGAACCCTAATTGCAAGGGAAACCCTATAAGTGGACTAGAAAGCCTAGGAAGCGAGCTATGTTTAATGGATGTTGATGACATGAGTAATAATAGGAAATTGCATGATTATTTTAGGATCTTGATATGTGTGCTTGCTTGCTTGGATTTCTTATTGCATGGATTATTCTATCTCAAAATCATCCTGATAGGTATGTGGTTACGCCTATGAATATCTTGAATTAGTTTCCCGAGGATTTTTGAGGTTTTATCGATGAATTGAATTAAACTATTGGTTGCATTAAATTCTTGCAAGTTATAATGTGGATATGACTATCACCTAAGATATGTGCCTACTAGTGCAAATCCTAGTCCTCTCTGTAGCTTGACATATTGACCTAGTATATGGCTACCAATGGGGTAGGTCCATCAGGCCATTGAACGACTTAGTACATGGCGACCAATGGGTAGGACCATCAAGTCATTATGAGTCAGAGATTAGGCTACCTTTGGGTAGGTCCATGCGACTCCATAACCCTAGGTATTGGCCACCTGTGTGGTAGGGCCATGGGGGTAAGGATCTACCATATGAGAGAGGTAGTATCCATGTCCACTACAGGGACAACACAGAGATAGGGGATAGGTAAGGATTGAGTAGTATGGCTTAAAATGTAATCTTGGTTGTTAAATGATTGATTGAATGATTACGTTGTTAACATAGTTGCACATTATTTGTTTCCCCCACATACCAACTTTAGGCCGACCGACGTTTTTTTTGTCGACGTTTTAGATACAAGTGAAAAGAACAAACAGTAAAGTGGCATATGTGGAATTAAATGAGGAGTAATGAGCAAGGAGGATTAGTTAGAATAATCTCTCATATGGATAGAAGTTTAGTAATCCAAGTTTTTCAAAGGTATGAAAAAAGTTTTAATTTATACCTAATTTCAATATAGTTGGTAGAATTTGATAATTGTTATTGATTATTTGTCGAACCTTTGATCTGGGTTATTGGATAATGACTCTGACCTTTCGGTCTCCCTTAAATGGGGGTTACCGGGAGGCGGGGTCGTTACATCCTGGGTATCGAGACTAGCTCACTGCCAACCAAATACCTTTGTTTTCCACTTGCGGGTGGGGATATGAAGGTAGCTGACTTCATAGAATGCACAGACAGGCTCGAGGAGATGATTGGAAACTGGACTCTTATGAAGACCTCGATGGTGGGAATAATTGCTCTCACTAGATCAACTATTGAAGGATTACTAATTTTTTGGGTCCAGTAGGGTGAAATACCCAAGGCAGTCCTAGATCGAATGGAGATGAGCATCTTAAATTTCATCTGGGCAAGCAACACTCACCCGATGAAGTACTGTAGGCTAGCACTCCCTAGGGAAGAAGGAGGCGTAGGACTCAAAACACCCTGAGAAATTTTAGACCGGGGCACACTTAAATGCATCATATGTTATCAAAATGCAGACTCAATTTGGACAAAGTGGATGAGATTGAGATATCCCCATGGCCTTGACTACGAACCCAAGACCAAAGAGGGATACTCTAGAGTTATAAATCAAATGACTACGATTTGGAAATCCTACAAGCATGCTTTCTCGCCCCACATCGATGGACACTAGAGTCTGAGAGACAATTCATTGAACCCTTGGGACCTTATCCGGGCTAAGGGGGATTCGAACAACCCTTCGAGACTCATTTGGAACAAGTACAAAATACCCAAGTGGAGCATATGCCTTTATAGATGTATCCATGGCTCTCTTCCTACCCTGGACAAGCTCTAGATATGGTACGAGAACATGACTACAACCTGTCTACTCTACAAGATTGAAGATGAATCCCCGGAGCAGCTTTTTTTTTCACATGCCCATTCACCATGAAGTTCTGGAAGGGCTCTAAAACTGAACTCAAAGTCAGATTTGGAGATCTTAGAAACACCAAAGAGATGGTCACCCAATTGGGAAGAAGAGGTGAAGAAGACAAGATGAAGATGTTGTTGATGTCTTCCCTTTACTTCTATATTTGGAAGGAAAGGAATGCAAGGAAACATGAGGATAAAGCTAGGGATGAGGAGAGCCTTGTCAAAAAAATCTGTAAAGCTTATAGACTACGTGTAGATATATAGCCTTTTTCTTACAGTTTTATGTAATGTAGTGTCAGACTACATTATATTTTTGCCCCTTGCTTATTTAGCTTGGGTTCAGAATAAAATTTACCATATTCCAATACATACATACATTCACATACATGAACTCCGTCTCCTACGGTTAGTCCCTATGATTGTCTAGGCGATCAACAACAACCACATACATGGCGTCAACGTTCTCGGCCACTTCGGCCGGTGGTGCCCACTTACCATCCATCCCTCCCTCACCAACCCAATGAAACCCTAAGCAATCCACTAGCCAGACACAAAAGACAAGAGTAATGACTGCATCATTGTCCACGGAGGGGACCAAAAACCCTAGCATGAAGTCTGAAGATAATGGATGAAATAAAACATAGAAGGCTTGGACGCAAGTCTTACAAAAGCCGACTGTGCAAAAATATTATGAGATAGTATACCCAAAACTGATGATCAAGGAGGATGACGTTCATGTAGAGTCGGAGGATAAAGTGTTTGAGCGGATGAAAAATATACAAGAATATATAATTGTCATATATGTGATCGGCAAGCAACCCTTCTATCCCCATCTCTAGGCGTGGATCAGGAGGACCAAGCAGCCGAAGAGAAGCTTTGAGCTAATCACTAATGAGAAGGGCATCTTCCTCGTGTAGTTCTTGAACGCAACTGATAAGGAGACGATGCTAGAAATGGACCCATAGTGGTTCGATTCTCATCTCGTCATGGTGAAGGATTACAAATTCAGAGATGAACTAAAGAAGGATGTTTTTATAATGATCCCTACATGGATGACTGTATATCCCTTTGGGCATTCATGGATAAAGAAGGTGGTTGAGACCATTACTTCTGGTGTCATTACTATACACCATGTTGATGAATTAATGGTGGAAGGCAATGAGGCAAGGGTGATAGTAGAACTCAACATCAATAGCTCCATCCCATATACAATGTGGTTGAATGTCAAAGTAAAGGATCCTATTTTAGTGAGAGTGGCACTCAATTACACACCACTAAAATTCGGTATCTACCATGCTTTTGGCCATGGTGAGGGATAGTGTGACAAGGAGAGGGATGCCACCATCCCGACAAAGGAAAAAGAAATTTGGAGGGTGAAAGAATCGACACAGAAGCCTAGTGCAAAAGAGAACCAGACTAGGGCACCCAAAGAGCATGAGATTGAGAAGGGAAAGCAAGTTGAAGATAGTTCTCCCAGTCCATCCAAGGACTTGAAGCATGGGTGACGTGGAATATTATCGCACTAACAAATTCACTCGGGGTTGAAATCCCCAAGCTTTACCAAAACCTTGTGCAATAATACCACCCGTAAGTGGACGTGTCTTATCGCAGTATAGTTGAGGATCGAATCCCAAGAGACAACATTTTTAAGAATCATCGTTAGTTGAAACTAGCTCAAGTGAGGCTAATATTTAGAACGATTGGATGATTTGAGGTTCATTAAACTAATTGCAAGAAAGTAAATAGTAGAATTAAAGTTGGATCTAGATTAATGACATGGAATCGCTGGGATGGTCTCGGGTTTCACCACCACTACACATGCAAATACATCCAAACATCAAACATCCATGCAAGATATAACTATCCAAATGGAACTGCTATGAACCCTCCCTGAGGGATGTTTAGGTTCGCATAAGCATCCCCTTAGGCATCAGATGTCTCGTCGCCATCTAGATCATACACTTACAGTTCTGAAGATACAAAATACAACTAAGGATGTGGCCCTCCCTGAGGGATGTTTAGGCACACAGAAGCATCACCGTAGGCTAGATGGCTCATCCCCTCACAGATCATACACTTATGACCTCATGAAATCCTATCAAAAGTTCTCATCAACAAGTCAACCACGCTAATCGACAAGCAAGCAAGTGATTAATCTACAAGCAAACATCGACGATTAACAAAGTAGATACAAAATCCAACTAAGGTTGTGGCCTTCCCTGAGGGATGTTTAGGCCACAGAAGCATCACCATAGGCTAGATGGCTCATCCCCTCATGGATCATACACTTACGAACTCAAGGAATCCCATTCTATTTCTAGTTTGGGAGTCAACCTCATTAATCGACATTCTACCCTATGTATAAAAGTTCTCACAACATAGGAAAAAACATGATGTAAGAAAGTAGGTAACCAATCTACAAACATTAACGATTAACAACGAAATGAAAAGTTATATACATTGCCTTGGAATGTTAAATGAAAAGACATGAAAGCATGGGCAGCGGGCTAGTCCCCACACCCCAACAAAAAGGAACTACTCGCTCATGATGTGAGAAATAAGAAGAACAAGAGAGATGGAAGATTCCACCATGATTATGATGCAAAAGGTAGTCACAACTCAGTGAAGATGATGCAGTCTTCCACGTCGTGTCGGGGCAGATCTTGGACGAGGAGGAAGAACCACCAAGGCAGACCGGGCGGACCTTCTTCTCCACCTTCCTTCTCTGCTTGACCTCCTTGCTCACAGTAAGAGGAGTAGGTGAAATGGCTATGGCATGGACATACATGGATGGAGCTGGATCGAGCCTTGCGTTTGGGCAACCTGGTGACATCCCCAGATTGCCCCCAAATGAGGACCCCTATGGTCCTATTTATAGGCTTGGGTTTGGTCCTCACATTTTTGCTATGAACTTCTTTAAACGGTTTGGCTATTCTCATCCAAACGATCTTGATTAGTATCCTCCAACTAGTTTTGGAGAACGTTTGATGGCCAAACGGTATTGCACTCCTATTGGTCTTCAGCCTGGCTCCAAATGGTCTTTGGCAAAAGATCTTGCTCTTGATTGGTCTTCGCTTAAGTGTCCAAACGGTCTTGAGGACCGATGGCCTCCAAACGGTCTTGGGTCCAAACAGTCTTGAATCCAAACGGTCTTTGTTGTCCAAATGGTCTTGAAGACCGATGGGATCCAATTGGTCTTGACTCCAAACGTTCTTGGAGACCGATGAGTTTCAAACGGTCTTCAACATCCAAACGTTCTTCGGTCCAAATGGTCTTGAGTTCCAAACGGTCTTGAAACCATGAGGCATCACACGGTCTTGAGACCATTTGGCCTTAAGCGATCTTGAGACCGTTAAGGTAGAGCGATGAGAGGAGGATCGTGTGGGTGAATGTCTAAGACTGAGGGGTCAAAACCATATGGTTAGACCGTTAGGTTCAAGACCGATTGGTCAAGACCAAAGTTGAGAGGATCTTGAGTGAATTCCATATGTTGGTTGAACCTCATCATGACCTGCAAAAAATCAATATAAATCTAGTTAATAATTTCGATAATTGAATCAGTTAAGAAAAAATGCATTTTGTGAGGTTTAGGAGATGAAATCGAAAGTATTGAATCGAATTGGTCCCAAAAAGGCGAATGAAAATCATGATGAATAGAGATTCATCAATGGGGAAGTCAACAATGATACTAGTGCATCTCAAAGTAGTAGAAGGGTGGAGGAAGAAGGTAGTTCATTGCTTCCACCAAGAAGAGGGGGTATAAAAACATGGAATACCTAGTAGACAAGGCATTGGAACTATACTAGACACCAAAAACTACTTTGAGGCCCTATCTAAATCTGATAAAGAAGAAGAGGAATGTGTATCAAGGACACAAAGGAAGGAGGATAGAAGGAAGGACAACATATAGGAGCTGGTCCGGCATACCAGGGCACAAAAATCCTGTTGACGTGTCCATGCTCTTATGGAATATCAAGGGGTGTGTGGTAGGTATAAGAAAATTGAGATCTGGGAATGGATTATAGCTAGTGGTAGCTCTTTAGTGGTGTTGGTGGAAACTAAAATAAAGAAGCACAATAAAAATAGCATTAAGTACTTGTTTCCATAGGGTTGGGAACATGTAGATAACTTGGAGTACTATGAGGCTGTCAGTGCCTGTGTGGTGTGGAAACTGAATGCTTGGAAGGTGATAGTGATACAAATGTCAGATAAGCACATCACAGTTGATTGCATGAATACAGGAGGGTTACATATGATGTTTACAACTACTTACACTCATAATGATGCAAAGTGCATACATATTCTATGGCAATAGTTGGTGGATCTTTTAGGGTAGATGAGTCTTTCTTGGTTAGTGATTGGGGATTTCAATAATGTCTGGTTACAGGCAGAGAAGGTAGGAGGAAGACCAACTTTAAATACATTTTTTTTACCAGGCTATAGATATGGCCTATTTGAGCTACCGATGGTTGGAGGAGATATCTTCACTTTGAAAAATGAAAGGAAACTGAAGGAAAAAATATCAAGCAATCTGGATAGAGCTTTGGTGAATGATGAGTGGTTGTAGATATTTTCTAATGTGTATGTAAAAGTAAGTGGGTCAGATCTTAGTGACCATGATCCAATCTCAGTTCAGATCATAAAAAACATACAAAAGAGAAAATCTTTAATAATCTTAAACTATTGGGCCAATTGGAAAGGTTTTTCTAATGTTGTCAAGGAAAGCTGGGAAATGCAGGTGACATGGAACCCAATGTATATCTTTGTAAAGAAGATGACAAATACTAAAATTGCATTGAAGAGGTGGGCTAAAGATGAAGTGAATATTCCAAATATGCTGATTGAAATCAAAAGAGAATGGAAAGAAGTTAGAGAAAAACTATTATATGATCCATTGTATGAATATTTGATATGGATATATGGAGAATTAAAAAGAATGCTAGAAGATCTAAAGAAAGTAGAGGAAAATTTTCATTGGTAGAGGAGTAAGGAGAAATGGATGGAGGATGGAGATAGGATCATCAAACTCTATGATACTGTAGTGGAAAGAAGAGAGGATACCAATATTGTTTCTGAGCTTATTGATGTAGAGGGCAATGTGGTAAAAAATAGGAGAATTTGAAGAACCAAGCCATAGAGTTCTATTCTTCTCTATATAATAAGGAGTTCGGTTCTACACTAGAAGTAGAGGAGATGGAGTGGAGGTTCAAACTTATGAGCACTCACAATATCTTCTCATGGTGTTTGGTGAATAGACAGGGTTGTGCGTGAATGCAAGCAAGACCCACCTGTTCTGGTCCAAGAATTTCTACCAAATGGAGGATAGACAAAAGGAGGAAATGACAATAGAGTTGGGGAAGTTTCCTACTAAATACTTGGGATTCCCGTTTGGTGGAGGTAATCTACAAGTCAAAAATATTACTGATTGTATTGATAGATTGGAGGAAATGATCAAAAGATGGCCTACGGAAAACATCTATGGAGGGGAGAGCTATTCTGGTAAGATCTTCTATTGAGGGGATTCTTATCTTCTAGGTACAAGAAGGAGAGATTTTTGGTCCAGTCCCTGATAGAATGGAGATAAAGATAGCAAATTTCTTATGGGAAATGAGTACTACCCAATGAGGTATGCTACATTGGCTCTTCCTAAGGATGAAGGTGGACTAAGTCTTATGACTTCAAGAGACATGACAAAATGGGGAACAAAAAAAGGAATTATTATTTATCAAGAAGGCTCTTCTACTTGGGGGAGATGGATGAGGTATAGATATCTAAGGGGATTGGATTTCAAGTCAAAGACGAGAGAGGGATATTCACACACCATCAATGTTATGACAAATATATGGCAACAAATCAAACACTTATTTGATCCTCATGAATCAGGAGAATGGAGACTCAAGGACAAAAAGATCAACCTGTGGGAGGTGACAAGATCAAAAGCTATAAAGGACAAGCACATGGAATAGGTTTGGGCCGGTACACATGTCCCGAAATGGAGTATGTGTTTCTACAAAATTCTACATGGTGCTCTAGCTACACTGGACAAGATACATGGATGGAACCATGACATTGCTACTGTATGCTTACTGTGCATGGAGGAGGATGAGTCCCACACTCACTTGGTAGGATGTTGTAAATTTACAAAGGAAGTGTTGAAGGCTATTTATCAATATTTTAGATTACAACTAAAGTTGAAAGAGGATCCAAGAAGAATGTTGCCAAGCTGCAAGACGAGAAACAAGAAGAAAATCTTATTTGCTTCTCTTTGCTACCATATCTGAGAGGAGAGGAATGCTAGAATACATGGTGTTACAACCACTATTTCTAGTAATATTGCTGCAAATATTTATAAATTTATTAGGTGCAAGTTACACGTTACCTGGAAGAGTGTGTTGCTGATTTTTTTTTATGTATAACGTTGGGCTATATGTAACTCTCGACCTCCCAAAATTTTAGGCAGAATTTGGAATATATTTACCTAATTTATACATACATACATACATACAGACATACATACATACATACATACATACATACATACATACATACATACATACATACATACA
Organism: Alisma plantago-aquatica; assembly: GCA_963693085.1. Lineage (NCBI taxonomy): Eukaryota > Viridiplantae > Streptophyta > Magnoliopsida > Alismatales > Alismataceae > Alisma > Alisma plantago-aquatica. The sequence goes on from OY856410.1 coordinate 1,300,418,645, forward strand.
TACATACATACATACATACATACATACATACATACATACTCAAGGAGTGGGTCAAGTGGTCAAGAAAGGTGTCCCCTAACAATGGGACCCATGTTCGAATCCCAGTTGCTGTCTTGATTTACCATCCTCCCAGGCGTTCGGCCTTCACCACGGGCATGAGAGAGGGGGGGGGGGAGAAATATTTCTCTCTTAATCCCATAGATACATACATACTTACTTAGGTACTTACATGAAAGGCTTAAGAACGTGAAACCCCCTATTCTGCTACAATCAAAGGCATTAGAATGTGAAAACAATAGTCAAGATTTGGTCTAGAAATCATGTTAATTTACATAACCTATTTAAGAAGGAGAGTAGAGATATGGGAGATATTAACAGAGCCCTGGGAAGAAACCAACTTGACTAGGATCTTATTTATGCTAAAAGAGTCACCTTCAACATAATCAAGACAATTGATAATGTTGAGGAGAAGTACTAAATGAGGACAATGATATTCTATGTAAATTCTTGGAGGAGATAGAGGTCAAAAATGTAATATGGAGTATTGGACCCGGCAAGAACCCAGAACTAGACATATTCAATGATTTCTTCTTTTGTCATAAGTGGGACACTATAAAAGACTCCATGACTGACACTATAAGGTGGTTATTTCAATGGGGGGGGGGACATGGCTAGACAAATTAAACATGTTTTCCTTGCACTGATCCCTAAAAAAGAGATAGTATCTACCTCAGCTGACTACCATCCCATATCGTGTTTCTCAGTACTATATAAAACAATCACAAAGATCATTAAAACCATACTTTCTTCAATACTACCTCAGATCATATGACCTGAACAAGGTGATTTTGGTAAGGGGAGGATAATAGAATATTGTTCCATGCTAGCTTTAGAGTTTATGTTGAACTATAAAAGTGAATATAAGCACGCCATCGACATGTATCAAGCTGGACATTAGAAAGGCCTATGATACTGTTGATTGGACATATGTATGGAAGTGTTAAGAAGTCTGTGGTTTTCAGGACACATGGATAAGGATGATCCGATAGTGTGTTACTACTACCTCCTTCTCTCTATTAATCAATGGAAGTTTGGAAGCCACTTCACTAGCTTGAACAGATTAAGACATGTTGCTTCACTGTCATCCCTTCTATTCACAATAACAATGGAAGGCCTCACAAAGATGATTCAAAAGTAGCATAGAAGGCAAAAGAATCAAAACCTATACTATCTGGAAAATTAGTGTCCTTTGACACTTACTGTTTATTGATGATATACTAGTCTTTGTGGAAGGTAGAAGGAAAATCTTATTGAATCTCAAAGAGCTATGGATTGAATTCAGAATGATATATGGCATGAAACTTAATGAAGACAAGTCATGTGTTTTTCTTCACATCATATGAGAGGAAGGAGGAACTCCTCGATGATGTTGAACTACAGGAAGGTCATTGGCCTATGAGGTATTTGGGATACCCTCTAGAAGGAGGCAATTTGAGAAGAAATCACTTTCATAACGCCTAGACTGGATTAAAGATATGATCAATAAATGGCTAGGTTCCAAAATAGCTTTGGCTGGTCACTTAGTTCTACTGAAGAGTCCTATGATGAGTCTCATTAGGTTTTGGATCACATGGTGAAATTTCAAAACCAGTTCCTAGAAGTATGGAGGTTATGATGTCAGCCTTTTGTGGGATAGTATAGTACACCCATCTAGTTGGAGGAGACTTGCTTTACCATTGAGAAAAGGAGGCCTTAACCTACAGTCACTGTATGATTTGGCAGATTTTCACACTCTAAAAAGAATAAGAAGACTTCTTATGGGAGAGTATACATGGGCTTAGTGGATGAATAAGAGATATAAAACTAGCCTTGATCTGGAACCTAAACACAGATGGGGATACTCTACTACATGGAATAGATGGTAGAACTCTGGCCTAAATGGGAAGAAGGTTCGATCGATGAATAGCTACAACATACTAGTAGAAAAATTCTTCCTATAGACAAGAGTGCTGAGGTGCTATGGTGTTCCTTATACAACCCAAGGTGGAGTTTAACTACATTTAGAGCCTATAAGGACTACATGCCTATAATGACGAAGATTTAAAAGTGGAAAAGTGACGTACTCACTACCTGCCTTTTGTATGGAAATGGAGATGATGAAGTTTAGACCCTATTTGGCTTTGTAAAGACTGAAAGTATGTATGGGTAGATCTAGATTGAAGCTAAAGAGAGACAACTTCTTGAATTTGGCTGACTTATTGAAAGATATATCCAGTCTGTCTACATAGGAGAGAACCACAAGTTCATGGTGTTTAACTACACGTACTCAAGTTGTGCGGAGGGAAACGAATGTTAGAAGGACAAGAGGGAAACCTAAAGATGAACTCCAATTATATTGCATTGTTGAGAAGGAGATTCAAGCCATGCTGTTGGTCGTAAAAAAGATTGGGAGGGATTCCTCATATTATAAAAAGAAATTGGGATTTGATGTAAAAACACTTATTAGGGTGGTTTTTACTATATTTTTATTGAAGTAGGTCACATTTATGAGCATGATTTGTAATATATTTTTTCCCCTTTTAGGGTTTGAAATATAATTACCAAGGATTCTGATACATACATACATACATACATACATACATACATACATACATACATACATACATACATACACCCATATCGGGAGCATATCGTCTCTGATGTATGGGTCATAGAGAGGGATAAGGAACCTTCTCTTAGATCTGATACATACATACATAGATACATAATATGATATAAGAATGTAGTGTGGGACTACATGTACACCTTTGACCCCATAGAATTTGTGTGGGGGTGAGTCAGAATAATAGTTACCCTATTCTGATACATACATACATACATACATACACATCGACAAGGAGTGGCTCAAGTGGTCAAGCATGGTGTCCCCTAATAAAGGGACCCATGTTCGAATCCCAGTTGCCACCTTGATTTACCACCCTCTCGGGTGTTCGAACTCCGTTACAGACGTGGGAGAAGGGGGATAAAGCTTTCTCTCTTATCCAATACATACATATGCTGACAAGGAGTGGTTCAAGTGGTCAAGCACAGTGTCCTCTAACAAAGGGACTCAGGTTTGAACCCCAATTGACACCTTGATTTACCACCCTCCCGGGCGTTCGACCTCTGCCATGGCCATGGGAGAGGGGGGAGTCTTTATCTCTTAATCCCATACATACATACATACATACATACTATCGACAAGGAGTGGCTCAAGTAGTCAAGCATGATGTCCCCTAACAATGAGACCCGGGTTCGAATCCCAGTTGCCGCCTTGATTTGCCACCCTCCCGGGCGTTTGGCCTCTACCACAGGCATGGAAGAGGGGAGGGGGGAGAAATCTTTTTCTCTTAATCCCATGCATACATACATACATACATACATACATACATACATACATACATACATACATACATACATACATACATACATACATACATACATACATACATACGGTCGACAAAGAGTGGCTCAAGTGGTCGAGCATGGTGTCTCCAAACAAAGGGACCTGAGTTTAAATCCCAATTGCTGCCTTGATTTACCACCCTCCCGGGTGTTTGACCTCTACCATGGGCATGGGATAGGGGGGAGAAATATTTCTCTCTTAATCCCATACATACATACATACATACATACATACATACATACATACATACATACATATATACATACATACATACATACATACATACATACATACATACATACATACATACATACATACATACATACATACATACATACATACATACATACATACATACATACATACATACATACACTGACAAGGAGTGGCTCAAGTCGTCAAGAAAAGTGTCCCCTAACAAAGGGACTCGGGTTCAAATCCCAGTTGTCTCCTTGGTTTACCACCCTCCCAAATATTTGACCTTTGCCACATGCATGGGAGAGGGGGCGATAAATCTTTCTCTCTTAATCCCATACATACATACATACATACATACATACATACATACATACATACATACATACATACATACATACATACATACATACATACATACATACATACATACATACATACATACATACATACATACATACATACATACATACATACATACATACATACATACATACATACATACATACATACATACATACATATGTCAATAAGAGATATCATGACCATGAATTTAGGTGTTCCCCAATGAAGTGACCCAAGATCAAACTGCCAGACACACATTTCTAAATTTAATACCCTCTGGGCGTCCAACCTCCCCTACAACTTGTGTGAAAGGGGTGAATGTTTTTATCTTAATCCCATACATACATACAAATCAAAAGATACTATTCTCACAAGGGTGTAGCTCAATGGTGATCATACCATGGCCATAGATAGAAGTCTTAGGTTTAAATCACAGTATAGATGAATAAAATTAAGAATTCTGTCTGACATGGTTTTGATGGAACCGATGAGTTGTACACTTGATTTATCAAACTCCTCCCTTATCGATCATCCACATGTTATGAGGGGTTGGGACATTAAGTCTCCTTGATGACTCATATATGAAATAAACTACATTCCAAACATGACTATTGAAGTCTTTGTTTAGTTCTTCTTGCAATCATGAGTCAAGGAATCATCCTCTCATTTACTTCAAAGGTAAAAAAGTGATGTTATGCATACCTTTATATGCAAACTTGTTCTTAAAATTTTCCATTAGATGTCCAATCATTGTATACTATTCATATATTATCAATTTAGTTGGATGAGGATTAACTTTTTTTCTCTTTATTCCCTTATGGTGGTTCTGTAGGGAAATATGGCTAAAGAATAGGCAGTGGAAACAAAAGTTTTACTACCATGTTTCTCATAAACTAGTTGTGACAAAGTGGATTTTGGCATTATAATAAAGTAATTAATATTTTGACCTCATTATACTCACTCATGGTTCCAAACCATTTTTCTTGGCTTTGTAATCATTGTTGAGACTCAAATCCAAAATATGGTGAGCAATGCAGACTTTATACACATTATAACACCTCAAATTTGATTAATTCATCATATTGTCCAAAGAAGCAAATTGGTCAATCAAACTTCATATTTTTGTTCTCAAACTTTTTATAAAGATTATCCACTCTTTTTTGAAGCTATGATCCAAATTTCACTCAAATTGGACATTCCTACGATTTTCAATGAATCCTTGAAGTTTATGTCTTAAAATCCCTTCTTTTTTCCTTTTATTTGGCTTTTCCAAGTCAGCAATCCAGGTAAAGGGTCGGTGGAGATCCATGGCCCTTGGATCTAGATCTCATGGATCCAGGCCTGATCCAATGGCCACTGACCCATCTTCTACCTCCCGCAATCAGCGGGGAGGAGTAAATGAAGGCCAAAAGTGAAATCTCACACCTAAGACCCCGATTCAAAGTTCGAACCGAGAGGGAAGGTTCATCTCACAAATTCAAATTGTTTGAATCCTAATTTGACCACCGTTCATGCTCTATATAGTCTCCAAAATGAGCTCCTCACCTCCTGTTCTCACTTCGGCAGCCATGGCTACCGCCAAGGAGTCCCCTAGCCCTAACCCTAGCCCAAAATGCTATAAAAACATCTGGATATGACTCCCCCCATCATTCCGCAGGGGTTTCCCCCATCTTATGTTCTCTCATTTGGCCTAAAGAAACTTGATTTCTTTGCATCATTCTCTGCTTCCATATCTACACTGCCGCCAAGCCCATTTTGGGAATTCCTACTGTGCACCTCCTCCTCCCTTTCTTTGGCTCCCATCGAGTCTGTGAGGTGGTGGCAGACTGGGATGGCCTGCGTGCATCCTCCCTCACCCACTCTTTTTTCTGGAGTTTCTCCATGCCAGCAAGCCCTTTGCCCTATTCTTGGGCTTGTGTAAGGCTTGCACAAGGAAGGAGAGGGCTAAAGAACCGGCCAGTCCAGAAGGGGGTCCAACCAGGACCGAACCAACTGAGAAACGATCAAAATCAAGATTTGAACCGACGAAGCCAAGGCCTAAACCAAACATTTGTTAAAGTGATCCACCTAGCTCACGTGGCTCGATCTGGGCCATTCCTTGCACATCCAATGACCCTCGTTTTTCCATATTAAGGTATTTTTGCTCCTCTCTACTCAGAAAATCAGTAATATGGTCGAATCTTATTTAAATCATATCTAATGCATCCTGACTCCAAATAATTTGAGTAAATAGTCGATTTCGATCAGATGAATCCAATGAAACCATTAAAATTACTTGTGAGGCCTGATTCTAAATTATTCTCATTGATATATCTAAATATTGATCTATTAGTTATGTAATTTGTCTAAATGACTCTATTTGTGGTTAATCTTGGCTAAACACTGAAAACCCTAATTCTTGACTCTAATGTTCATATTGAGACTCTAAAATCATACTTGACCCATTAATGATCTAGATTTATATTTGTTGACTTGATTCAATCTTGATTATAAGGAATACGAGTAATCTTGATATTGATCTTAATCTTACAAAACACTTGATATAGTTTTGACCCATCAATCTGATCTTGATTATATTAAGTATAATGATGATAATCTAGAAATTGATGATGACTTGGATAATGATCATAGATTAGGGTTAACACATATGATCCTAGAATCCTAGGAAAGTCATTCACACTTAAAAATACTTGATACTTGAAATCATGTTGGACATATTGAAATATTGGTTGATTATTAGTGAATGACCCAACCCTAAGGTTGACATAGGAAAAGTGTAACCCTAATATCGAATATTGAAGCATGATTTTCAAATATCATGATCTTGACCCTTGATCCAAACATTGTATTTTAGGATTTAACTCGAAGGGTCGACCTATTACTAGTTGATCTGTACTCAAAATCCTCAATGAAAGGTACGCTATTATATAACTCCTCCTTGATTATATTGAAGATACTTTTATGTATCTCTTGAATGTATACTTGGCTATTTACTTGGATGAGCTACTATTCCCTATGATTAGTCTTCTATTTTTCTATATTATATTTTGAAAAACATGAAAACATAAATTGCATGCCCATTATGACTGCCCGTATATTGATAATGATGATGATATTGATAATGTTGATATTGAGTGCAACAACCCCCTCATTTGGAGGTGGGATTTGTATATTGGTTTCCTATGTTCCTATGGTGATAAGGAGCCTAGTGACCTTCCCCATCGCGTTGGGGTATCAGAGTCACACAAAATATATAAGCATGCTTATTTGATTATAGAATAATGGGAACTCATAATAAAAATTGAATCGTTGAATAACAAACATTTTGTCGAATGATATTGGTTTTGGAAATCATTTGTTATTCTTTTGAATATAAGTCCTACCAAGTATACTTATTTTCTTATAAACCGTGTTACTTGATTTTGATAGCGTACCGTGCAATTGCATGATTGTGTCTTGAGTTTCTTGATTTTAGGCAATACAAATGGACTACTGAATAAGATCACTTCCACACTCTATATAATCTGATGATAAGGATATATTGGAAAAATCTCCTATTGGGTTAGTTGTTCTTTAAATATCTAGTTTTTGAGTTATTATTTCTTATTGTATATGACAATGTGATAAATCCTATCAGGCCACTCAGGGATGGGTGCTTCAATCCCTTTACCACTATCTAGGTAGTAGGATTGGGATTGGGGTAAGAACGGTTCCATGACAGTTGGTATCAGAGATTACACACTCCCATATACTTTAAGTAAATAATTTCTCAAGTCTCTTACACACAAGAAACCCTAAAGTCCATAATGGTGAAAATTGAGGTGTCTAGGCTTGGGGTCCTGGCATAATTTCTCCTATCTGTCTTCACGGTGGCTGAGATCCCCCGCTCTACCTGGCCTTAATTGATCCAGAACTGGACCTAAAGGTTCTCTTGTGATACCCTAGAGAGTCTTCTGGCATCTCATCTCTTCTTTTAAGGACTATCCTAATCCACCCATGTAGATGAAGATTAGGTAGATTTCTTATCTCCTCATGTGGTTCTTTCTTGTGACCTTTATCACATGATGTCTCGATTATGGGTAGCTTATGCATGGGAAAAATGAATATCGCCAAATCATGAAAGTTGATACCATGATCTGACCTGAATTTGAAAACTTGATTTTGATCAATTATTTTTGAAACCAAATACTCATGTATGATCCATAATATCATGAACACTCAAATTAGCTAGAACTTGACTATATGCTTCCTATGTTGAGGTAAATCTTGATTTGGTGAAATAAGGATTACTTATACCTTATACCTCATTGTTGATAAGGTTCCTATTCGATTAAGCCCATGTTGCCCTATTGTTGATTAAACCTCAAACATAGTTAAGCAAACTCGTATCCTATGTTATACACATCTTGACTATGTTGTCAATTGACTAAGTCTAATATTCACAAAATCATGATGTAAGACTATGATGCAAAAAGTAGTTTTCCTATTGACCATTGATGCCTTTTGCAATCTCAATTTTGATATGATGATGATGGGCCTAGATTTTTTTAGTATTATACTATAATTCCTTGAATTTCAAATTGAAATCCTCGATCTCCAAATTATACCACTAACTTGATCATGAATGGAAAGGAACACAAATATAACCTTGACTTTATAAAAACTTGACATTATTGCCCTATTATGATCTTGAATTTTGATCTAATGACCTTATGGAATATGATTTGATCATTAATACTCTCCCTATTTGAATAAGCTCAATGGATGATGACTAATGTTAGTAATGTGCTAGATTAGGGTGGTAGTTGACTCATGACTCCCCTAACCTAGGTCACAACCCTATTATGACTACCTCTAAGTTTTCATTTAGAGTTTGCAAAGGTATCCCTTTCACTCAAATTGGAATTGGATGACCTAAGCCTAATAGGTTAAACCCATGGTTGATACTCGATTTTGAATATTGATTTAATAATGACCTTGATATATGACAATTTTGACTATAGCTTGTGATTTACTTCCTAGATAGACCTAGGTCTAGATCATTCATCAAAATAAGATACCCTGATTATGAAATTTTGATATGTTGCTTGAATATTGTTGCTCAAAATTGAATATAGATGAGTGATCTCCTCCAAGGTCTAAATAGGGATCTAAACAATGGCTTTAAAATTTTGGACCTATGACTTTTGATGTCCAAAAATCTTGATTCTTGATAATGTGACTCATGATTATCAAATCTCAACAATGGTACAAATCCTATGTTCACATTATTTGGATCTACAGATCATACTAGACATATAACTAATAACTTCAAAATCCCAAATCTTGAAATTTTGAAATGATGACTATTTTGACCCTCTAGAGTTATGACATAGGGTCTAGCTCTCATTAGGACTAAGGTGGGACCTCCCATTGATATTGAATTCGAAAATCATGATATTGAAAGTATGATGTTGTCTTGAAATGTTGAAATATGAAATCTCAAATCATGGATATACAACCCCACCTAGGCCAATGTAGAGGATAGGACCCTGAGATTTTGGGATTGAAAGTCACCTTGTACACATGATTCAAAAACTCTATTTGTCTGACCTAAAATGTGATCCCTCCAAATTTGTGATCAATAGGATACTTCCCATATTTGTGAATCAAATGATGCATTGACCTTGATACTCAATTGCTCGATGATGGAATGATATTGATACCAAGTTGGTTATGATATGGAACATGGAATCCAAATTATGATTATTGAACTAGTTGCATTTTTAAGACATAATTTTAATTATATAGTTGAGGATGTTCAAATAATTGAGGATATGATCTGGATTTGGACAATTCTAATTTGAGGATGTTTTTGAATTTTGGGGACAACATTCCTTTCAAAGGAGGGAAGGATGTGACAAAGTGGATTTTGGCATTATAATAAAGTAATTAATCTTTTGTCCTCATTATACTCACTCATGGTGCCAAACCATTTTTCTTGGCTTCATAATCACTATTTAGACTTAAATCCAAAATATGGTGACCAATGCAGACTTTATACACATTATAACACCTCAAATTTGATTAATTCATCATATTGTCCAAAGAAGAAAATTGGTCAATCAAAATTCATATTTTTTTTCTCAAACTTTTTATAAAGATTCTCCACTTTTTTGTGAAGATATGATCCAAACTTCACTCAAATTGGACATTCCTACGATTTTCTATGAATTCTTGAAGTTAATGCATTAAAATCCCTTCTTTTTGCCTTTTATTTGGCTTTTCCAAGTCAGCAATCTGGGTAAAGGGTCGGGGACGATCCAGGGCCCTTGGATCTAGATCTCATAGATCCAGGCCTGATCCAACGGCCACTGACCCATCTTCTACCTCCCGCAATCAGCAGGGAGGAGTACATGAAGGCCAAAAGTGAAATCTCGCGCCTAAGACCCTGATTCAAAGTTCCAACCGAGAGGGAAGGTTCGTCTCACAAATTCAAAATTTTTGAATCCTAATTTGACCACCGTTCATGCTCTATACAACCACCCAAACAAGCTCCTCGCCTCCTGTTCTCACTCTGGCGGCCATGGCTGCCACCAAAGAGTCCCCTAGCCCTAACCCTAGCCCAAAACGCTATAAAAACCTCTGGATATGACTCCCCCCATCATTCCACAGGGGTTTCCCCCATCTTCCATGCTCTCGTTTGGTCTAAAAAACCTTGATTTCTCCGCATCATTCTCTACTTCCAGGTCTGCACCACCGCCAAGCCCATTTTGGGCGTTCCTGCTATGCACCTCCTCCTCCCTTTCTTTGGCTCCCATTGAGTCCGCGAGGTGGTGGAAGACTGGGACGACCTGTGTTCGACCTCCCTCACCCACTCTTTATTCTGGAGTTTCTCCATGCCGATGAGCCCTCTTCCATGTTCTTGGGCTTGTGCAAGGCTTGCACGAGGAAGGAGAGGGCTGAAGAACCGGTTGGTCCAGAAGGGGGTCCAACTAGGACCAAACCAGCCGAGAACCGGTCAAAATCAAGATTTGAACCGACAAAGCCAAGGCCTGAACCAAACATTTGATAAAGTGATCCACCTAGATCATGTGGCTCGATCTGGGCCATTCCTTGCACATCTGACGACCCTCATTTTTCCATATTAAGGTATTTTTGCTCCTCTCTACTAAAAAAAATAGTAATATGGTTGAATCTTATTTAAATCGTATCTAATGCATTCTGACTCCAAATAATTCAAGTAAATAGTCGATTTCGATCAGAAAAATCTAATGAAACAATTAAAATTACTTATGAGGCCTGATTCTAAATGATTCTCATTGATATATATAAATCTTGATCTATTACTTATGTAATTAGTCTAAATGACTCTATTTGTGGTTAATCTTGACTAAACACTAAAAACCCTAATTCTTGACTCTAATGTTCATATTGAGACTCTAAAATCATACTTGACCCATTAATGATCTAGATTTATATTTTTTGACTTGATTCAATCTTGATTATAAGGAATATGAGTAATCTTGATATTGATCTTAATCTTGCAAAACACTTGATATAGTTTTGACCCATCAATCTGATCTTGATTATATTAAGTACAATGATGATAATATAGAAATTGATGATGACTTGGATAATGATCATAGATTAGGGTTAACACATATGATCCTAGAAACCTAGGAAAGTCATTCACACTAAAAAATACTTAATACTTGAAATCATGTTGGACATTTTGAAATATTGGTTAATTATAAGTGAATGACCCAACCCTAAGGTTGACATTGGAAAAGTGTAACCCTAATCTCAAATATTGAAACATGATTTTCAAATATAATTATCTTGACCCTTGATCCAAACATTGTATTTTAGGATCTAACTCGAAGGGGCGACCTATTACTAGTTGATCTGTACTCAAAATCCTCAGTGAAAGGTATGCTATTATATAACTCCTCCTTGATTATATTAAAGCTACTTTTATGTATCTCTTGAATGTATACTTGGCTACTTACTTGGATGAGCTACTATTCCCTATGATTAGTCTTCTCTTTTTCTATACTATATTTTGAAAAACATGAAAATATAAATTGCATGCCCATTATGACTGCCCGTATATGGATAATGATGATGATATTGATAATGTTGATAATGTTGATATTGAGTGTAACAACCCCCTCATTTGGAGATGGGACTTGTACATTGGTTTCCTATGTTCCTATGGTGAGAAGGAGCCTAGAGACCTTCCCCATCGCATTGGGGTAACAGAGTCACACAAAATATATAAGCATGCTTATTTGATTACAACATAATGAGAACTCATAATAAAAATTGAATCATTGAATAACAAACATTTTGTTGAATGAAATTGGTTTTGGAAATCATTTGTTATTCTTTTGAATATAAGTCCTGCCAAGTATACATTTATTTTCTTATAAACTATGTTACTTGATTTTGATAGCGTATCGTGCAATTGCATGATTGTGTCTTGATTTTCTTAATTTTAGGCAATACAAATGGAGTACTGAATAAAATCGCTTACGCACTCTATATACTCTGATGATAAGGATATATTGGAAAAATCTCCATATTGGGTTAGTTGCTCTTTAAATATCCAATTTTGGAGTTATTATTTCTTATTGTATATGCTAGTGTGATAAATCCTATCGGGCCACTCAGGGACGGGCGCTTCAATCCCTTTACCACTGTCTAGCCAGTAGGTTTGGGATTGGGGTAAGAACGATTCCGTGAAACTAGTGGACCACATCAATAACTATATGATGTAAATGATGGTTTTGAAGGTATACCTAGTTCTGGATCAAGTTCAACGACATCTCCTCATTGTTGTAGATGCACAAATGTCTTCTAAGTGCACTGGGACTCATCTACTATGCCTACTGGTCTTTACCACAGACAACTGGTTGATGTTGTCCTCCTAGTGACAGACAATGGCCTCCGTGCCTTTATGGAAGTCCACACAGACTGCCTAGAACTCATGTCATCCTAATAGAACAGACAAGAAGGGTTTGTGCATCCCTTTGGTATACTAGTCACCAACTTGCTCTCCTACAATTGTTTCTCCCTTACTATCTCTCCATTTATCGTGTAGCACTTGCTCATGCTCTCTATTGGTTACCACAACCAGAGAGGACAACAATTTTTAGAGGCAATTGAGTTGTGCTCTTGGAAGCCCCCACTACCGCTCTATTTATAGGAGGGGTTAGGGTCTGGGTTCCCAATTTGTGTGGGAATGGAAGGGACCAGAAGATCATGAATTTTTGCAACCTACAAGCACTGAACTGGTCAATTCACAACTGAACTAGTCATTTCTCCATGTTTCTCAATTGCATATGAATTAGCAAATTTGAATCCAATTAATACCCAACATGACGTCATCACTAATCCTTGATGCTATCCAATTTCTCGACAAACTGGGTATCTCACCTGTGAGCTGGTCATCTCACGATTCCAACTGATGGGTTAGTTGAGTCAAGCTGATCGGTTCACTAAGTGAACTAGTTGGTTCGCTCCCCAGTTCAGGTAGAAATTAGCTAATTCAATATCCAATCAACCTGGCACTCCAACCAATCAGTTCATTACATGAGCCGATTGGTTGGGAGTCCAATCAGTTGAGTTGTTGCTCGAATCAAATACCTAAATAATTTAGTAATAAATTTAATTATCATTCAAGATCAAAAATCCTCTTCTAGGTCATGACCTATGTGTATGACCCTATAGTCCCATATTGCATTGACAATGAAAGTCCATAGCCAGTTATGACATCACAAGCAATGAGAGGTGCCTAGTTGCACATCAATGCTACCAAGTAAATGGAAAGTTGGGGAACAACTTCAACCTACAATATGTGTATGGTGTTATAATGTTTGTATAGTTCCTTTGTGACTGATATCCAGATTGAACTCGAGGCATGGAGTAGTCATCCTCTTCAACATTCAATCTTGTTCCTTGAACTAGAGCAGATTGTCTGAGATATATGTAAGCTCAATATCACATATTGACTCACATGCACATGGTCATGCATTTCTCAGCCTTGCTAATCAAGAGTCCTTGGATATCATACTCCCTTTAGGAGAGACTCATCTAATCTACATCACTCACAATCAGTCCCCATGTGTCATAGTCACCCAATCATCACCTTTATGATAACCCTTATTCAGGATTACATTTAATGATGTCAAAGAACACCGAGCAACATGTGATGAGTGTAGTGACCTCAAGTGTTACGACCCCATCTGAGCTTAATTGGTAAATTAGGGTTTACCTAGATGATTACATATTTGATTGGATTGATCATTGCTTAAATCTAATTAATGATGATATCTCAATTATAATATGTTAAACCTAATGAGAACCCCAAGCATGTTATCTCTTTGTATAATTAGGGTTTGAGGTGTATAAACTCTAGACGGTTGAAATAAGGGTTTTCAACAAATAAGTTCATTTGGGAAGGAATGATAGAGTTAGGCATAGAAAAAAATAGAAATGATAGTTGGATGCTTGGGTAGCACGGCCATGGTGGGTAGCACGGCCGTGCTAGGTCTTTGGTGGCACGGGCATGCAAGGCCACACGGTCGTTTTGAAAGAATTGAACTATTAACCAATTTTTATACTCAAATCTGCTGAAAACAATGCACCACGGCCGTGGTAGGTAGCACGGCCGTGCTGGGTCCATCTTGCACGGCCGTGGCAGCTAGCACGGCCGTTCTGAGGCATTTTTGCTTCAAATGACATTTCTGCAGTTTCTGGATAGCAGTGCACTGTTCTATTTTTAATTATTTATTGGTAACTCCAAATGATCTCAAATTTTAACTGAAGCTTTATAGATCAATTATAAACAACGTGCTAAATTCCCATAATTTTTGGAGAAGGTTTGAACTCTGAAATAAACGAATTACAGTAACTTTTATATAACTGAATATTCAGCCAATATAATTAAAGTTAAGTGTTGGGTCAATATGCAATTGACCCAAGCAGCTCAATTGACTTATATGAACGACCACACACACAAGCAGCTCTCATTCTTCGTCATTCATTCCAGAGAAACGAGCTCCTAGAGAGAGAGAGAGGGAGAATTAGGGCTTGAGTGGAGAAAGTGGGGGAATTGCTGAATTAGGGTTCTGCGGTCCCAAGAGTGGTGAAATCAAGTAAGTTTGGATTCTTTGCATAGACTTTTATGGTGAATCTTCTCTGTCATGCCAAGATTCCGTCCATGCTCTGATTTGATCCAAGATGATGTCGAAATTCCCTCTTTTCTCACCCTTTCTTCATAATCCCTCATTTTCAAGGTTTCCGAGTTGAATGGAGGAAGAATTGGGAGATTTGCTAGGGATTTGATAGGAATTCGAGATTCCCTGAGTTGAGCTGCAGTTTTGAGGTGTTTTCACACCTTGGGGTGAGTGGGTTCTTCCTTCAAACATTCTAATGCACGAATTTGATTATAGCATTTAAATCCCTAAACGCTTAGCATGTGATTCTAAATCCTGAAATGTCCGTTTGATATAAGTTGTTGCTAATTGATATGATATGGATTCCTTCTCTGTTTGAATGACTCTTAAATGGTAAATTCATATCAGAAATGTATACAACACATCCTAGTAAGAGTGCCTTTCAGATTTATACCGTATGATGTAATTAGGGTTTAACCTAATTGAGATCTCACTAGAGTTTTAATCCAATTGAAGAGATATCTAGACTTAAACCAAACCTAGGTCTAAATGCTCTTAATCAAGATTAAGGCTATCATATTTCAATATCTAAACCCTTTGGGATTCGTCACTAAGTCCATGACTTTGATTTCACTAAGTTGAAGCTCAATCGAGCTGTGGCACGACCGTGGTGGGTGACCACGACCGTGGTGAAGGGTCTATGCCACGGGCGTGCTAAGTAGCACGGCCGTACTAAATGCTTTTGAAACCCTGATCTCTATACACCACGACCGTGGGGAAAGAGCCACGACCGTGGTGAGGTGAATGTGCCACGGCCGTGGGGTGATACCACGACCGTGTTGAAGCAAACCCTAAATGAATACTTAAGGGTCAAAGTTAAATAAAGAGGACTGGTAATCCTATAAGTGGATAGGATGTACCTCATGGGTTATCTTATTGAATTTTATTCCTGATACATGATATCTCAGTGAATGGTATGGAAACCCTAAATTTAGTTAAATTTCCACGGTTTCATATCCATATTGATTGTATATGAATTGTTGAAAATAATCTTTATTTAGTGAATGCTTATATCCTATGAAATCCTCATGAGAGCCATGTGATAAGTGAATGAGGAAAATGAAAAGGTGAATGAGGTAGATGAAACCCTAAGAGTAGGGTGTTGGCATGTGATGAATGAAAAGGCAAATGAAACCCTAAGGATAGGGTGTTCAATGAATCATGTTATGGTAATATGAAAGGTCTCGATATGAGATGTGGTGATGCTTAATTGTTGAATTGTATGTTTCTAGTGCATTTAACTTTATATGTTTGTTCTCTCTGAGATGATATCTACATACCGCAGGGTATCTTATTTTCAATACATATCTCGTAAATTGCAGGTGATGAGATATGACATGCCCTAGAAAGGGATGTTACTGAGACATGATATATGTTGAATACATGAGTTATGATGTTTCTTATGATATGATATGGCAGGCCGTGTGAGCCTTGTGAGAAATGTTAAATGAGTTATGATTTCTGATTAGAATGTATCTATAATGTTAATGTTAGACTTAGGTGCCCTGAACACCGTAGAACCCCTTTTGGAGGTCTGCGCCTTAGGGGTGAAACGACCTACCTAGCGTGTGTCTAGATGGTCGGTGACTCGTGTTCAACAATAATCCGTGCGTGTGTCACGGTGGCACGAGGACAGAAAGGCAGTGTTCAACAATAATCCGTGCGTGTGTCACGGTGGCACTGGAGTAAATAGGGGTTATTCAACAATAATCTGTGTGTGTGTCACGGTGGTAACCCAGACTCTCCGCCTGTGTGCTCAGGTTAGGAGGAGTCCAGTTTACACTCTTTTGAGAGTGCAGTGAGGTCCTGACGTAGACCGGGACAGTAGTCAGACTTAGCATTTCCCGGGTGTGTCGCTAAGTCTTGTACGGTGTGGCCGTAGTGCACTGCGAGTCTCTATGCAGAGTACACTGCATAGATCAGGGCATAAGCTAAAATATGATCATATAGGTTCATAGAGTCCTTTATAAATGAAAGAGTTAAGGAAGACTAGAGCATAGTCTTCTAGTAACTATTCTTTGGATGCAATATTTACATTCTTTGTTATTTCAATTATATTGTTTTAGAACTGCTCAGTGTAGTATTTATTGTTGTTAAATTTCATATCGTTTATTCAAATTATATCTGTAATCACATTAGTGCATTAGTCTGTTTCCATGAAGTACTCATTCACTGAGCGAGTAGGCTCACCCCTCTACTCAAACATTTTAGGGTTAACCGCGTGGACTTGAAGATGATCAGAGCGTCAGAGTAGATCTGCCACAGGAGTCAAGTATGAGATTAGTTGAGTCAGTCGGTCCTTGTCACTCTAGGTCCTCAGTAAGAGATAAGAGAGAGAGTTCTAATTACAATGTGTAATATTGTTTCTCTTTGATATGTATGCTAATTAGCAAGTTTCATGTGCATAATGTGTGAAAGACATCGTGAATGCTTATACATGTATCTTTACTATTGAAGTCTGATTAGTAAAAGAAATGTTTAGATTCCCTTGTTAAGATGTTATGTGGTTCAATGCGGGGAAACAAGAGTTTTAAAGAAAAGAAGAAAAAGTTAAGGGTGTTCTTTGTGTTACATATAAATCCTATCTTACGCCCTAATCTCATGATTTGAGGAAATTGTGAGATCGGGGTGTAACATCAAGTCTAAGAACCACAACCACCATCAACACTATGAGAGTTGACTATGACTACCATGTTAATGGTTTTCATGTGTCTGTCTCATGGTGGGTCTACCAGATACACTATTCTCTAACATGTATCTGTGTGCTTGGTTTGATATCACATATAATGACTAATGAGATTTTGTCATCTACCAACACACACTCTGATCTTATGCGTTACTGATGTCTATCTACCTTCCACAATAACAAAAAACTAGGGACATAATGAGAATGTATGTTGTGACACCCCACTATCACACAGACAACAAAATGCCACATGAAAACGTGCAGAAATACCATAAACCACGTATTACCAAAAACACAGGTTAATTAAAATCGATTGCAGAAAGCATACATAAGAGAACTTTTACATCCAGATCCTGTAGAGAAATATGTTATAAAAGTATTAAAAGCTTTGATATATGTCCACAGCTTATCAGAACCAGCTGTACTGTCAGCATCAGAGTTCATCACCTATTTCTTTATGGAACATGATTGAAGAGATAAGCTTTATAAGAACTTATCACAAAATATAAGGATCGTACACATAACTGCAAGGTATAACTAGATCATCTATATAAGAAAGGCCTCAATCAATGTTCCGTGTTTTGCTCTAAGCAGTATATGCTATTCGGCTGGGTTACGTCTTATTATGCCCTGAGGAAGTGAGCTATCCCTACTCAAATCCAACCTTTGGCTGCGAAGCCCAAGTCCGGTGCCATACAAGGTCAATGCAAGATCCGAACTCCATGACCTCTCCTCCTCGTGGTCAGTACACAAGAACCAAAGCAAGACCACAATCTTATGCTTGTATGGCCTCATCCTCAGGGTTAGCTCTGCAAGCTACCCATATCTCTAGCTCACCTTGACACAGGTGCTAGAATATACCTTTGAGCCATGGGCCTGATCACCGTGCTCTTCAGCCATGAATGCATTCATGCTCTATCTCGATGAGTCATGGGCCTGTTTACCATGCTCTATATATATATATCTTGAGTCTGCAACCATAGTTCACTCAACTCCTCCTATTTTAGGCTAGGGGAAACCTCGCATATTCAACAATATGCGCTCCAGGTAATCCCGTAGGATAAACATGTTTCACCATCACCACATTTTGACGATGATGGATCTATGGCCAGGGAAACTACATGGTATGTTCCATTGTAATTAATTAGTATATTTTAAGTGGATTGTAGAGGCAATCAAGTTATAAAGCATAACAACATTGAATTACATTATCACTGTCATCATCACATTGTCCTCGGATCTCTGTCCCCCATCACAGCAAGACACTGCCTCTCACAGCATCATCATCATCTTTCATCATCACCTGGGATAACAATCCCTGGTCTCATCATCATAGGATAACACCTCAACTAGGCACTTAGCCTTTACTAGGTCCTCAGACCTATCACATCAAACTGGTGATACATGTTATCTCATCAAAAATGATTAGTCAAAGAACATATACCTCATAGCTCTTACCTGGCTATGAATCCAACTAGTATACCTACATGGTTAGCATATATATCAAGAGAGATAACTTAAGCCACCAGAAAATAGATCTTTATGATTATCATGCTAACATGGAAAACAACATCCATGGTTATACAAAGTATAAGCTGCATCAAACACGTTATTGTTATCAAACCATGAGCATACCTTATGCCTTATTCTTGTGAACATAACTATGTATCTCATCATCTTAAGTATCTTTCTTAGAAACCACGATTCACAACCTATCATCATACCCCATCATTTAACATAGATGCGGGTTCAAGGTAATTAATCCATTGATTAGGTTTTTCCCTGGGTTAACCATAACACTCACCAAAGGTTCCAACTTCCCTTACTATAGGTGGGGAGGGTAACACCAACCCTCGCTCAAAAGACTATCAGGTAGGATCATATCCTCACTATCGATTATCAGCTAGGGTTCCAAACCCTAAAGCACTTGTGCCATCATATCGGCCAATAACACTTCATCCTATCGTGCATCAGAGATCAACCGGCCCAAAGGGGTGTCGTGCATTTTGGGCTAGAGGTGTGTCATGCACAAGAGACACCCATTTTGACCTAGAGACCAATCGACCAACCTTCTCAACAGAAAGTATGTTGATCAGAAGCATGGTGCCCTAGATGCTCTAACGTCCAACCAACATACTATATCGCCCAAGACACTATGTCATCCAAGGCGCCCTATCATCCATGGGAAAAGTGGCCACTGAGGCACCACGTCGGGCAACACATCCTTGGGGTGTCGTGCAAGCCCAGACTTCTTTTCCGTCATAGGTTCTACCCATCATGTTCTTATCGGCCATAAACAACCACCATCTATGGTAAGGTCCGTATGGGTTAAGGCATATCACCCAACAACTCTACTATGATGAAAAAGGGCCATGTCGGCAATAAGGTTAACAAAACCTAACCCACCATATCGACCAGGACAACCCTAGAAGAGGGTAGGGGCACAAAGACCATATCAGTTAGGGCATATCGCCCAAGGTCACCACAACATAAGGGGAGCCCTATCGGGCATCAAGCCAACCATACACAACACCATCCTATTGACCAGATCAAGACCCAAGACCCAAGACAAAGAGGTGTCGGGCAATATATCATCAAGGGTGTATCAGGCAAGGCATAAAACCTCACTAAAAGGTCATCTTCAAGCTCAAGATCTTAAGTAACAAACCCTAATTGATCAAGATAGTTGGCTCACCTCTCAAAAACTAAGAGAGAGGGGTTTTGCACAACCTCCATCACAAATCGGGCAACATGAAGAAACATCTCCAACTTAGGTCATCACTCATCCAAAGGCTCACCTCTCAAATCCATGGTGAGAGGAGGGTATTGCCCAAGCAACTAGGGTATAGGCACACCTCTCAACAACCAAGAGAGAGGGGGTATTGCTTATATCACTAGGCCTCAAACTCACTTCTCAAAACCAAGGAGAGAAAAGGGTATTGCCCCAAAAGAAACCCTAATCTATGGGTTCGACCAACTAGGTCCAAAGGTACACAACATCACCCACAACAACAAGATCACTATATCCACAGGATTAAAGGTACATGCTAGAGAAAGAGACATATCTAACAACATGCATGGCCAATCATGATCATATATGAATATGCAACATAAAAGAAGGTGGTATAGATAAGGTTAGAAGTTATGTAACCCGCCTTAAGCAAGCTCCTCAAGATCCAAGGCTCCAAGCATTAAGCTTATAGCTCCAAAGCACACCACCTTCTTCCACCTCAAGGAAAGGGACAAAGCTCATAACTACCATGGCCGAAGAGCAAGCAAGAAGGAGAAAGAGATGCTAAGGAAAGAGAGGAGATGCTTACCAAGGAAGCAAGGCTCACCAATAGATCAGCCACCAAGCTAGAGGAAGAAGAAAAGAACTCCTTTAAAGGGATCGACCACCAAGCACCAAGGGAAGGTGTATCATGCACCAAGGAAGTGAGGAGAAACAAAGAGCTAAAAGGGATCCTAAGGAAGTGAAATTGAAGATATATATAGAAAAGAATGAAGGGGGAAACAAGGCAAGGTGTCTCCCTTCTTAGGGACACGTCCAACATCTTGCCACCTTGCAAACCACATGCACATGCCATGCCACCCATCTACAAAGGATAGCCACTTGTCCAAGGTATGGTGACACAACCAAAGATAGGTCACATGGGCGATACGCCCTCTTGGACGACACACTCCTGGGTGACACAACTCTTGGTGACACAGGGCTTCAAGATCTCCAAGGCACGATACCAACCCCAAATAAAGCAAGGCAAGGCAAAGCAAAGCCCATCAAGGCCCAAAACATCACAAGCAACAAGAGCAACCCATCCTCTCGACTCTTGAGGATGCAAGGAGAGAGAGAGAAACATCTCTCAAGGTGACAATCTTGCTTATCAACCCTAAAACCTAGGTTATTTGCAAGTAGCACCTCCGACCCTCAACAAGGCACAAACAAACCCTAATCACTACTTGGGGTGATTAGCAAGCAACTAAACACCAGGGTTTAGGCAAAGCAAACACGATAAGCCCAAAATAGAGGTCAGGGTCCTTACAAGCCATAAACCTCTACAAAGGGATTTTGCCCCCAAAATCTGAAGAGAAAAGCGAGGGATACTTCCACCTCATCTCTTCCTCAAGCTCCCACGTGGCTTCCTCAATGCCACGATGATGCCAAAGAACTTTCACAAGAACCATGTCTTTCCTTGTCAACCTCTTTACCATCCTGTCAAGGATCATCACTAGACCTTCCTCATAGGTCAAATCTTCATCAAGCTCAACCTCAACTGGTTGTATCACTGTCCCTGTGTCTGGATGACTTTTCTTCAACATGCTGACATGGAACACCAGATGTAACATGTGCAACTCTGGAGGTAGCTCTAACTTGTAAGCTACCTTGCCAACACATGCTATTACCGGGTATGACCCCATATACCTGGGTGCCAGTTTGCCTTTCTGGCCAAACCTCAGTTCGCCTTTCCAAGGTGAGACCTTGAGATACACTTTGTCTCCCACCTAGAACTCTAAAGGTCATCGACGATTGTCTGCATAAGACTTCTGTCAATCCTATGCCATTTTCAATTGTTGTTGTATCACTCTGATCTTTTCTGTTGTCTGTTGCACTAACTCAGGACCCAAAAGCTGATACTCACCTGACGCATACCATCATAAAGGGGATCTACACTTCCTTCCATATAGAGCCCCATAAGGAGCCATGTCAATTCTTCACTGGTAACTATTATTGTAAGCGGACTCTATCAAACTGAGATGCACGTCCCAACTACCTAGGAACTACAAAACACAAGATCAGAGAAGATCCTACAAATTCTGAATAGTCCTTTTTGACTGTCCATCCGTCTGCGGGTGGAAGGCGGTGCTGAATCTCAACTGTGCTCCCAACACTTTGCAACTGTTCCCAGAAATGACTCGTGAACTGAGGACCTCTGTCAGAGACTATTGTTGCTGGTACACCATGCAAACGCACTATCTCATCTACATACACCTGAGCAAGCTTCTCTACTATATATGTCATCTTTACCGGTATGAAATGAGTAGATTTTGTCAGCCTGTCCACTATTACCCAAATGGAATCATGATTCCTAGCTGTCTTTGGTAGACCAAATACGAAATCCATGGTTATATGATCCCATTTCCATTATGGTATCGGCATGGGTTGCAACGTACCTACCGGCTTCTGATGCTCAACTTTAACTTGCTGACATACTGCGCACTTAGACACAAACTCAACTACATCCTTCTTCAAGCCAGACCACCAATACATGTCCTTTAGATTATAATACATCTTGGTGACTCGTGGATGCATATCATACATCAATGTGTGTGCTTCCTCGAGCAATAGCTTTCTTAGATTATCAACATCGAGGACCACCATCCTACCATGATAGCAAACTAGTCCATCCTCAGACTCATGGAACCCATCATGCTTTTTGCTACCGAGCTCTGACCTGATCAATTGCACTGTATCATCTACATGTTGTGCATCTTTGATCTGCTATCTCAACGTAGGCTTGACTTGCATCTATGCCAACAGTCCTACCAACAAGGAAACTTCCAACTACACATTCATCTACTGCAAGGAGACAAACCTATCCCGCCTATGGCATACCAAGGAACTCAACTGTGCCTTCTTCATGAGGAGAGAATAAGACTTTCTACTAAGTGCGTCAACTACCACATTTGCCTTACCAGGATGATACTCAATGGTGCAATCATAATCATTGATTAGCTCCATCCAACGACACTCTGCGAAAAGATGTACTT